>JAOWBW010000769.1:65761-238676 GCA_026119855.1 Campanula takesimana | reverse complement strand
TGCTTAGACAAGGTAAGGACGAGTATGTGTTGGTAGGTTCGATATCTAGGAATCGGGTAGGCTCGGGACCAGTAGGTTCGGGACCTAATGGGTCATTATAAGGATTTGGCTTTGGTTAACTAGTTTAAGGTCTGAAGTTTTGGGTAGAAACGGTTTGAGGAAGGGGTCATGCTACGACTTGCGGAAGGTCGAGCTAAGAGGTTATGATGTAACCTAGGTAAGACTCACCGGGTAGGTTTGGGCCTAGGTAAGACTGATCGGTAGGCTCGGGACCTGGAGAGTTTATGGTGTAACTTAGGCAAGACTGACCGGGTAGGCTTGGGACCTAAGGTTTGAACCAGGTAGGTTGGGACCTAAGGGTATCCTATTGTGTAGGAAATAGGGTGAAGGACCGAGTCGGTTCAAGAATCACAAAGATGGGTCTCAGAGTGGACCGAGGAGGTTTATACAATTTTGTGGAGACCGAGAGTGCGGGTTTATAAATAAAGTGTCGTGGAAGAGAAAAACTTTTGAAAGTGTTATGACTTTATAAAGATGCTTTAATAATTAATTACAATTCTACCAACTCAAAGTTTGTCACGTGCCGAGTTTGACGATGAGGGGTGTCCATCTTCCAAGTACATCCTTGTTGAGCCTCGGTATTCTCTGGGAAACCACATAGTCGACCCATTCCATCGGGGATTCTCTAATTTGGTGAGCGGTACCCTTCCTCCTTTGAGAAATTCTACGTCGAGCTTGATGATGAGGGATGCCCTTCTTCTAAGTATGTGCTTATCGAAGCCTCAATATTCTCTGAGAAAACCCTATAGTCGACCCATTCTGTGGGGAAGCCCCAGTTCGATAAGGGCGTAGAGTGGGGTATCCTATCTCCTTTGAGACGCACCATTTTTTCTGCCTAGACCGCCCTTGCGGGTTTTCAATCTAGCGGCATCTCTTCTGCGTCATCATTTTTTTTTTTTTTTTTTTTTTTGAAATCATTCAGTCGACTCAAAAAAGGAAAAAAAGAAGCCCTTGAAAACACGCGGGGGCATTTTGGGGAGAGTAAGAGAGAGAGAGAGATAGTACTCACATTTTGACTCTTTGGGCAACTGAGTGTATATATGTACAAAAGGGAGGAAGCCCTGCTTGATAGAAAGTAAGTGTTTAGCTCTTTCCTAGATTGTAGAACGGAAGACTTGTCGAGACACTTGAAAATTGTTTTATTCAAGATTCTTATTTGATTGCTCGAGAATGGACCTCGTTGATTAGTTATGCATCTTATGATTATGTTTTAGACAAGTAGTCTCGAAATAATAAATGTTTTGATCAGTTGTGAGTGAAGAAGTCAGGAGTAGAAATATGGGCAAGAGAGAAGAGAAGGAAAATTGGCTACGAGGTGGGTTGTGTATATTTTGGACCGGACCCTAAGGTTGCCTACGTTCTCCTCAAGGTGAGAAGCTCAGGTCCGCGTAGTTCGGGGATGACCCACTTGACGACAGTGTCGGGTTTCAGTGGGTATGTGTGGGAGGAAAGAAAAGAAAGAAAGTTGGCCCAAGGTAGGTTATGTTTGGCTTTGAGTGGTTGCCCGTTTGACGATGAAGTTGGGTTTTGAGTTTAGGGGTGTGAGTTCATTTGAGGTGAGTTGTTCTGTGTAGCTCATTGCGGTAGATTACTCCTTTGTAGTTGTTGCAGTGGATTGCTCCATCGTAGTTGTCATGGGTTGCTGCCGTTTATCTACTTTGTAAGGAAAGAAAGGAAAATAGAACATTTGAGGTGAAAAGAAAATGGGACTTTTACTTTTCCATGGTGATAGCCCCTTCTATTTTTCTTTATTTTTTTTTTATATTTGTACATGAAACATTAGGCGAGACAAGCCCCTAGTTTGCTTTCGCCTTTCTCGATTGCGAGGTAGCTTCCTTATAGTTCAAGCGGCCTTTTGCTGGGGGCGGGCGTCCTAGCCCCTTGATTTTCACCGGTAGAGCTCCATTGGATTATCACGTGCACCAATGAATGACTTCGTGCACTTGTCTTATATTTGCGATGGAATACGGACAGCCCCAGTGTAACGGCATGTAGTACTCATGATGGGGACAAACCAATCCTTTAAATTGTGGCAGCATGGATGTCTATTTGATGATGAGCAACCGCAGTCCATTTCTTTGTCACGGCCTTATAAAAAGGGGTCTAATGGTGGGATGAGAGGCGTATGAGGATAGTGTATGGGAGAAGGTGTATATAGAGAGTGTACATGAAGTGTGTACAAAGGGTGAGTGTATAGAGAGAGTGTATGGGGGTAGAATGTAGAGAGAAGGGAAAGTGATTCGTTCATCCCAATTGATCGAAGCATTTGTTATTTTGAGATTAATCGTTTACTTAGTTATGTGAATGGTTTGTGGGTCCATTTACCTTTTAATGAGTCGTCATTAATGAGTAAGATTAAGATTAATTCATCATATAAAGATATAGCAATCAAGCGAAAATGGTGAATAAGACAATTTTCATGAAATTGATATATGCAAGCTTATGTCTCAAGTCTAGAGAGAAAAGAAAAGAAATAAAGACCCTTTTATTGGAACTAAAAGATTTAAACTGACTAGTCCGGGGTGGACTTTTACTTAAAGAAACAAAAATCGTCCAAGGTGGACTTTTGACTAAGGAAACTCTAGAACCTACGAAGACTGAATGACCCTTTTCTTTTTCTTTTATTTAAAGGAGGTAGCCCCAATTTCCTCTTTTGCCCATGCCCATGTATTCCGTTGGCGGGTGATGACTCCGCTGTTAATGAGGCTTTGAATCTTTCTCCTCAATTGGAGGCAATCTTCGGTGTCATGCCCAATGTACTGGTGGTATTGGCAGTGTTTGGAGGGATCCAAGCCTTGCTTCACCTTACTTGGTTCATAATTGAACAAAGGAGACAACTTGCCGGCTTGAACTAGACTTTTGAAGAGTTTGCCCAAGTCGTCGAATTCGCGCTCGTCCTTCCTTTCACGAACTGTCTTTGAGGGTGATTTAGGTACCGGCACCCCTTGTTGATGAGTAGTCATAGGAGGCATCCCGACGGGGACAGTCTGTGGCGGCCCGTACATTTGAGGAGCGTACGGGTGTTGACATTGAGCAAGAGGGAGAACTCGACTGAGGTAATCATAAACGCCACGAATGTCAGACAAATGGCGCCTCTCGATATCTCTTAGGATCTTATGCATCTCCTTCTGAAAGTGTGTTGCTTGCTCGTTGAGAATGGCCTTAAAGTGGATTGCTTGTTCATCGAGGATGGCTTCGAAGTGGGATGCTTGCTTACTGAGAGCAGTACCGGTGTAGAGGATTGTCTCGGGATCTTGGGTAGCAGCTTCAGTTGCAACTTCGATGTTCCTTGCAGCCGACATGATGCAGAACTCTATGTCATGAAAGAATTAGATTCGTATTTAATGATAAGGCATCGTTATAAAAACCATTTTTTGGAAAAGAGTCGGTCTCCACATTTTTGAAATGCATTTTGGTAAAAAATTGAAAGTTTGACCGGGCCGAAGTTGCCTACGTTCCCCTTATCATGAGGGAGAGGTCCCACACAATAAGAGGCTCAGGTCGCCGTAGTTCGAATCAAGTTAGACTTTTAAAAAGAGGTGAGAGATGACCACAGGGGTCAAAAAAGAGGGAGATGACTCGGTCCTTGGTCAAGCATGGGTGAGGAAGATCTATAGGAATCGGGTAAGGTTTGACTTAAGGTTTGACCTAAATTTGACCTAAGGTTTGACCTAAGGTTTGACCTAAGGTTTGAGACAAGAAGTGGTTCAAGCTAGAATGCGTCGATGATGGTGGGTTGACGTAGATGGGTAAAGGATAGGTCGACCAAAATGAGAAGGGTTGGATTGACCTATATGGTGAATGAATCAAGATAGCGGGTTGTAGCGGGTTGCCTATGGGATGATCTAAGCGGGATAGACATGGTTTGACCTAAGCGAGTCTAAGGTTGACCTATTCGGGTTGGTGGATTAAGGAAGGTTGGAGATGGATCCAAGATAGGTAAGTCGATCTAAGCGGGTCACGGGGTGACCTTGGCGGGTCAAAGGTGAAGGGGTAGTTTTAACCTAAGACGGGCAGGTTGACCTAAATGGGTCAAGGATGGTGTGTGTACCTAAACGGGTTGACCTAGGTTGGTCTGGACGACGGTGGGTCAAGATGACGGTTTGACCTAAGCGGGAGGTCAAAGGTAATTGGGTTCATCTATGGAATCAAAGATTGACCTAAGAGGTCAAAAGCGGATAAGGTTGACCTAGGGGTCACAGGTTGACCTAAGAGGTCAAAGGTGATTAGGTTGACTAAGGGAGTCAAAGGTTGACCTAAGAGGTTAACGGGTGATAATGTTGACCGAGGTGGTCAAAGGTTGACCTAGGAGGTCAAAGGTTGACCTAAGAGGTCAAAGATGATTAAGTTGACCTAGGGGTCAAAGGTTGACCTAAGAGGTCGAAGGCGGATGAAGTTGACCTAAAGGGTCAAAGGTTGACCTAGGGGGTCAAAGGTAGATAAGGTTGACCTAGGAGGTCAAAGGTTTGGGAAGGTTGACCTAGGCGGTCAAAGGTTGACCTAGGAGGTCAAAGATTGACCTAAATGGGTCAAGAGCCGAGAAGGTTGACCTAGGGGGTCAAAGGTTGACCTAAGAGGTCAAAGGCGGATGAGGTTGACCTAAGGGGTCAAAGGTGACCTAAGGGGTCGAGGGGTGACCTAAGAGGTCGAAGGTGATAAGGTTGACCTAGGAGGTCAAGGGTCAACCTAAGAGGTCAAAGGTTAATTTAGACGAATAAGGTTGACCTAGGGGGTCAAAGGTTGACCTAAGAGATTAAAAGACAAATGAGGTTGACCTAAGGGTCAAAGGTTGACTTAAACGGATAAGATTGACCTAGGGGGTCAAAGGTTGACCTAAGGGGGTCAAGAGCGGAGAAGGTTGACGTAGGGGTCAAAGGTTGACCTAAGGGGGTCAAGAGCAGAGAAAGTTGACCTAGGGGGTCAAAGGTTGACCTAGGAGGTCAAAGGTTCAGAGGGTTGACCTAGGCGGTCAAAGGTTGACATAGGGGGCCAAAGGTTGAGAAGGTTGACCTAGGCGGTCAAAGGTTGACCTGGGGGGTCAAAGGTAGATAAAGTTGACCTAGGCGGTCAAAGGTTGATAAGGTTGACCTAGGGGGTCAAAGGTTGACCTAGGAGGTCAAAGGTTCAGAGGGTTGACCTAGGCGGTCAAAGGTTGACCTAGGAGGTCAAAGGTTCAGAGGGTTGACCTAGGCGGTCAAAGGTTGACCTAGGGGGTCAAAGGTTGAGAAGGTAGACCTAGGCGGTCAAAGGTTGAGAAGGTTGACCTAGGCGGTCGAAGGTGAAGGGTAGACCCAAATGGATCGCAATGATGGCCCAACGGATGAGCGATGGACCTTAGAGGTCGCCTAGATGCAATGCACATTTTATTTTGCGAAAAGTTTTGCATTTATTTACATCCTAAATGGGTGGTCCGAGGAGTGTCCTAATCTCTATGTGTGGGTTGACACGGGTTAGGTTAAAGGTTCCCACCGCTCGCGGAACGTACACGGTGAGTGGAGTAGACGAGTGACTCGAAAAATGTGAGGCAGTAGCGCACAAATTCCTGCACATCGAATACTCCGGGTAGTAGGGACCTGTGCAGTGCTGACACGGACTAGTGGTAGTGTGTGGCAAGAAACTAATTCTTTTTAAGGAGAAAAGAGAGAAGTTTTGAATGTTTGAATGATGCTATGCAATGCAATGCAGGAGAAGGAAAATAATGTACAAGGGAGCATAGCAGCGTTTTGTTTGACCCTAATACTAAGGCGAAAATAACAAAAGTACAAGGATACAAGGTATATACAAAGTACAAGTATCAACAAAGTACAAGTATTAACATTGCGGGGTGCACGGGTGCATGTGTAAACATGGCAAGTATGTGAGGTGCATGTATAAACAGGGCAAGTGTGTGCATGTGTAAACATGGCAAGTGTGTGTAGGGTGCATGTGTAAACATGGCAAGTGTGTGAGGTGCATGTGTAAACATGGCAAGTGTGCGTGAGGTGCACGTGTAAACATGGCAAGTGTGTGCATGTGTAAACATGGCAAGTGTGTGCATGTGTAAACATGGCAAGTGTGTGCATGTGTAAACATGGAAAGTGTGTGTAGGGTGCATGTGTAAACATGGCAGGTGTGTGCATGTGTAAACATGGCAAGCATCATGATGTGACGAAAGTTAGACCCACTAAGTTTGAAAAAGTTTCAAAGCAATCCCCAGCGGAGTCGCCACTGTGAATACGTGTGTTTGAATTTGGGAATATTCATAGTAACATTAAAATTATGAGAGTCGCCACGCCGTTTTAGTTATAGCCAAAACATTGAGAAAAAGCATGTTTAGTGGGTTCGGGGTCAAATTACAACAAGAGAAGAATATTGAACGTTATCACTCCTATTGCCCGAATTGATCGGTCTTTCTATCATGATGAATGTGTTAGTAGTGTGTTAGTGATTTAGACCGGATCCGAAGATTGCCTACGTTCCTCTCAATGTGAGAAGCTCAGGTCAGTGTAGTTCGCAGAGAATTAGAATAGGCAGAAGAATCGGGATCATGCATAATGAGGGGGAATTACCTAAAGATTAGGGTTTAGAAATAGTTCCTAGATCATCCTCGGGTTGATGAACCCTCGATCATCATCGGCTATGAAATAACATGTAATTACGAAGATCGCAACCCTAAATATAGCATAAATAAGGTTTTAATCTATGAACACGAAGAACATGCGAAGAACATATTATGAACATATGAATGAGCATGCAAAGAATATGAAGAAACTATAAATAAACATGTACGAACATGAATATAAAAGATCTACATTAAAATAATGCAAGAACACGAAGAAAAAGTTAGAAAAACTTACCTATGTTAGCAAGAAATAAACCTTGGATCTTCTTGAGTGTTTGAATGCTAATTAGAGAGCAAAATAGTGTTTTAAGAACTCCAAAACTCGGACTTAGAGCTCTCAAAATCGGACCCCTAAACCAATAGCATGGGATTGGTTTATATAGTAAACTGAGGGGAAGATCTGATGGTCCAGATCATCCGGAGCAAGGTTGGCCGCCTGGCCATTGTTGAAGCCGGTGACAATAGTGGCCGCGTGGCCAAGATCAACGCGGAGCAAGGTTGGCCGCGTGGCCAATTCTGCTGGCTGACTTGATTTTCAAGCTAGGGTTTCTGCATGGTTTTAAGGAAACCATTTATTACCTAATTTGATAGATTTTGTCCTAAATGAGATATTTTGGGAATCCGGGACAAGTCTTTGTAAGGTTTCTAATTCCTATAAAGTCCTTGTATATTTGGGAAAGCCCTAATAAACTCATTTTCAGATCGGGTACTAACAATAAGACATTTAAAATCTTATACATGACTTGAATATCCATAGAGATGGATTAAGACTTGAATATAAGATAATAAAATCTTGTACATGGCTTGACACCAATACATATGTATGGTAGTGAACTAGAAAGTGCTATAAGTAAGCACTAACGTGTATGAGACATGTTCTTGTTGTGTATGTGCAAACATTGCATACATTTGCTTGATACAAGGTGACTTCTTGATTACTTGAAGCATGTTCCTTGTTGAGCTAGTCCACTACTTTTGGATTAGTTTTTCTCCCGTAGTTCAAGTAAATATCTACTTGTACCTTCTTGTGTGAGTCCAGCTGGTTCTCCTTGCTTGTTCGAAAATATATAGGTTCACGCTTGTCGCGAGAGCTGGGGCTTAAGTGACAATCGGGTCCCTATGTATTTCCGCTTGACCCTTACTACCGGGCATAGCTTCCTTAGTTGGAGCAATAAGCCTGACTTAAGTGAATGCTAAACTCCTGTCTTGAACACCTCGTGAGTCTTGATACTGGGAATGACACTGGTTACCGGGTCTTCTGATACATACTGAATAATCAGTTTCCTGTTATTGATCGTGATTGTCAAAGTAATACAAGCTACGACAACAATGGTATTCTTGGGAGGAATAAGGAAGGAAGCAATATCCTTATAACTTGCTTGTTAAGCCTTATTTGCTACTTGATGAGTGGTTTAGCCTCTCATATACTTGTTACTTGAGGATACTTGATATATGATTACATGAGTATCTACTTGAATTGCATGATAACATGTCATGTAGTTGCATCTAATAGCTTACTGAGATTTATCTCACCCCGTTCCTTGTTTAATTGTTTTCCTTAGATCAAAGGAAGGATAGTGCGCAGTGAGGCTCGACATAGCAGGGAGCTTACTTCGCAGGTCGTGATTATTTTGGGGCTTGTGTCCTTTTACATTTGGTGAGGACGATGTTTTATGGGTTTGTAACTCCTTATTTTGGGGTAGACAGTCTTGTTCAGTTCTTGTTGTCACTAGACATCTTGTATAGTACTCGTGATGCCAGCTTATGTGCTAGGCATATTTCCGCTGTGTATGTATTTAAGTTTGGTTTTAATTTTCTTGTCTAGAACTCGTGTTGTGAGCTAG
Organism: Campanula takesimana; assembly: GCA_026119855.1. Taxonomy (NCBI): domain Eukaryota; kingdom Viridiplantae; phylum Streptophyta; class Magnoliopsida; order Asterales; family Campanulaceae; genus Campanula; species Campanula takesimana. Next base: position 230,171 of record JAOWBW010000769.1, on the reverse strand, counting down.
TATATCTCCTTACTCTAGAGTATATATATCATGTCAGTTTGTTAAACAAATGTCATTAAGTTTCTTGTTAACTTTCTTGTACCTCGTTAGGCACTCCCATCCAGGTTCGAGGTTCTATTAGGGGATCCCGGGACCTGGGGGCGTGTCAACTTGGGCCTACTAACTTAACCCAACGGACTTATTTTTAATTAAACAAGTCCACCCAATTAATAAAAGTATAAAAGTCGGGTTATTACACATTATACAGAAAATTGATTGACCATGGAAATTATTAAGGAAGTATCTTAGGTTTTTGTGGAACCCCCAAACTCATTATCTATGTTCAATCGTTCATTCTTGACTTGATTTAAGAGTTTGATCTTCAAAAGTAATATTCAGAAGTGATTTATTTATTTTTTTAAGAAAGAGGGATTGTTGTAGGCATTGAAAATTACAGGAGATGGATAAACATAATTAACGTAGTAGCGGAGATTGATAATAAGATATGTATAGTTGAGAATCCTATTCAATTTAGAATAGAATTTCAATTTAGGAACAAATATTACATAGGTGGGTGTCCTAACTAATTAGAAATTATGATGTTAATGAAAGGAGTAAACAGTCATTCGCTAAAATGGTATTTTTATATTAAAAGATTGGTGGGCGTAGTGACCAATTTGGTGGGTGCGTATATCCCACCCTTTCTCATTATAAAATTACTTAATAAATTTATTTGTGTATTTAACTGTAAGTCCAATTTTCATAAAATTTTAATTTAGAGGTAGTGGGCTACTACAGCTGTCAATTTCAATTTTCTATTTTATAAGTATGGTATGACATGATAGATTAGTAGATACTCCCTCCGTCCCGGTTTAAGGTTCTTAGTTTGACTTTGCACGCTTATTAAGAAATCAATGCAAAATTGAGTCAAGAATAGTAGAGAGTAGAGGATATAATTGTCCATTCATAATGCAAATGGGTGAAAAGTAGATGGGTAAGTGATGGCCTTTTTGTAATATATGAACTTTATGAGGAGAAAAATGTCCAAAACACTATTCATCCATTGTCATTTAAGGAATAAAAAACCAACTAAGAACCTTAAACTGGGACATACCAAAAAGGAAAATAAGAACCTTAAACTAGGACAGAGGGAGTAGTATACTCCCTCGTCCCAAAACACTTTGCACTAATTTCTCTTTTAGGTGTCCCATTGATATTGGTAAGTCCTCTTATCCAAATGTTTAAAATTTATTGTTATTCTATTATATCTACCCTACTTGTCGTACTCACACATTTACTTTTGGGCCTCACTTGTAAATTTCACTCAACTTACCATACTCACAACCTCTTTCTTACTAAGAATACTTTTGAATATATATACTCATTTCTTAATTCATATACTCCATCTGACCCAGAAAGATAGTCTCATTTTAACTTTTTATGGTCAATAAAAATGAACTTTGACCAACAATTGGTTACGATTTAATCAATTCTCGTGAAATTGTAAAATTTTTAGTTGATAAATCATTAAGAGGTTTACCAATAATAACTTTTATAATTTCATTGCGGTCATTAAATTGCCACCAATATTTGGTCAAAAGTTTTCTTTCCTTCCCAGAAAACCTCAAATCCCAAACAATGGTCAAAACCCTTGTACCTTCTGCGAGATTTTTGAAATCCTACTAAAAACCTCAACTTGAATCCTGTGGTTTGTGGTATTAAGGTTCGTTGACTTAAATTTCTTGTCATACTTACTAAACAATTTGTCTGAGTATTTTAGAGTGATGGTATTTATGCTTACCGAGAGAAGATGAAGAATGGTTATGGAACACAATGGTCTGTAAAAGATTTTTGATACAGGTGCTTGATGATGTATTGAACTTTTTTTTGTTTTTTTTTTTTCCCTGATGAAGGCGAGCTTTGTGGGTTGGGCCGGCCCCGTCGGCCTATATTATCCAACTGCCTAAATGTTAAGTGTCCACGTTAGTGTTAAATACTAGTTACTACCTCCTACCCACAAATGAATGTTGGGAATAAAAAATTACTCCTAAAAAGCAAATTAGATATTTTTCATTTTGATTGAGACGGTTGTAGTACTTTATCAGGAGCAAATTAAATTTGGATCGTTATTTTTGAGAGTAGTGCATGCCTAGAATTGCAAAAAGAAAAAAAAGAGTTAACACTCCACTTCCACAAGCGATTCAGATATTTGAAAGTGTTTGGTTTTGGAAGGACATCTTCAGGATCTTTATCCTGCAACACCAGCAATTTCCACACCCTTTAAGCTTCCCATTATCACTCTTTTCTCCAACTTGCGGAAAGACCAAGTGCAGTAGGAGTAATCCGCTTTCATCAAGGCTATATATAATTTGACAAACTTGTGTATTTTCGGTTCCAGGAGAGGGTTCCACTTCCTGAAATGGTTTTGCACTCTCCAAAAATGGCCTTGGCCTTTTTCCCACAATTGCCCAACTCATTTTCAGAAAACGCATGCCTCAAGTGAGTGCTTCATGTACTACTTCGTGAGGAGCGGATATTATGGAGGTCCAGATGCATCTTTAAATGCATCATTAGCGGGTTATTTTGAGAACCTAATTACCTAGGATAGCCGAAGCAAGCCTCTCCTCAACCACAATTGGTAGGCTGTCATATGAAAAGAATCATAAATTGTGGGAGTACTGTGCCATATAAAGTGTCTCCTGACAATACAGAGGTTCTGGTACATGCTCAGATACATTGGTCTGGATATTGACAGTAATATTCTCTTCAACATCACAATATCCCGTTGGTTGATTATAATTGAAAACCTACTCCAGTCCAAAACATTCGAAAATGGAAGCTCATAGTGATTTGAAATTAGAACGGGAATGCAACCATGATGTATAGCATCGCTAACCCTTGCAGTGTTTACCTCATAGCCTTTCACATGGAGACAGTATCTGCTCTTACTTAACCCTACCTCATATGGGTAAGAAAAATTCCCAGAGGTTATGTCCATAGAAGGATCATTTCCCCATAAAGCCAATAGTTCTTGTCTGATACGCGAGTTTTGCAAGCGTCCAGCAAAGAAAACAAGTCTAGTCCTGCAATTTGGGCCAACGCATCAACAAACTTTCAGGGTCACAAGCACACAAGACTAAGAGAGACTCAGACACACAGACAGTTTTATGCTTCTTCAGTTTATTATACATTAACCAACTTCCCTTTTTTGGATGTGTCATAGTTTTTGGCCTCTAAAAATTTGATGCACGTCTTAACACCCTATGGCCCTAAGCAAGAAATTATATCTCCTTCCAAGAGCAAAAATGGCAATTAAAAAAACATGTCCAAATACATATACATAGCATGATGCACTTAATTAAGGGATAAGAAAGACATTGTTGGTTGCATGATATGAGACGGGTAGTATGAGCTTTAACAGCCCTAACATTACCTTGATGAAAGAAAAAGGCCAAAATTCGTTTTTGTCCACTGTACTTTGGGGTCACTTTTACTTTTACCACTCTACTTTTTTATTAACATTAAAACCACTGTACAAATTTTAACCCTCCTCCCCAGCCCAAAAACTTAACCCCGTTAGTATACCCTTGACGGAAAGCATACGTGGCCGTCCACGTAGGATTAAAATGTCACGAGCCTTTCACGTGACTGGACAAGTGGGATTGTACATTGTCGAGCTCCTATCCTCAACGGTCTATTTAGCCCCAATCTTTCCAGGATTTTCAATTGAAACAAAATCCCTCAAATTGGCGAAGGTTTTCCTTCAGGTATCAATAAATCAAGACTTATTTCACTGTTGCGTGCCCTATGGCGACAAGATTCATACCTGATATGCTTGATTAAGATTTTGCACAACATTCACCGTCTTCAAAAACCCTTTACGGACTGGAACCCTAGTTTCAGGTTGATGAACCCGAATCTCTTGATCGCCTCTATATCGCCCCTTGCTCTTCTATTCGTATTAAACCCTCATGAAATATCTTTATCCCACCAACAACGACATTCTGGCGCTAATATTTCCCGTGATAGTGTCCAATGCAATCACGTGGAATAGGCATGATCGAATTTTCTAGACCCTCGAATTAAACCTATTTGCATAGTTTTCTAGTCAAGTGAAGGGCTAGAAGGGCTAGTGACATTTTAATCCTACGTGGACGGCCACGTAATGATTTCCGTTGAGGGTATACTAACGGGGTTAAGTTTTTGGGTTGGGGGGGAGGATTAAAATTTGTACAGTGGTTTCAATGTTAATAAAAAAGTAGAGTGGTAAAAGTGAAAGTGACCCCAAAGTACAGTGGACAAAAACGAATTTTGGCCAAAGAAAAATACTCCCTTCGTCCCTAAATGAATGTCCAAATTTCATTTTGAGAGACATATGCTAAAAGGTTCAATCTAGGCATATTTTGTGACATAAGTACGTCAATACCCTTGATGATCTAATAATATTGCATCGTAGGTCTAAGTATGAATTAGAACTTGTTGTATGTTGAGGGAGGATTTAGTAACTTCCCAAAAATTTGGACATTCATTTTAAAACAAGAGTTTTGGAAATTTGGACATTCATTTAGGGATGGAAGGAGTAGAAGGAAAGTGTAGAAGGAAACCTAAGGATGAACAAAAGAACTAACTACTCATAAAGCAAGATTTATCCCCCTTTCTCCAAAACATTCACTTGAAAAAAACGTCTAATGAAACGTGAAAAAAAAAAAGACGAGAACCACAGATTGTATTGATCCCTTTTTTCTCCAAAACCTGCTACTTCTGTCAGCCTTATTTTGGAACAGATCTTTTAGGGGCATTATGTTGTATAAGTAAGGAATTATCTTCCCCATCGCTAGAAAGGAACCCAAGAAGGAGCCAGCACCCCTTGCTAGCACACAAATAAAGGCCAAGTAATCTTTGCTATAGAAGTGACTCAACCAAGCCAGCTCCAACGAACTCTGGGTTTTATTAGTATTTGACTATTTGTTGGAACAGATCTTTTAGGGGCTTTATGTTGAAAATTAGAGGATTGTTGTGATCCCATCATAGCATTGCAGTGTTGTATTGGGTCTTAATGTAATTAATAATAATAATAATAATAACTGTTTTTTTGTGATAAAATATAAAATAAATAAAAAACTAAAAACTAAGAACAGTGACTAATGAAGCAAACCTCTCCAATCCCTTAAAATCACTAGAAAAGGAACACGAAAGGCGCCTATTGCGTGCTGACACACAGTGAAGGCCAAGTAATATGTCCCAGAGCAATGACCTCAGATAATCCGACTCCTAATGACTCTGGTATTCGGTATTCCCCTCACTCTCAAGGATCCTCTAGTCAGGCCTCCGTGTGGTAGTTAGACCCCTGCACCACTTATTCATGGCTTTTATTTCAATAGCTTCTTTAGTTCAGCCCAAAATCCTAACTTCTTATTTGGTTTCTCTCATCAGTCATCAATCAATTGAGCTCTATGGGTTATCTAAGAGGCATAGATTGAGATTTGGAGGTGGTACGGATTATTGTGTTCAACACAAAACATTGTCAAGCAGCTGGGTGTTTCATTATGTCCAGATACAGAAATGAGGTATTAGTTACCTCGAGCGGGAGGGGGGATGAGAAGGGGACAGGAATGATGAGAGCTTCATTCAACTTCTTCAGAGAATTATGGGGAGTTTGTAGGAAAATGTTTGCTTCAAAAAATGTGTCATCAAGATTTAGACCTGGAATGTTTGAGGTCTTGGTGATCGCGTGACGAGGAGGAAGGTTAAAGAGGTTCCGATGAGAGCTTTCCGTGATATTTTTTGTTCGAGAATCCAAAAGGGCATAGTTAATAGTATGCATATCCGTAATACCTTGGGTATTTGTTTTACGGATTAGGTGTATGTTACTTCGTGCGGGGCTTCTAGGGCATTACTATGTCAAGGGATTCCCGGAATACAAGTAGGAAAGAGGTGGGTTTATGGTCCTTTTCTTTGTGTCTATCCTGGGAATGGGGAGAGGTGGGATTGTGATTTTCCTCAATGGTAAAATGCAATTTCAACCACTGAACTTGGCAATTCACCACTACACTTTTTTTCTTTCTAAGATATCATTGCACTTCCATATCCATTTTCAATTTAAACAATTCGCACATCTTCATCTACCTAATTGCGACTAAGGATATGAGACATTATTTTCCTTCCATCAAACTCATTTTAGCCATCTGATAGAAAATATTCTCACAGTATAGCATAGATATCTCCTTCCATTATTTATACTCGTCTTTCCTCTAGTCTATATTCTCGGGTTTCGGATTTGGATGATTTAGGAATATTTTCTTTTAGTTTTTTTGTTAGTTAATTTGATTTGTTTCTCGGTTCCTTCACCTTTTCCTTAGTTGTGGTCTTTTTCCAAGGCAAGGCTACCTTTCAAAAATGAGCGCCTTTGTGTGTGGACCTTTGTGCTTAGGAAATTCAATACCAATTACAGATTGCATAACCAGAAACATGTGAAGAGTATCTATACGAACTGGTGTGTAATTTGCAAGAGCTTGAACAAGTATCACAAATCTTTTTCTTAGGCACGGTGGTGCTAGGTTTCTTTGGAACAGGTTGTTTCAGATGTTTGGAGCCGCAGTGAGCCCTGAATATATTGTGTTCTTTGTTTTGATAGTGTTTGAAGCTTTGGGAAAATGTGGATGCAGCGTTGCTATAGGAGAGTGGGGAATACACAACTTTACGAAATTTCAGAATTTTAGAGATCACTATATATTCTTGGCTCCAGTATGGAACGAAGTACTCCCTCCGTCCCAGAGTAAGAGTCCTACTTTCTATTTTGGTACGTCCCAGAGTAAGAGTCCCTTTCTTAAAATGGCAAAGAATCTTTACTATTCATCCCACTCATTCTCTCTCCTACTTTACTTTTATACTCACAACACCAATCAACTTATTATTCTCTCCCACTCATTATCTCTCCTACTTTACTTTTACTTACTTTACTTCCACAATTTCTTAATCTCCGTGCAAATGGGAGGTATGACTCTTACTCCGGGACGGAGGGAGTAATACTTTTGACATTTATTTGGGCATTTACTAAGGGGGATTTTTAAGGGCTTGCATGTCATCTTATTTAGGTAAGGAATTGATCTTTAATGACTGGTTTCTTATTAATACGCTTAGGGAATAAATGTATAATCTATTACAAAAAGGTGTTGGTGTATATGCCCTAGGCACGTTATTGGAACGATATTTTGTTATCATTTTACTCATTATATATGGAGCTGTTTCAGATTATTAGTTGTTTTTACATGTTTTGTTATAATAATCTCCATCCCTAGTACTTATTAGTACTTATGAAGAACTAGTATAAGTTTAATTAGATGATCATGTGATGATTATGTGTATGTGATACAAATTAAACTTATGGGTATGTGTTGGTGAACATATACTTCCCAGGTCTATTCAATGTAAGGCTTAAAACTATTCAATCTAAAGCCGATCTAGCTCATAAATTATCTTCTTGCTCCGACTTTATTACAGAAGTGAATTCCTAACATTTATAATTCATTGCACATTATGATAAGTAAGCTTCCTCCGCTAGCAGGTTTTCTCGCTATTTTATCTAATGTTTTTCTAGCGAGTTTTCCGAAATGGAATTCGCTGCTGTAATTGGTCTTCGAAAGAATTGAACGAGGAGCCGCCCTTTTTTACGCGCCGCTTTCCCATGAAAGGAAAATAAGCTTTGCTCCAGTGGCGGACGGGTGAGGAAGGCGTAAGAACCTGCCCTTGGATACCTGACTCTATAGGGGGCTAGCGCTTTAATTAAACCTCATGATAGTTAAATCATTAGAATCCTTAGACCTGAGATTTTTACGAGCTTCCAGATAATGGAGATCATGTTTGACATATTCAAACGTTACTCTTAACCAAGTAATCATAAAGGATATGAATGGCATGATCAAAGTTATGTAGGGAAGTGTAATAAGTCAAAATGGAATTTGTCCCTATTCGTGAGAGATGTCAAGCTTGGCCCCTCAATGAATAGTATTGATGAAATGCATGGCCGTGCTCAAATAAATTGATATGATCAATGTCATTTGTATTATCAATGTATTCAGAATCGAGAAAAGTATTGAACATTGTAAGTTGACTATAGACCATGACTTACGTTCAATGACATCGTGGACAAAGGGATTGTGATATGTTCTATATAAAGGATAAACGAACTTTGACAAAGTTATATTAATTGGGTAGTCATGATAGCTTGCTAGAGTCCGCTCATACTTTATGAGAACAAATGTGTTTGGACTCATTGCCAACTTAATATAATCCTATGGGGTCACACACAAAAGAACGAATTAATTAAAAGGCTAAAAATGGGATTCTGGGGCTGCACGGCCGAGCACTATGTGCAGATCGGCCGTGCACTATAAGTTACAGTCTGTTCAGTTTTCGGTCCTTAGAGCACGACCGCTCTCCCTAAAGGGCTCGGCCGAGCTCCCTAAAGGACACGGCCGTGCACGACCGTCTGGGACAAAATCTGATTTCAGCTTTTGACGGGGTTTTGACTATTACTCTTTAATGGTTAAGGACTAATAAGTATAAAACGCCCTCTCTTTAACCCTAATCTGCATTGATCAATATTGTAAGCCTCTATTGTTTGGAGAAACAATATTCTTGATCCAAGATTGAGAATCAAAGATCAAGAACCCCAAAATTCATATAGTCTTTATAGGAAAAGAGTTTCTATTGGATCTAGCAAGCCGGATCTAGAATCGTTCTAGATATTCGTTCGCGTGGGGATACACATAGAGGGCGTTGATCTCAACTCCTTCAAGTTCGTGATCTGGTAATTGAAGACGTGTTCCTGCGAACGTGATTCAAGAAGCGCGAAGAATAAAGATTTGAAGATCCGAAAATTTTAAAAAAGCATAATCACGGTTAGTATTCTAAATTCACCTCAATATTATTTTGATCATCTTGAACGGTCTAGGCTTTTGGGTTTATTCCACTGCACATGATTGCACAAAACCCAACAAAAGGCACACATTAAGCAGGTTATTCTGACACCGGTGTAGATTCTGCAGATCTCTTGACCTTTCACATGGAAAGGCAATACATGATGTCACTTGAGCTAGATCTCTTTGGCGTCAAGAAAAAGATCACACCTTTTAAAGGGAGTTTGCTACTTACTATTAAAGACAATGTTTAGCGGTACCTCTTGGAGAAAATTAAAAAAAATAGAAATTTGTCTATGATGCAAAATGGAAGGATCTGACACTTGTTTTAAAGTTCTTGCCTTTATGAAGGTATGCGAAAATGTAGGTTCTAACTAATTTCACTAGATATGCATTCCCTTGACACGGTTGTCTTCACCAATACCGGCAGGGAAAGTGAAGCAGTGTTGCAAGGTTATCTTGTTATCTTTGGATTTCGGCTTCGCATATTTGTGTTTCGCGTCAATGCTTTCGCAACTTGTAAGATATCTTCTAAAACCTTTTTCCTTCTAGTTAACAGAACTTACTCCCTCCGTTTCATGTGAATTGAGACTTATTTCCTTTTTCGTCCGTTCCACATCAATTGAGACTGCCTAAAATGGCAAAGAATCTTTACTATTTCTCCCACGCATTCTCTCTCCTACTTAACTTTAACACTCACATACACCAATCAACTTACTATTCCTCCCACTCATTCTCTCTCCTATTTAATTTTTCACACTCACAAACACCTCCTCCCCCTATTTCTCTCTCTTACTTTTCCTTGGTTTGTGTTCCAAAAATTTTAGTCTCAATTCACATGAAACGGAGGGAGTATTAGTTAATTAACATGTAGACAGTTTTAAAGCCACGTTAAGGTTAAGGCAGTCACTCAACCCCCTTTACTTATGGAAAATGTCATTTTAGCATATTCACAAATTTTCAAAGGTACACTGAGAATACTAGTACTCCCTCTGTCCCAGAAAGATAGTCTCATTTTGATTTTTTATGGTCAATAAAAATAAACTTTGACCAAACATTGGTGTCAACTTAATGATCACAGTGAAATTCCAAAAATTATTATTGATAAATCACTTAATGATTTATCAATCACAAATTTTAGAATTTCACTAGAATGATTAGATCGTCACCAATGGTTGGTCAAAATTCATTTACGTTGACCATTAAAAGTCAAAATGAGAGTATCTTTCTGGGACAAAGGAAGTATTATTTTTCTCGACCCCCTTTACTTATGAAATTTGTTGTAAGATATCATTTTGAACCCTTTGTGCCAATTTCTTTATGAAAATTATAAGTCTTATTCCCTAAGCAACATTGACCAAGAGATGCCTAAACAGAAGCTAAGTTCTTTGCAGGTTCTTCTCCCATAGTGATTTGGTTGTCTTGTAGAGCTTGTAAGTTATACTAAATGGTTTTCAAACAGTAAAAAAAAAAAAAAAAAAAAAAAAGGAAGATGGTGTGGCAAAAGACAGCCATTACCTGGCTTCGGGAGGATTCAGCATTGGTTGGGGCTGACGGGGCCAGACCTGCGGGAGTCCAACATCTTTGTGTGCTACATAAAACCTCTGAAAATAGCTGGATGAGCATGTTATCTGAATGGCATTGGTACGCAAATCTAGGTGCTTAGATGCAGCCTCTTTGCCAACGGAGTGACAGCAGACATAAAAGTGATCCACACCACTGGATGCATTCCAAAACTTGAACTCAGAGCTGATCCTGTTGACGTACTGAGCAACAAAATCAGAAATGGATGCCTCCGAGTGCAGGCGAGGGTCGCTGCGCATGATATTGATGGAGAAGGGCATAAAGAAGAAATGAGCCTCCTCCGGACTGTGGGTGATAAGGGAACTCTGGAGGAGAGCCGCCTTGAACGCGTGCTCGCTCAAGTAGTTTCCTGCTTTGGGATTGAAGGGGTTAGGGTGTGGAAGGAACACGTGAGCAAAAGGGGACTGAGACATCGAGACGTCAGGGTAGACATATATCTTAAGGTGTTGCAGCATCTCCTGGTAATCAGACTCAAACAGCTCCCAATCGTGATAAGGACCTCCCTCTATTCCTAATCCACCGCTGATCGGAGCTTCAATTTTATCTGTTTCGAAATATGCTTCTTGTCGTTCGTTTCTTTCATGACGACGCGGCCTTCTTGGACTGTTATCGCGGATCTGAGTCTGAAACTGGGAGAATTCAGTTCGATTATGCCAACTTTCTGGTTCCGATTGTGCCGCTAGGGTTCGCTGTCGTGGCGGTGAAAAAATCGCCAGCGCTGCCACCGTCAACGCGGCCAACAGTAGTAGTGGCAATGGCGACCCTATAAGACGACACTGAGCACGAGTTGGCCGGTACGGCTCCAGCTTCTTTGTTAATCTTGATCTTACAAGTGACCATAAACCCATCGCCTTCGAGGCAGGAAAAGGAAACCAACCTTTATCGATACTTTCAAGTTTCAACAATAATTTCAAACGGAATTTTTCAAGTGCTGTTATCTGACTTATCTCCATCCCCTTTTTCGTGACTTCATTACTCAATTTTCTTTTCCTAAAATAGCCTCGCACCTTTCAACCCTTCTTCCTGTCCGAGGCTCCAACCTACGGAGCCACTAGTTCGACAGGAAATCTTCTCTACTATTTTTGGTGTATTATTGACATCGTGTATCATCAGTGATTTAATGGTTATATTTTATTAAGATTGAGATAATTATAATATCACAAATAATGCATAGCTGTCAGATCACTTATGGTACACAAGTGGTACACAGATTGTGGTACAAAGGATCTCATCTCCACCAGTTCACCCATCTTCGCAAATTCCTATCTTCAACTTCCACTAAATATACTCTCTCTGTCCCTTAAAGTTAATTCCTCTTTTTTTCGTTGATGCTATGAATGATCTTAAAGCAATAATTTATGCCAATTTTAATTATTTTAATGAAAATTTATAACTTGTTATTGATATACCATTATAAATACAATCAATGTCAATTTATAGATTCTTATTAAGATAATTAAAGCTAACCTAAATTATTGCTTAAAGTTTATTCGTGTTAAATATCTTCATTGCATGTGCAACGTGGCAACTACCAATGTGTGACATCTAAGATCCTATACGAAATACCCACGTGGTGCATTGTGGGAACACAAAAAGTTTGCTTTTACATTATACTGATTGATTGGTTGATTGATATCGATGATCAATGCCGCTGCGAGTTTTAAACAAATGACAGTCATTTGCAAAATGTAACCACACATTTTAATATTCTCTTGCACTTATTAACAAAAATAACACTACAATTTTTCTAAAAACACGTTATTCATAATTATTAGAAGGACAATGTTACGTTTGCAAAAGAAGTTTACAAAATAAAAAAAAAAATACAAAATGAAGGATACAATATGTGGTGACGATATTTTATTGGCTACATCAATAGTGGATATGACACACTCCAATTAAAAACACCAACACAATTATACCAGGTCATTTTGTAAACTACATTTTGCAGTAACCTTTTGTAACCTTATTATTTCTCATATTAGGCCATCTACAATGGAGGTTGAATGGGGTGTTGAATGAGGATTAAACATAGCGGGGGGGGGGGGGGGGGGGGGGGGGGGGGTTTACTGGGTGCAATGGGGGGTTGAAGGGGGTGTTGAATGGATTCAACAGTTGAATGGGAGAAGAGGGTCAGCCGGTTGCCACGCGGCGCCTCCTGATAGGGCGGCCATTTGCTTTTTTTTCTGGTTGTGACACTTGGCAATCATTCATTGGTTCATGGAATTTCCTATTTAATTTCTCATCCTAATTATTTGAGCTCAATTATTTTACAGTAAACGGTTTTTTTTACACCAAAATTCAAAAAAAAAAATCTATAAATAGATGCAAGTTTCATTTGATTTGGATAAAAAAAAAAAAAAAAAAAAAAAAAAAAAAAACTCTTTTTAGTGAAATGGATCCCAATAATAACAATTTCAACACTCAAAAAACCTTCATATTTATTTAATTACAATTACAAAAAAATAATCAAGTGTGAAGTGTTTTTTTAAAATTATAATTGATTATTATTATTATTAACCACATTTTTTGCAGTAATCTTTTGTAACCTTAGAAATAAAAAATTACTGCCTATTATCCAAATAGACGAGATTGGCGTCTATTAACCTGCGACAGTTCAGCCGTTCCCAATCAGTTTCTTTTCGAGGCGATGCTGTGTTGAATTATTAAGGCCAGAAACGGGAACCCACCTTCTTGCTTATCGCGGGCAGCTTGTAGCCCTTAACTGGAAAATAGGGTGGCCATGTCCACCTGGCTAAGGATTCCGCATGCGCAGGTTATTAGCCAATGCGCAGAATCGAATTCCCACAGTGGGTCTCGATTCCACGACCTTCTTCATCAACCGTACCCCCATGTCAGATGTCTCCGTACCAAGAACAAGTACAAAATCTGTTGTTACTCAAAAGATAGCAATAGCAATAGCAACAGCAACAATCGTGGTGGTATCCAGGTTTACGGCGAGATAGAAAGGTTCGTGATACTTTTCGTTATTGACTTTCCTGTTTGCTTGAAATTAACATGACTGAGGGCTCATTTGGGATGTTTCGTTTATTCCACATCTTTCCTGCTGCTTGTATTTTCAATCCTGAAGCTTCTCTTAACCTAGAAATTAGCATGATATTTTGTCAATTAACTTCTTTCCTAATCATGCCTTACCATAAGGGCAACCTAGTTGTGCAATAGCTCTTACTTTGCGTGAGTCATGGGAAGTGGCGAAGGGGGTCACTCACCCCCTTCAATTTGAAAAGTTTCAATTTTACCACATTCAAAAAAAAAATTAAAATGTATTTTTAGTACTACAAATGTCAAATTTATACATTTTGACCCCCCTTAATTTTGAGTAAATTTTGCTCAAAACTATTATTTTGACCCTCTTGTTTCCTAAATTTGAATACCTCAACTAAAATATTTATCCATAGAACAATCTTGACCCCCTTTGTGAATATTCCTAGCTTCGCCATTGATAGAGGCTACATATGCTGCTAACATGTGACCTCCATGTCACATAACATCAACTCCAGCTGTTGCGGTAAGCCTCCCATTGTAACTCAAACTTTCTCATAATTAGTTCAGTTTTTGTTTTCTCTGTTGGAATGCTTTCTCATCCAAGTATTTTGACTGACACAGAAGATATTTGGTGTGATGGTCACAGAATGTAACAAGTGTTACTCAGTTAGATGCACCAACTATGTGTTAATAGTTGGGGTTGGGTATGAGGTATTATAACTGTTAGTTAGGGGTGATGGTGTGAGGGGCTAGGAAGCGCCGACGCCTCTCGAGGACAGTCTGTCACATTTTTGACACTCTCTGAGACACCCTCTAATAGGGATGACCAAACACGGTTCCGGAAAAGCTTGAACCGTAACCAAACCGTTTCTCTTCCGGTTACAGTTACGGTTCGGAACCGCCGGTCCACAATTTCCTTTTTTTTTAATATTTTTTTTAACAGAAAAACAATTATAATAATATTTTATTGCCGATTTTTTTTTACAAAAAAGGTATAGAAAAAATGTTTAAAAAACTAAAGAGATCTGTCCCTTTTCTTTTATATACTCAACAAATTTTTATAATTTTAATTCACTGAATTTGGCAAAAAAAAACCAGTCAAAACTCAATTTTTCTTGTCAATGTTCCGTTAGTAACGGTTAATTATGATGAAACCGTTAGAAATCTAACGATTTTGACGGTTTTCTAACGATTTTGATAACGGTTCCGGTTCCGGTTCGTTCTAAGCGGTTCATGGCGGTTCAAGGTTTTCAGAGGGGATAAACCGGAACCGGACCGTGTTACAAACGGTTCTGGTTCACACGGTTCCGGTTTTCGTCAAGGTTTAGGGCGGTTTCGGGCTTTTCGGTTACGGTTCCGGTTTGGCGGTTCCGGTCCGGTTACGGTTCGGTTTGGCCATCCCTACCCTCTAACACGTCCTTGACACTCATAAAAGTCTAGGGTTTTTAAATAATTCTTTTCTGATTATTTGTCTCTTTCTCACTTTCTAACACTCTTAGGATGTAGACAATTTTTTCGACACTTTAGGGCCACTTAAATTCGAATGGGTCAAAGTAGAATTTCACTGAAAGGGGTGCGTCTTCTTTGACTTCTCATAATTGAAAGGAGGGGGGGCTTAGTGAAATTAACGTATTCTCATGGTTCTTATGTTTCCTATGAGACCTATATTTGTGAAACTTTTGTAAATTTATTTGATGGGTGATGGGCATTGGATTACAAAATACTCATATTAGAGATTATACTCCATGGGTCACTTTGACTTTTTTTGTCAACTGATGAACTTTGACCAAATATTAATGTCAATCTACTCATCCCAATGTAATTTGAACATTTGTTATTGATAAATCCTTATGTTACCTATCGATAACAAATTTTATAATGTCATTGTGGTCTTTATATTGACATTAATGTATCGTCAAAGTTCACTTGTGCTGACCAAAAAAATTTAAGTGACTAATATAAATGGGACTGAGGGAGTGATATATTTCTCTGTCACGTGTCCCACTCATGTGGTGTTGAAACACTTTTGAAAAATTAGTGTCCGAGGTGTCCGTGTCAAAGTGTCAGCAGCATCGGCGTCGGTGCTTCTTCGGTGAGGTGTTACAACTGCTAATATGTGAGACATAGGCGGTCACCACCACCTATCTCAATTCTTTTTGTTAAGTGCAGTTTACTAATAATCTTTATCATTGTTTGGTGTTTTTGGAAGCTGGGCCACTATTCTTGTCACTTTTTATTCAAGTTAATTCATGTTTTAAACCCATTTGTGCCTCCATTCTCCAATAAATTCCACAACACCAATTATTTGTCATACATGAAAAAATACCTTCATAACCCCTCTCTCTCTCTCACACACACACACACACACACACACACACTTAGGGACCAACGCTATGAAAGTAAAATTAATTCTTGTAGCCACAATACCTTCACGGTGAAAATCCAAGAAAAATTACAAAAAGATCCTCTTTATGATGTTCTAAGCCTTATGTCTAAAATCATGGCAAGCCCATCAAACACATGAGCTTTAGCTCTTTCCATAGGAAAAGTGGCTTTCTCACTCCAAACAACTCCACTTTTTCTTCCCAATCGGACTCCAATTAGGTCCTAAATCATATGCTTATATAAAACCCTCTCGAGAAAAAAAATTGTTAGGAAACTAGTAAATTCCTCCCACTTACTCTTGGATTTGGAATCTAGACGCATCGCATGTCCTCATTGCTATCTTCTTGAGGCAATTCCTTCACCTCCTAACGCACCGTACTAACCCACACAAAAGTAAGTTACGTCTCCATGACGCATCTCCTTATTAAGACTCTTTCCAAATCTTTTTTTAAGATAGTTTGTTTTTCTCTATCGTCTTGCACTCAGACTTCCCACTACTCTTAATCCGCTCTCCTTTTGTGTTCACCATCTGCTCACCCTATACTCAATGTTTGATTATTAGATCATCAATATGCAGTGTTACAATAACATCAATCCGTGACTCTCTCTCACAAGAACATTGTCTCTTTATAAACACATAGCCACACACCCATTTTCAAAGCATCCATCAGGCTGAGGTACTTATGCCTGATGAACACTGCATGGTCTATGCGCTGCCTCCCTTGTTTCAAAGCATACATCAGGCTGAGTTCCAGTGCCCCTATAGTCTCTGTGAGTTTTTCTTAGCACACATAATACGGTGATTGCCACTTGATTTATATAGGGATACAATAAACGTCCAAAACCTAATCTAAGTAGGAAACTTGGAATACTAATATTCCTTAAGCCTACTTTAACAAGAAAACCCAATTCCCTAAACCTAGCGAAACAAGGAATCCCAAGAAACCTTGAATTACTCAAATTCGGTTTCCTCTTCATTATTGGATTAGGCTCTACAACCCAACAATCTCCCACCTAGAGTCTAAACCAAACATTGTGACTAATCCCGTCAAACTCTCACCTGGATAGATCTTAGTTGTGAAAGGCTAGCGCCTTTCTCGCCCGCCTCGCCTTTTTGGCGCCTTTAGGGGTCGACCGCCTTTTAGTTTTATGGCCGGCTGTAATGCATCTTCACGCAGTGTGACTAATCCCGTTAAGTTCCCATCTGGAGATGACACATCTGATTGCGGCAACTCGAAACCTCATTCTCTTCATCTTTCATTTCTTCTGATTCGTCGCTTGATTTCGAGCCGCTGAATTCCTTCACAGGCGATCCCTCTTAACCCATCTCGAGTGCCCCTACAATCGTTAAGAACGAACGCTTGATGTGCCTAGACCATTGTAGCCCTACTTCTGCATGGATCCCTGCAACCTCAATCTTGGATCTATGCTCTGGATGTGACTGAATCTCTGAAACCCCTTGGATCTATGCACCCTGGCTCCCTGGATCTTTGCGATCATGATTCCACCTTGGATCTATGCGACCATGATTCCACCTTAGATCTATGCCTCATGATCCCACTTGAATCTTTTTAATCCCGATCCCACTTGGATCTATGTAGTCATCCTGATCTTTGCATTCCTAATTCAATCAATTTAATAACCTTTAGATCTCTGCAACTCAGAGCTTCGATACTAGATGTTATGGATTTTGGTACTCCAGCACTCAATCAATGGAAAGCAGTCAATGGTAAAAGATTAATAACAAGCACAAATCCGTCTGACGCGATAAACAAGAGAAGAAACAAGATTTGGTAATCCAATTGGTCCAAACAGATTGACTAAATCTGGGGCACTCCCAACCATGATATTCACTATAATATCGTCGTTGTATTATATTATAGTATATGCTCTCTCTCACAATAATATTACCTCTCTATGAACACACACACACACACACTTACACCTTGTCTCAAAGCATGCATCGAGCCAAGTACCAATGCCCCATGACACTGGATGCCTCTAATACCTCTCTTGACTCACCTCGTCTCCAAGCATGCATCGGGCCGAGCTCCAATGCTCTATGGCATGTCATCGTAGGCCTTTTCTACCTCTCATGGTTTCTTCTGGATCACATAGATTCTCTCTTGCTTTTTTCTTAGCACACATAAGATGGAGACTGTCAATTGGTTTATATAGGGATACACTAAAGTCTAAAACCTAATCTAAGTAGGAAACTCAAAACTATGATGCTCGGAACCGGGTACAAGTGTCGGACAGACGGGTACGGATCCGAGTGTCAGATTCTGAAAATCTCAAAATTAAGGACTCGAGGACATGTTTTAGAAGGATCCAAAATTTGGATTTGGACTCGGCATAATTTTAAGAATGATATTTTTTACCTTTAATTTAATAAAATTATACTTTTTTTTACGTCAAAAAAGAATTGTCTTATGAAATAAATTAAAAAATATAGTTATTTCATTAATATGAAATTATTAGTAATTTTCAATAATATTATAAATGTATAAAAGAATTTACCTAGCTCATTTGAATTTGAAATGAATTTCCGTACCAAAAAAATTAACTTAATATAGTTTAATATATAGAAAGGAGATGAGTTGTCTCCTAAGTATTGTCACCATTATTAACTTTTTTAATTCCAAAACACAAGCAACTTTCCATTTTCCAACCCCAAATCACAACCTTCCATATTCTATTTACCCCATAACTCCCATCTCTCTCCTTGTTCAACCAAGGCCGCCATCCCATATCAATGAAGCCTGTTTTTGCTTTATGATCTTCAAGCGTGGACAACCACCACTGCCGATTGACACTCCGACGACCAGGACTGACGAGTGCATTTCCCCCTGCCAAGTCCGACCCGTATCTCGTGTCCGCACCCGAATCGTGTCGTGTCGACACAGGTACGTCAGTGAGAACTGCGGAGTCCGAGCATCACAGACTCATAATACTAATATTCCCTATATTGGGTTGTGGAGTCAAAACCACAAAGAAAAGAGTTAACACCACAAGTGAAGGAGTCAGAATAGGGCTAGGAGGCGGAGCCGAATCGGACAAAGTTTTTGGCTACGCGTAGGCATAGGGAGGCAACATTGGGCCAGGATTTTTGGCGTGTGTTTGAGAAATGAAAGTTGTTTCCTTTTTTAAAAAGGAGTCATACTCCTTCCGTCCTACCGCAGTCAATTGGTTTTGGTTTAGGTTTGGACTTGGAACTCTATATAAACAAAGTGACAACCATCATATTATGTGTGCAGGATACAAGAGAGAGAGAGAGAGAGAAGAGTCAAGAGGGGCCGAGGACCTAGGAGAGCTATGAAGAGTGATCCTATAGTTCGACTATGACCGAGTTGTGTGTCTTCTTGTAGAGGAGAGAAAACATATATGAGGTACGTTGTTCATGGAGAGTAGCCATGCTTAGATCTTAGTGATTGTATGTACAAAAGTGTAACCACCATCATTTATTATTATAGTGTATATCTTGGCTTAGCATCGCCCCCTGAACGTAGTTGATTAGTTTAACAAATCGGGTTTACAAATCTTTGTGTTGATTTTTCCATATTATCTGTGTGTGATTGATTCTCCCATGTTGGGGTTCCAAATTCTCGATGGCTGGTATCAGAGTTGTGCAAATTCAGATGGTTCAAGAGTGCAGGAGTTCACAATAAGGAGATGCAGAAATTCAGTCAACAATCTTGGCACTGATCCAAGATGAGATTTGCAAAGATCCATGTGGGATTTTGAGATGCAGAGATCTAGGTAAATCACAGGTGTTCTTGGGATTTTGGGATGGAGAAAGATCGTTAGGAGAGAAATTCATCGAGTATGAATACGGGCGGTGCACCAGAAGAATAGAAAGAATAGGAGAGAGGCATCAGACACTTGCAGAGGCAACCAACGATACCGATGATGCAGGAGAGTGGCACAGTTGATATGCTGATAGTTGAGAAGGAGTTCTAACGACAAGGAGATTGACACGCATAGCGAAGGATGTCGCACATGCATTAATCCTTAGTGGATAGGAGTCAGAGATTCGTGGGTGTTAGATTCTAGTGCTCCAGGCGATTCCAGAGTAATTAATCGGTGAATAGTTGCAAGGAAGAGAGACGTGATATAGAGGAGACTACTTTGCAATAGCGTGTGGAAGAGTGTTATACCGATTGACCACGTGAGAAGAGGAGGATTTCTTGCTGAACGACGGAGATGAGTGATCGGTAGTAGCTCAAGGTGAGAGGAGAGGAAGTTGTACACTACCCACAACAACATCAAGACATCGATGCAAGAATACAACATAGAGAGACACAAAAGAAAAAATCCAGAATACAACAAAGAGAGACTCAAAAAGAGTGTCAAGAGGGGTCGGGGTCCTAGGAGAGCCATGAGGGCCGATCCTATAACCCCGCCATGGCCCACTTGTGTGTGCTCTTGTAGAGGAGAGAAAAGATATGTGATATAGGTTGTTCATGGAGAGTAGCCATGGTTAGATCTTAGTGATTGCATGTGCAAAGTTGTAACCTCCATCATATATTATTATAGTGTATATCCTGGCTTGGAAATGTCCCTGGACGTAGTTGATTGTTCAACGAACGGGATAATAAATCTTTGTGTTATTTCTTCCATATCATCTGCGCGTGATTGATTCTCCCGATGTTAGGGGTGCTAGTATGGCTAAGTGGGTGCGACACCTCCCCCCACCCCTCAAATCCCCAACACCCTAAACATAATCTAACAAGGAATCCAAGGAAACCCAATTCCGAAACCCAGTCAAACAAGGAATCCCAATAAACCTTGAATACTCAAATTCAGTTTCCTCTTCTTTCGTGGTTTTTGGCTCTAACATCAAGATATCCCAAAAAGTAGTTTTGTGGCAAGTGTAGGCTAGTCAAAGCCTATTTTGTGGCTTATTAAGTGTTTGATTGTAGGTTGTCTCCCTGTCCTCTACTCCTCTAGTCTACTGATTTGAAGAACGTATTGAACTACATACGTCTTGTGCATCAACTTTTACTTCCCATTCTCAAACTGTTTCACCCTTCATTTGCTGCTGTTTATCCTGCTCTAAGAAACTACTAATGTCTTTTGTATTGCCATTTCAGCTTAGATGCTTAAATGAGTGGCCCTTTAGGTTTTAGTGTCGCCAATGCATCTAAAGTTTTGCCCCAAAATTGAAATCAGGAGGATTGATGGTTTCTTTTGTAAATCTGCAGATTACTCACAGAGACTGTAAAGCGATCTCAAGGTGGTAGGGGTATTTCGAACGACTGGAGTGAAATTGAGGTTTCCTTCTAATCTAGCTACAGGAATACCGTTATCTGTTCTAGTTTTCTTGCCATGATCTAACAATTCATACTCTGTTTGCATTCGTGAAGCATCTGTAGAAGATATTTTAATTTTCTGAAACTTTTGGCTCCTGTTCATGTGCCTGTTTTATATTCTTGTATTCAAGCAACAGTGAAACTATAAATAAGGTGGAAATGACTTTATTATCTTACTAAATAATCTAGGCTTATATTAGTGTGTGGTCATCTTGTTTTTATATTTTGAGAGATATACCAAATCACTTACAACAGGAGCATGATCAGAAAAGAACGTGGTATGTATAATTCTGAGTGGACGCTACCAAGTTTGAGTCTAAGGTAGCTCTAGATCAACAACATTGTACTATATTTTGATTCTCAACTGCAAAGCGGTGTGCGTCTTGGGAGCTATGTATTGCTATAGTTTTCAAATATAAGTCAATTAAATCAACCTAAAATTATTGCTCAAAGTTTATTTGCAATAACAGCGAAAAAAAGTAGGAAGATCATTTTGGAACGGAGGGAGTAAGAAATTAAAGATATTTCTCTTTATGGTACTTCCATTTAATACCTTATCTGAGGGATGGGATCTTTGTGCACTAACTTGTCCTTCCCTAGAGTTGATTTTGATAAGCTCTAATCAAAGTACTTTTATATTCTTACATTTTCAGGGTTCTTGGGTATTGCAACCTAGAAACTCTGCACCACATTGTGTCGTACATTTTATTGGTGGCATTTTTGTTGGGGCAGCACCTCAACTTACGTATCGATTGTTCCTTGAGCGGCTCTCAGAAAAGTAAGTGACTTCACAATGACTGCAACCCTCTTTGTGCTGTGATTTCATCTAAGTTTTTATCAAGTGCTTATCACTTAATGCATCACTTCAGAAAAGTCAATAATGTATTAGTGTGTCCAAAAGTGGCATCACAAAACTTCTGTAAAAGGGACTAGTAAACCCAACACAACTTATTTTCCCTCTTGATCACCATAGGTCACTACTAAACGTGCATAAACTGGGGGGGGGGGGGGATTCCTCATGTAAATGGCATGTTAAATTGATCAATTTTGTACTCGAATGCCATTAAAGGGCTATTTAAGATGCCACTCGTGTCCTTGCCTACTTTCTTTCTGTTTTGACGTTCTTTTAATTCAAATTTGTGGGAGACAACTAATTGTCAAGCATTTTGTGCCTGAGGAAATGGAAAACGAACACACACACACACACACACACACACACACACACACACACATATATATATATATATGTATGTATGTATGTATGTATGTATGTATGTATGTATGTATATATATATATGTATATATGGTCGTGCTCCTGTGAGAACCTAAATATCGTGAGAACTTGGATACATTAGGTTTTTACCTAATGTATCCAATGGATACATTGGATACATTACTTGGATACATTAGGTAAAAACTAATGTATCCAATGGTTCACTTGGATACATTGGATACATTACTTGGATACATTAGGTTCTTACCTAATGAACCTAAATATCGTGAGAACCGTGAGAACTTGGATACATTAGGTAAGAACCTAATGTATCCAAGTAATGTATCCAATGTATCCAAGTGAACCATTGGATACATTAGTTTTTACCTAATGTATCCGAGTGAACCATTGGATACATTAGGTAAAAACCTAATGTATCCAAGTTCTCACGGTTCTCACGATATTTAGGTTCTCACAGGAGCACGACCCTATATATATATATATATTGGGTCGCGCTCCTGTGAGAACCATTTTATATGAGAACCGTGAGAACCAATCATAACCATTAGATTAGGAAAAAAAATCAAGGGTCCAGATGTTAGATACATTGGATACACTTGGATACATTAGTTAATTTTCGAAAAACAATTGGATACATTAGTTTTTAACATAGTGTATCCAAGTGCAACACTTAGATACAATACTTATTAACCTATTGTATCCAAGTGTAATATCAAATTTTTTGTAATGTATCTAAGTGTATCAATTGTATCTAACATATGGACCCTTGATTTTTTTTCTAATCTAATGGTTATGATTGGTTCTCACGGTTCTCACGATATTTAGGTTTTCATTTGAGCACCTACCAATATATATATATATATATATATATATATATATATATATATTTGATAGGAAAAGGAAAACTAACATATTGCTTCCTTTCATTTGTTTTTTGATGTTCTAAATCAGGGGTATATTGGTAATTGCAACACCTTATGCTAGTGGCTTTGATCACTTCTTCATTGCAGATGAAGTGCAGTTTAAGTTTGATAGGTGTCTTCGATATATGCAGGAGACAGTGAGTTTGTCCTATAGTTTTGAAAATTATTATTGTTCCTTCTCCAGATTTTTTACTCCAAAGTTGCTTTATTGAATAGATTCAAGGTCTTCCAACATTTGGAATTGGGCACTCTCTGGGATCTGTCATTCACCTATTGATTGGTACTCTCTTTAATCATTTTATTAATGTAGAAAAATGTATTTCGAATTCGTTAATATGGGATATCCATATTGCACATGTGACGAGCAAATAATTTTTTTTATTGCACGTGAGAAAGGCACGTGTAACTTGTAATACTCCCTCCGTCCCAAAATGATCTTCTCATTTGCCATTTCTTGTTGTCCCAAAAAGTTCTTCACCTTTCTACAATTTAGGCTTAAAAGTGCATAAACAAAACATGGCTAGCAAAGCAAGTGTTCATATCCTTAAAAAGTTTGAATGGTCAAACGCGAAGATCATTTTGGGACGGAGGGAGTATCTACTTATGAATTTCATTTGTAAATCGAGAAGCTTGAAACCACTCTATTAAGTCTAAAAGCTTAGTCTTAGATCCGCATCAGTGGTTCTCTTCTGCACTTGCATTTCTCTCCCTGCGATTGGACAAGGTCCATGGAGACTATTGATTTACTAGTGGTTTATCTGTACAAATTAATGGTATTGTGCCACATTTGTAGGGATTGGGGTGCTGCAATAGCCTTAGACCATCTCCAATGGTTTGGTGCAAAAATTGCACTATTCCTTTAAAATGGTGCATAAATCGCACCAAATGTATACCGTTGTTTCCAACAATCATACTTCAAATTTTGCACCAAAAAAACATATTCTTAAAATATTCTTTATTATTGCATTTCATTTAATATGTTTTCCATTAATTAGTATATTATTATATTAAATTAAATAATAAGGCATGAAATTATATTATTATATTAAACTATAAAACCAAAAGAAAAAAAATGCATTTTTAACTAAAAGATATTTTTTGAAAGAAAAAATTATAATTAATTAGTGTATTTTATGGTTGTGCAGGCGAGAAATGTCTTGGGTAGATGAAGTATATGGTAATAATTGTTTATTTTAAGACGGGAGAAGTATACTCCCTTCGTTATTGAGACTTTTAGTTAATTTGGTTGCATTTTGAGAAATAATTCAAAGATAAAATAATGATCTTAATGAAAATTTAAAAATTGTTATTGTATTAAGATTGATAATATATTCAATAACAATTTTTAGATTTTAATTAAGATAATTATTTTTTACTTAATTTATTGATCAAAGTGTAATCAACTTGACCAAGAATCTCACTTTGTTGGGACAGAGGATATAATACATTATACTCTCTTTGTCCCGGAATGATTATCTCATTTTGACTTTCTATAGTCAACACAAATAAACTTTGACCAAGCATTAAGCATAAGGTCAATATAATCATCCCAATAACATTCTAAAATTTGTTATTGATAAAGCATTATACGATTTATCGATAATAATTTTTTGAATTTTATTGGGAAGATTAGATGGAAATCTATGTGTGGTCAAAGTTCACTAATGTGGATCATAAAAAGTCAAAATGAGACAATCATTTTTCAAGGCAGAAGGAGTTTTCATTAATTTGTGATGTAAAAAGTAAAAGTTATTTATTTTGAGATGGAAGGAGTATATGTAAAAAGAACAAAAAAAATAAAAAATGGAGGAGAAACTATAGCGCAGCTTAAAGTTTGCACTATATTTGGAGCAGATTGGGGGCTGCGTCATTTTGAAAATGGAGATAGCGTATCCCTTGGGCTTTGGATTGGCGTTAAACCTGGAGATATAGCGTCCCTTTGGACTTGGCCTTAGATCTTTGTAGTTTCTTTTTTCCTTCCTTGATAGACCTCTTGTCCATCTGTTTGTACACCAAGCTTCATCTAATAAACTTCTATGTTTTTTTCAATTCTTGGATATATTTTTGTATGCAAATGTATCCACCATTATAGAAAATGGATTTGCGATCAGAGGATGACAAGAAGGTGTTGATTGAAAGGTTTGATGGATTTGATTTCACTTTTTGGAAGAGTAGATTGATGACTTGCTTTACAACAAGGATTTGCATCAACTGAATCAAGTGTTCGAAGAGAAACCGACAAATGAAGGACACAAAATCAGCCGTTTCGGAACGGAGAACGTTGGGGTCTGGTGAGACAAACGCTTACCACAGACGTTATAAAGAATGTGCTAGAGGCCAAGACTATGGTGGAGATGTTACAAATGTTGGACCACGTGTACGAGACCCCATCAGCGGCAAACAATTCTCATTTAGTGTGGAAAATGTTGAACCTAAGGATGGCGGAGGGCATGTCGACTACGAAACATGTAAGTGAATTCAAACTTGTCGCAACCTAGTTACCTTCGGTGTTACTCTGGATGACGAAGTACAAGCGTTGATCTTGCTATCATCTTTATCGGACAATTGTGATATAATTGTGATTTCTGTTAACGCTGTAAAGTTGTAGTTTAGTGATGCTGTGGATGTGATTCTTGGCGAAGAAATTTGTAGAAAAAGCAAAGAACATAAATCGGGGCTTGCACTAGGCGTCGGGGACAATAGTAAGGGTAGCAAATCAAAGGGGATTATGTGCTTTCACTATGGAAAGAGGGGACATATCAAGCGGAGATGTCAGTAGCGTTCATGCGATGAGAAGGAATTGAATATGGTGGAAGGGATCGCGGATACATTAATCTAAAGTGAGAGCAGCCCGACGGATTCGTGGATCTTGGATTAAGGGAAGTCGTTTTATTCACGTACTTGTGCGGAAAGGATGGAGCTGTATACTTCAGGCAATATTGGGGTTATCTATTTTGGAGATAATACTCTAGTCAAGATCGTGGGGAAGGAAGATGTCCGTGTCAAGGCAACGAACGGGACTGTGTTGCAGTTACGTGATGTGTGACATTCTGGATTTGAAGAGGAATTTATTTTCGTATTGTGTGGTAACCTTTGGGTGCGGGACGTGGAAGGTTACCAAATGAGCTAACTTGGTAGCTCGGGATGAAATGGAAAAGATGTTGCATACCACGTACAACATGTTTATATCGGGTTTAAATGGCGTAACTCACGATGCAAGGGTGGCGAGGCCGAACTCGACATAGTGGGAGAAATCTCATAAAAAAGGGTATGCTGGCGGACGTGTTGATGGTTTTCGCCAGTCGGCCAAGGAAACACGATTTTAAAGGCAACAAAAAAAGAGCGGAATCCGGACTGTTACACGGTGGGCTGCTACATGGAAGGACCAAGACCGTGTCAAGCAAGGAGAATCACACACTTCGGGGTTGATAAAAGGATAGGTGAACGGGGATTCACAAGGAAGATCATTGGAGGTAAAGACACAAAGCATGGGAGATCCGACAGTTGAAGCTTCGTTTGGGTGGGAGTTTGACTAAAGGCGGTCACGAGATTGGTTTGTCTCCATGTGGAAGGTTGTTGGGATTGGAGCCAAACGGGGAATGAAGAATCGAGGGTACGTGGAAGAAAAGGGAGGAAATATGGAATGGCACGCTGGGACGTATGTGGCCGTATGATGCGGTCGCATAGGGGGGAAATGCGGTGGCATTGAAGATCGCATGGTTTACAAAAAGAAGAATTTCGGGCTGGGAGCTATCCGGTCGCATAACCCTGCAACAAACTTGTTTTCTCTTTCCGCAGGATTCATTTTTGCGTAGGGATTTGTAACTCTTTTGGGGTTTAGGGCTCTTTTATCCTATATAAAGCCTAGTGAATGCTGTATACACATGTACCACATAGGGAGATTATTGAGAATAATCCTGATTTGGTAGCTCCCCCAGAGGTAGTTCGATCTTGTGACGAACTGGGATATCAATTCTTGTTTTCTTCTTAATTCTCTATTGCTTGGGGTCTGATTCTCCCAACAAAAAGACCATTCCATCTCTTGACTCATGAGTTAGTCTCTCCTTGGCAGAATAGAGAGTTTTAGAAGAAAGCTAGAATGCCTTTTCCATTTCAGTTGTAGTTTTATGTACATCCTAGTATTATTTCCTTTTCCATTCTAGCTTTATACCAAACGAGCCGTTAGTTCTGATGCTCAAGAACCGTAGGTGTGGCGCCCAAGCTTTCCTAGATGTGGAACAGGCTTTTACCTTCTTTTAGTCACTGATCTCCTTAAAATCAGCATCTCCTACACATCCAATTTCATTCTTGCAATCTATAAATTCACAAGTATGTTTACTTTACCCTACATACATCAGCAACCTTATGTCCAAGTTACTTATCCTGGTTAATGTTCATTTTGCTCAGAAACTGTTCCCATTAATTGCCTTAACCAAAACCCTAACCCTTTAGTCCTGCCAGTAAGTATCTGAATGCAGTCCTCTAATAGCTTCCTTTTCTGTGTGTTCTACATTAAGTTTTACCCAACCTTGTAGGCTAAGCGTCCCCGCATTTGTCCTGCATTACATATTATATAAAGAAGTTGACGGATTCTTAGGATTTTGTTTTCTTAGGAATTTCACAGGATTAGTAGACCGTAGTTTTTTTTTTTTTTTTTTTTCTTTTTTTGAGTCTGGCCTTTTTTTGAAATGTGCACTAGATATTTATAGACGTGGTCGGATAATATCAATCATACGGGCTTCATTAAAAAATGCAGAAAGTTCCAGTCTTTCTATTTTCTCAAAGTGGTCTTGGAAATTATGAAAGTGATGAGTTAAATATAATAACTTCTTGTATGACAATCCTTGCTTTTGCCTCTATATATTTCAAAAGATCTTAAATAAGCTTTAAAGCTAGACGACTGTGCGTAAGACTTCCAAATTTCCAGATTCTCTTTGAGAAAACCAAAACAACCAAGATTTCAGGAGCAAACAGAATGAAGTTCCAACTACAGAAATATCCAAATTGAAAACTTTCTGTAATACATTGTAGTTCGTTTGATGTGTTTACTAGGTAGCAATTTACAGTGATTGCCTGAACGATAAAGTTTTTATTATCTGACAAAATCCATATAGACTAGAACTTTTTTTCTTTTTTACTTCTTGTAGGGGAGTGGCAGATTTGGTCTTTATCATTCTCAACTAATAGTAATACTCACCAGGTTCCAGGTATGCTGTGCAACGGAATGGAAACATCTTGATGGCATTTAATAACAAGGTAGAGAGAACTCAACTCTAATTTGTTTTGCTTCCAGATTGAGTATGAATTTGAGTCACACAGTTTAGGAGCAACAAAATACCGAAGATGTACGGCAGGTGCTTTTGCTAGTTATCTTATGCAACGATGAATCATGTTAATATTTTTGCAGGGCATTATGTTAGATAAAGAAATATGATACTCTACCGAATTAAACCCTGATTTGTTTTAGCATGCGGATTAAGAAATAAGCTTCTTTCCTGACTTTCCCATATAATTTATGAAGAGTTGTGGCTAGAGGGAGACGAGAGTTGTGGGTATAATTGGAAAATCATGAAAAATAGTGGGAAAGATAGAAAAAGGAATTTATTTTAAGATATTCCATTTAGGAAATTAGGATGTTTAATTCAGAATGGAGGGAGTAAAGAATAAACCACTTGGCTACGAAGAGAGTGACACTAAGGTGACGAAGGGGAGTTTTTTAGGGTCTGAAAGTAATTAGGACTACTATGGGGGAAGTGGAACATTGGGATGTATTGAATAGAGCAAATTCTAAAACGCAAACAAGAAAGAGAACCTAGACAATCACACCTAAGGCTCTTGATCAATACACTTAGAAAGTAGAAATACATATATCACAACACATCACAAGTAAATAGGACTAATGCTTGGGGCCAAGACAAATTGGAGCCAAAGCAATTATCATCCAAATATACAACACAAGATTCTATTACTAACAGCAAACACAACTGATGCAGATTGTAACACAGCGCGATAATTTAATCATTTAGAGTAATTTAGCGGAAGAAATAGGAAGTTAACGTAATTTGGATAGAAAAGAATAAGAAAGGAATGTTGAGAAGGAACAGAAGAAAACTTGTTGACACAAAAAGAGAATTGGATAGAAACACTATGAGTTGCACCTGTGGTTCTTGAAGAGAATGATGCATCACACACAAAAGTGATGAACTCAAATGTTTGTTCATTCTCTCTCTGTGCTTTGAAATGATTTAGTAGGTGGAATTACATAGGACAAATCAGAAAATTCTGGGTTCTTATCACTTTGAACGATGCTCTAAACTTGACCAAATCGTAAGACCATTTGACTGACCCTTGGAATGGATGCATGTGGACAAAGAAAGAAATACATCATTCACCCATTGTTGGAAAATACTCAACCTCGAGTTTTTAAATGTTGAAGCATGATAATCCTCAAGTATGAACTAGCATACATGCATTCATGTGATGTACTTGACCATCAGAACGATGCAAAAGGGATCAAATGATCGGTAAAATTATGAGTTTTCCTGTCGTTTAGAAATCTTAAAAAGTGAAAATTCGAGGAATAGTTATAGTTACTCCTGTGCTATAAGACAACAAACAGGAGCATCATGAATTGCAGATAACTTGGACATAAGAATGTAAAGGATATGCATAGCTTATGCATAGATGAGGAGGCTCCAGGGAATACGCGACAACCACTTATTAATAAGAGAAATGTTCTCATAAACCAGGTTTCAAATTCCTAATCCACGTTCCTCCTTAGAAAGCCAATTTTTTTTGTATAATGTATCGATGGAAAGGCCTTAATGTCTAATTTTAACCAACAAAGGCATATCGACATTCTGAAATATCGTACTTTGCTCAAGCTCTGGTTTTAACCATCCACGTATGCTTTTAACAGTTTTGAACTGTTCTAAAAATCCTTCGCCTAGACCGCCTAGGCACTAAGCGGTCATAGAACGCCGCGCCTAATTCAAATCCGCCTAGACCGGATATTGAAAGATAATTTGCATTAAATTTTTATTAAAATGCTGCGATTAACTTCAAATTTATCTAAAGCCCCACCTACAATTTTTAATATTAGTATTTTCAATCGAAAATTATATTAAATTTATTATTATATACATTTAAATTAATTGTTTGCATATTCCGGTGACATTTTCAACACTATTTCACCGAAATATTACAAATTATGTCTTATTCACGGCCCCGCCTAGGCCTCTAGGCGCTAGGCCCAGCTCCGGCTCCTAGCGGCCGCCTAGCGATTTTTAGAACATTGACCATGGTACTCAAAACACGCATTAATATTCCGAAACCCCCTAACGACATCCAAAACCATGAACAGTATCTAATGAAACCTAATAAAACTTAACGTGATTACTGGGTGGTTTTTTGCGTGGAGTTAAGGTGGATTAGTTGAATAAAATTAAACATGCCATCTGCCCTATGTCGTTATGAGAACCAAATTAAACTCCCTGGTTTGTTTTGACACACTGATTAAGATATAAATTTACTTCCAGTTTGCCCTTTTAATTTATGAAGAGTTATAGCTAGAGGGAGATGAGAAGTGATGGGTATAATTGGACAAGCATGAAAAAAATAGTGATAAAAAAGAAAAGAAAGAGGACAATTGTTTTAGGATATTCCGTAACAGAAATTAGGATGTTTAAATTGGACGGGGGGAGTAAACACTAATCCACTTGGCTATCCGAGAGAGTGATAATAAGGTGACGAAGGGGATTTTTTTCGGGTCTGAAAGTAATTAGGACTAATATGGGGGAAGTGCAACATTGGGATGTATTGAAGAGAGCAACTTATAGAAAGCAAACAAGAAAGAAAACCTAGGCAATCAAGCCTAAGGCCCTTGATCATTACATTTAGAAAGTAGAAATACATTTACCACAACACATCACAAGTTAGATAATGAATTAAAAACGCCACTTATCCTGAGCACAGTGGCGAACCTGGACTTTTTATTCAGCGGGTGCACATTATAACACTAAAAATATTAAATTTGTTCTTACGCAATTACAATATAACACATCAATTTATAACTTACATGATTTATACACCAAACTTTAAAATGATTGTTTTGTTATCCCTCCATCTCATTTATACTGGTAACATTGATCAATACAAGTAAGTTTTCGTCAAACATAAATGTTAACTTAATCATCCTAATTTTAATAAAATTTAAAAAATTGCTATTATTTACTCATTAAATGATTTACTAATAACAATTTTTGATATATATTTTACTATTAATTATGTTAACAAGCAAAAATAAAAAAAGTTAACTAGGATATATTGGTCACATTGATAGTCTCTTTTGATTTTTCAATAAGTTAACTAGGATATAATGGTCACATTGTTAGTTTCTTTTGATTTTTCAATTATTTCAAAGTTACATTATAACATTCAAATATCCAGTGATTTTAAATATATGACTAATTTTTAAAACAAACAAAATAAGTTAATGAATTTGAAAAAAGTGCATTTAAAATATAGTACATGATAAGGGTTTGAAAAGAGTGCATTTAAAATATAATACATGATAAAGGCAAAAAAGAACAAATTGGAGAGAAAAAATCTCAAATGCACAAAATCCTTCCCCAAGATTCGAACACAGGTAATCTCAGTAATTCAATCTAAATTATAATTATGTTAATGTGAATCTAAAAATTGATAGTATCCACAAAATATAATTATTGAATTTTATTAAAAAGTGCATTTATAAGTAGCGTTTATAACTGCTCAAAGTTCCCTTGTTAATCATCAAAATTCACCTGGTGCACGTGCACCTGCTTCATGTATGGGAGGTCCGCCCCTGCCTGAGCAGATAGTATCCACAATTGTTGGGCCAACCTACGAACCGCAAACCTAAACCCTTATAGAAAACGTATTGAATATCCCAATATTATGTACTTGAATTTAATATACTCTATTTGTAGATACTCAAAATTGTGAACAACAATATTTGTAGATATTGTTTTACTCTGAAATATCCAATTATGGAAATTACGATGTTTAAATTGTGAGCAACCTACACACACCCCTTAACATCCTGCAACAGCCAAGTTTAGTACTCTTTTCTCTTGATATTTGTATTTATCTAATACTCCCTCCATCCCAGAAAGATAGTCCACCTTTTTTCGTTGTTACTACGAGGGAACTTTGAGCAGTTATAAACGCTACTTATAATTATGTTAATGTGAATCTAAAAATTGATATTAATAGTATTTATAATGGTGTATCAAGAACAATTTCAAAAATTTCATTAGAATAATTAAAAGTAGCCTTAATTATTACTCAAAGTTCCTTCGTAAAACCCATGAAAATAGGGGGACTATCATTCTGGGACAGAGGGAGTATGTTCTCAATTTTGAGTATCTTGTAAACACACGATTGTATTTATGTTCTTCACAAGCTAAATTGCTAATATGATCTTCTATTGCTGCTCCTTTGGTGGAAAGTAATAAATTTTGAAGCTATGGGTGATTTGATTGCATGTGTGTTAGTTATTGATCCTATAAAAAAATATACTACCTCCGACCCTAAATAAATGTCCAAATCTCATTTAGGGGACATTCTGAAAATGTTCACTTTTTTAACAGTTAAATGGCAAAGATGCATAAATAGACTTGTTAGCCACTTTCTAAACAGTTAGTTTTACAAATATAAAGAGACTAATGAAAAAAATGGTAAAAAAAAAAAAAAAAAAAAAAAAAAGAAGCTGTTGTGTAGCGTTAAAAAAAAGTCATCACCTTGTTTGATTTTGTTTATATTTATGATGCCAAATGTTCCCTTGTTCATGTGCTAATCTCTCTCAATAATGTTATGGAATGACTAGACGTGAGGAATTGCTGTTTTGTCCAGGATGCTAGCCAGGCAGTCCCCCTATTTTCACCAGTTCTTCTACCAATGGCCCAAAGCATTGGACCACTTCTGTCACAGATAGCATCATCACCAACAATCCGCTTTGGGGTGAGAACGAATCACTAAATTTCCTATTATAGTTGGCTTGATATTTTTCAATTGTAGATCTAATCAAGCTGTTTTGTAGCGTAATACCATTTTTGCTGTATGGTTAATGCTGTTTTTCTCTTATTAGATCTCTTGTTGCAATCATCATAGAATTTCAAGAGGGAAGGAAATATTATTGGATAGAAGTAAGAACAGAATTTAGACCTATATTAAGTATCCTAGAGTCATTATGTTTATGCATTTTAGGGATTTTGCTTGGTGCTTAATTTATTCCTTCATCTATTCCTGAAAGACAGTAACACTTCAACTTATTTTAAAATTTTAGAAAATTATAAGAAATTACCCCAAAGGTCTTGTTGATGCCAGAAGGGAGGAGGGGGGGGGTGGATAGCTAATTCCAAAATTCAACTCCCCCCCCCCCCCCAAAAAAAAAAAAAAAAAAAGAAAAAAAAGTCTCATTCTTATTAAACTTACTGATCTAACAGAAAATGCAAGAGAGTCGGCATCAGTTATAACTACTTCGGCAAGGCTAAGATGGTAGATTGAACATGCAGCAAAGTTTGGTGTACAAGTGTCAAAACAGTTGATGTGAGATGCACCATAACAAACAAGATAATGCACCATCAATGATCACTCACAAGTTTGGATTGGCACACAAGCATATAGATTAAACCAAAAAAAAAAAAAAAAAAAAAAAAAAAAAACAATAAGCAATTCAGTGATTCGCTTATGAAGTTATGTCCACTACCAAGGTGGGTAGTCTTGATTTTCTAAGGTGCAAAATGCATGGACTAAATCTTCATTAAGGAGTAAGTACAAAGTAAGTGATTTGGATTCTTTGTCATTTTATAAAACCTATGTATTAACGTCATGATTTAAGTCTTTTGATGCGTGTAAAACATAATGTATATGATTCATATACTTAATATTGATTATTTAAACCATAATAAACCAATTATTTAAGCTTATGCTAATAAACCTACGATTTATGCCTTTAGTCTGTTTAGGAAGATTTTGTCGTAACTTTCAAACCAAAACTCGTATTTAATCTAATTTCAATTTCATATGATATATTAATGATATAGCTTTCTTATAGCGGATCTTGGGCATTCTAACACTTAGATTTGTGCATGTTATCACCATTTTCCCAAGACTTTCAAAACAAATTGAATAGAACAAGTTTTAGTATGAAATTTCTCATTAATTTAAAAAGGTTATGATGCAAAGGATTATTTGAACTTAAAGAAAAAAAAAAGTGGGCTTAAGGTATTTGGGCTAGAGTCAATTGTTTTGGGCAAGGTCGTAGCCAGAAATTGAAATGAGGGGGTCAAAATATAAGCTAAAGCTCCCTACGTCTTACATAAGTTGTTTCATTTGAAAAATCAACATTTTTGTGAAACATGCTTTACTTGCTTGTTCCTTGCTAAGATAAAAATATATTTATTGCTATATTTAGAAGCACGATGGATTTTTGAGAAAAACTAAAAAGGAAAGTATGACTATTTTTTGGAAACATGAGAAGTATATGGTACTAAAAAATGCACTATATAATTGTTAAAAAAATGTTTCAAATTTAATCTCCCCGAACATTTTAGTGACAAAATATACATATTGATTACCCATAGTATGGAAAATGTCAATTTCAATACAAAAGTACTACAATTGTTTTATAATTTTACAAAATCAATATTGACGCTTTGATAATAATATTTATTGCATTTTTTAAAAAAGAAACTCGCATGATATTGTTAAATCTAATATTAATATAAGCGATAAATAAGCTAACTAAAATAGGATATGATTTTTTCCGTTACCATCTTTTGAGCAATCTCGTTAGTTCTTTTCATCCAACTAGTGTTTACAGATAGCTATTATTGCATTTTTTTAAAAAGAAACTCGCATGATATTGTTAAAACTAATATTAATATAACGATAAATAAGCTAACTAAAATATGATATGATTTTTTCCATTACCATCTTTTGAGCAATCTCGTTAGTTCTTTTCATCCAACTAGTGTTTACAGATAGCTCCCTGCACATGTTTTGAAAATAAGCATCCTTATTAACATCCAATATTCAATTCTCTAATATAGGAAAATGAAGCATCAACTATTTTAACAGTCACATTTATCACTTAGTGAGTTGTAGTTTAAAGCTTTAGATATTGTCAAATCTGATACTACCTCCCCAAAAACAAATTCCGAAAACTTTTGAATTTACTCTTGATCAAGAGCAAATTTAAATTTTTTTGGACATTCATTTTGGACGGCGAAATTCACAGTAGAACCCTTCAACTTTAAATCTTTCAAATTTTGCCATGTTTCATTACATTATCCTTACTTTTCTTAAACATTTAGACATAATTTGCAATTTTGTCAAAGTAAGGGGTGGCAAATTGTACTCGCCCGTACCAACCAACTCGTATACCAACCGTACCAATTATAATTGGTATAAAGAAGTCGGTATACCGAACTTTTTGGTAGGTAGTACCGTATCATTTTTGTCGAACTGGTTGGTACACGGTATACAATATCGACTTTGGTTGGTATACCATGTACCAACTTTATATATTTGTGTGTGTGTGTGTGTGTGTGTATATATATATATATATATATATATATATACGCAGACACGCACACACACGCGTGCGCACACGCACACACATATATAATACTCCGTCTAATTATTTAGTTACTTGAAATATTCAAAGGGTAGTTTGGTCTATTTGATATTTATTGATTGTTTTTTTTAATACGTGTGAGAAGTTCTAAAACTACAAGTATTTTGGGACGAATGGAATATCAAACATTAATTTTCTTTTTCTAACCTTAAGTCCTTAAATTATTTTATTACGATTTAGGAAAAAAATTCAAACTGACTTATTGTAATTTTTTGGTTTTGGAGTCGGGGTGAATATTATGTAGAGTCACTGTATTGTTTAGTTTTCAATACTTCAATTGTTCTACTTTTCTTTAGTTTCAAGACTTTATAATTTGTATTTGAGATATATTTTATGTTATAATGTGTTTTTTTATACTAGACAAGAAAGTCTAACAAAAAAAATGCTATTTTTTTTGTCTTCGTTTACGTTTGGTATAAACTGAATACCAACCGTACCAATAAACTTGGTATACCGACTTTTGTGGTTGGTACTGGTACATATTTTTGTGTACCAAATCATAACTGGTTGGTACACGGTACAAGCAAAATACACTTGGTACACCTACCAATCCACCTCTAGTCAAAGTTTAGGAGGAGGAGGGGGGAGGGGCCAAAATTGCATACATATGTACTTTGATTCAAGCTTGTCTCTCTAGTATTCCGCTCTACTATCTTTTTCTTTTAATATTTCTATTGATGTGTTGGACATTATGGAGAGAGCGTTTTTTTTTTTTGGGAGGGAGGGAGGGAGGGGAGGGGGAAGATATGAGGGACGATCTAGTAGCTTGGGATAAAGTGTGTCATCCTAAGGAGGAGAGTGCATTGGCATTGGGAGCCGGATCATCTATTTGTAGGTGATCTATGTTTGAGTCATCCCTCACGGTGATTTCCAAAGTTCAGAGTCTCATGTAGTAATAACAATAGTATTTAACTATTTATAGTTATTTTTTTTGGGAGGGGGTGGACGAAGTTAATTATATGATGTGCAATTGAAGGGATTCATGTGTATGGTAAGACTAGTCTGGTGGATTTCCAGACATCCTTTGCATTGCTTATATTTCCTATTGTCGTCGCCCTTTTACCTTTAATGCATGGATAACTGATCATCTGAATTTGTTATAGGCGGAGATGACTATGAAGCAACTAGAAAATTTGAGCCCTCCCATTATGAAGCAAGTTATCCCTCTGGTTGAGCAACTTCCTCCCTTGTACGCGGATTTAGTCAATGGAAGGGAAAATTTTATTCCAAAACCGGAGGAAACTCGACGACTAGTATGCCTAATTTTTACTGTTGCTGTATTGTTTACTTTATGCTAGTAATGTTGTTCTTCTTTGACTTTGACTTAATCATTATGCACCTATTTCTCTATTATCTGCACCATATATACTTTCCATATCTTATTTCCATGTTATGTTTTGCGCACTCCACAGGGGTTGAAAATTGAACCCTTTTTTCCCCTCTTTACACCATCATGTTCTTCATTTTCCTGGTCATCTAATAAAATTTTCTTAGGGGTTAGATATTGAACTTTTCTATATCCCTCTCTTTAATTTTTGGATTTATCATGTGTTGTATATGAAAGCACGAAATACACTTGTAGGCCCCTCCATGAAAGCAAGTGCATACATTTATACATGTGAGTGGCTCAAACATTACAGGTAGTGTTAAAGCTTGTTGTCACCTTTGTCCAGGTGAAGTCCTACTATGGCGTTTCCAGAAATCTTCTGATTAAATTTAAAGATGATACAATTGATGAAACTTCTGCACTAGCTCAGGTGTTGAGCTCTGAGTCCGCCATCAGCTCAATGCTAGATATGTCAATCCGCTTGTTGCCTGGGGATCATGGCCTTCCTTTGCACCAGGTAAACAAACTTGTGCACTTGGGATGTTGTAATCTTGGTTAAAAACTTGAAATAATCTGAAATCAGTTATTCATTTATTATCAGGCTTTTCCAGATGCAGTAAATAGAGGAGGAGAGCTTTTGGCGAATTTGACTGCAGGAACCCCGTTAGAAATGGTTGCCAAAGAAGTAGGTAATTCATTAGGCATAGATTCAAGCAACCTTGGGGCACAAACTTCCAAGGAAGTAGACATGCTTGTGGACGTAACAACAGCTTGGATGGCTTCCAATCTAGGCCCTAAACTGTTAAAGCCATGAATAGGGAAAGGGTGGCATATTTTGGTCCTCCTTTCTTGTTTACTGTATATGCAAGAATTTACATATTCTTAAAAATTTGGTCTTGTATTTTATCATTGTATGTTCAGATATAGAATCTTACAATAAATTAGTGTTATGCAATGCTAGTGAATTCAAACAATAATGTATTCTTAATGATGGAGCAAGTAAAAAAGGTAAGGGTATTGTGATTGGACAATCTTATTGTGTGTGAACATTTCTTAAAGTAGAGTAGATGATGTTGAATGTTTTATAGGATGTATGCTGCATTGCCATGTCCTAAATATAGAATTATAGCGCTATGTGATGCACAATCTGTAAGAATATAGACCAAGTGTTTTCATTTGGGCCAAAGGAGTAGTGTCCTTGTAATTATACTGGGCAATGGAAACAAACACAATTCTATAAAGGCTTAAATACAAAACTGGATACACTACAATGTTTGATATAGTCTCTGTTCGGGGAAAGTAAACTTGGGTCTTCATTTTATTCCTCATGATACAAATATAGCCCAAGTCCAAACCGAGCACAAGCTCTGCAAAAAGCCAACTCCTCAGCTGCAGCAACAGGATCAACACCCTGACAGTTGCCAGATAACACAGTCCCACTTGATTCACGGTGTGCCTGCATCACCAAGTTGAATCCACAGTTTTTCAGCATACAAGATAATACTTTTTGAATGGCCCTACTTCATTTTAAACCATCCAGCTATGGTTAATGGTTCAAAAAATTATTTGATGTATTTTTGTGCCTATTAACCGAATCATACATGTCGTGTACAGATAACTTGAAGGAAACAGTCCAAGAATCTTGAGCACATTCACCATGGAACAAAGGCATACTTAAGATCTATATTCTTACAGCCAACGATGAGTATACATGGAAAAATGAAAACACAAAACAGATTTTTTGGTCCTATCCTACATAGATTATGAAATCTTAACCATATTCTCATTTACTGCAAACACAAAAGTGCGATTATGTAGCTAGAGTCAAAATATCTTTACAACTCTTGCAGTATAAGGCAGTATACATTTACCATATGCAACCACATTATATAAATACAGAATGATTCTGGTACGGGTACGCATGCACTGAACCACATGAGATTATGGCTTTTTTCCCTCAAAATATCACTACTAACAAAAAAGTACCAAAATGTCACACTTCAAAAAGTA
This sequence comes from Campanula takesimana, assembly GCA_026119855.1. Classification (NCBI taxonomy): domain Eukaryota; kingdom Viridiplantae; phylum Streptophyta; class Magnoliopsida; order Asterales; family Campanulaceae; genus Campanula; species Campanula takesimana. The sequence goes on along the minus strand of JAOWBW010000769.1, from coordinate 190,811 downwards.
TTTACCAAAATGAGAATTTTTTACAAGAAATGGTTGGGAACTACGTCTTTAGGGTTTGTCAAGCTAAAATACGTGGTTCCCAACCATGTCTTTAGTTTGGCAAACCCTAAAAGATGTGGGAAAAACTTAGAAAATAAAAAGACGTAGTTCCCAATCACGTCTTTTAGTTTGACAACCCCTAAAGAGGTGGTTCCCAACCACGTCTTTTACAAACTAGCACATTTTGGTAACTACTTTTTGAAGTATGACATTTTGGTACATTTTTTTAAAGTGATAATTTGAGGGGGGAAAAATTTGAGATCAGATCTGTATATGGTGTGTGTATGTATGCATCTGTGTGTGTGTGTGTGTATGAAACTTCTTCTAGTGATAAATTTAGACATATAACTAAGTAATACCTTGAATATGTACAATAGAGATTAGGTATACAGCTGCATTAGCAAAAAACTTTGCTTTTTTGGTCACTACAGCACCCACGTTGAATAAAAAGAAGAGCCACAGAAAGAAACCAAGTACTATACCCAAGTTCACTAAACATATAGCAATAACAAAAAGTATAAGTTGAGAATGACATGCAATAATGTTGAGTCATAAACCCTGGATGAGATAAGGAATGCATAGATGCATTTACAAGATAAGGAACATCTTTTCTACTGCAACTACTACAAATTGAATACCCATAAGATACACAATCAAGACATAGGTTGGAACATGTTAAAGGATGGAGGTGACTACTATTAGGCTAATATCATAAGGCAGTCAGCTTTCAAGCACCATAAGTTGACATTGGAAGTTAGCTAATACATATATTTTCTCACCTAAGATAAACTTGATAGCAAGAGCTACTTGAAAATTCATAACACTAATACAGTATGTTACAGCAATCAGCCTGAAGCCTTATCTTCTTGCTGTACTTGTGTTTAGTTACAGAAGAATAAATAGATATCACACAAGAATGTCCATTGATGTTACGGGAAGGCTATCACCGATTGTACAGCCCATACCTAGAAGCTCTATAATCAAAGGGAGATGAACCAATGTAGTGTTTGGGAGCATATAATTAAATCCATAAATTTGACTTGGAACACATACTGTTCAAGTAGTAAGCAAAACTTCCTCTATTTTCTGTTCTCATGCTCCCGATATAGCACAAATCAAAGAAAATGTCACAATTGAATTTAGTTTAAGTGGATAACCAACTATTGTGAAGTTTGAAGCCAAAAAAGCGAAGAACTATTAGAACATTATTGCCAAGGACCAATAATCCACACAGATGACTGGAAATACAGTTACGGATGCAGGATTTGTCAAGTTTTGACATGATAAAAAGGGCTTCGGTTACGGTATGGGACTTGGACACCTACATTTAGCGTAAAATCTTCATTTTTGACAGGTCAGACACCCGTGGTTTACTTCGGAAAGATCCTCTTTCTCCCTTTCTTTTCACTAAGGTATTCATGTTGAGTAGGATACCAGAGGGTACTGAAATGGGCGTCAGGTGGGTCATAAGGCGCTGAGGGTTCTTCATCATCAGTTAGCCGGTGAAATTATTACTTTTTTTTTCCAGGCAATTTAAGTATCCCTGGGAATGTGTTGATTTTTGGCCAAATCTTTGAGAGCGTTAAGAATCTAAACATTAATTTGTCTAGATAGAGTATGTCAGGTGTCAATCTTAGTCGAGAACGTTGCTCTGAGTTCAGCCTCTTGTTGGTTATAGATGGCATGAGTTTCCTTTTCTTTATTTGGGATGCTTATGGGGGGTAATCCTAGATTTTTTGATCATGTAATCAAGAGGGAACACAGGAGACTGGATGGTTGGGAAGGGGCTCTTTTTCCTTCCCACTTCTTGCCCTTGTCTTTTCAAAAGTGTATTTAGATCTATCTGCAGTTTGCTATTAAAGTTAAGACTCCAGATTCGTGCATCGAGGGGGCGGTCCAAAAGTGATGCTTAAAGGGTAAATTTTCCAACTGAATAGAGCGTTTGGGAGGATCATGGCCCCCATGGGTGCCCCCTCCCTTATTTCTGTTTATTAAAAAACCCAAACAACCGAAAGATATATTGTTGAACTCCTTGCTTAGCCCTCTCCTGGGTAAAGTCTCATCTAAGCAGAACAGCTGATACACAAAGTAAGACCTTTCGGTAGACAGTCCTATAGATTCTTGTGTCGTTTTACTGTTTTAATGTACTCTATTCCTTTCCTCTCCCGCTTTATTTGGAAATAGAACGCTTGTCTGGTACTTGGTTCATAGTAAGCTCAATACTGGCGATCAAAAAAAAGAGACGCCCCAAAATAGAGTTAAGTCTGAACGTGTTTTTTCATGAGGATTAACAAAATACATACGGACATCCCCCTTCATAGCAAAGTAGCTTGGATTTTATGAGATCTTTTGCAGCCGTTGGGAGTATTTTGTTAGTGCATCTTCTATGGAGGACTTTATTATTCCGAATATTAGTGGTTCTCAGTAGAGGAAGAGAAAAAGGTGTTGTGGAACTAATGTATTCTTGCCAAAAAAAAATAAAAAAATGCATCTGTATTGAAAGAAACTCAAGGATAAATAATACTCCCTCCATCCCAAAATGAATGTCTGAACAATTTTCAAATTTGCTCTTGATCAAGAGCAAATTTGAAATATTTTTGGAGATTCATTTTGCGACAAAGGTAACAGAAAGTTATTCTATTATCCTTGAGTCTTCTGTTAGTATGTGCTATATTTTTCCTCTCTTTGGGCTAAAGCTCTATTGGTGTTCAAGGATTTGTCTTTGGTTGATTTGACATGGGATCAAATGGACTCTTTTTAAAGGCTAGTAATGATTGGGAACCACGTATTTTAGCTTGACAAACCCTAAAGATGTAGTTCCCAAACATTTCTTATAAGAAACTAGCACATTTTGGTATATACTTTTTGAAGTGTGACATTTTGGTCCTCTTTTGTTAACAGTGATATTTTGAGGAAAAAAACCATAATCTCATGTAGTTCAGTGCATGCGTACCCGTACGAGAATCATTTTGTATATATATAATGTGGTTGAGCAAATTTGAAAATTGTTTGGACATTCATTTTGGGACAGAGGTAACAGAAAGTTATTCTATTATCGTTGAGTCTTCTGTTAGCATGTGCCATATTTTTCCTCTCTTTGGGCTAAAGCTCTAAGGGTTTGCCTTTGGTTGATTTGACATGGGATCGAAGGGACTCTTTTTAAAGGCTAGTAACTTTAGTTTTTATTCATATATATTATTTTCCCTTTGTAATGGTGGATATTTGCCACTCTATTATCTTTCAATAATATTCTTTCAAAAAAGAAGAGGTCGAACATGTCACATACGATCCATTTTTAGTCTATCCAAAATAAATCTCGCAGTTCTAAATAGAAAATAATTTAAGTGCAATTTTAATATGGTAGAAGCTATAAACAAACATGTAAAGCACGTTCCTTCAAAACAATGACAGGTCAAATGTGACATTAATTTTCGGACGGGGGAGCAAAATGGAAAATGTCTACTTCATATTGATTGGGTACTGTCATTTAAACAAGAGAGCCTTTGCACTGGCTTCAAAGCTAACCCTTCACCATATGCATAAATATGAAACTAATTACATGAAGATAAAGATAAAGCCACACCTCCCCATCAGAACCACGTACAGTGACACGGTAAACCACCGTCACGCTTCCACTGTCCGAGAAAATAACGTCTCTTATTTCTCCACACCAGCCTGAAATAATTATACAGAGACACGAGAGATAAAGAAGTCTGCATTTCATGAAACATAAGAGAAGCTATACCACGAGTATATACAATTATAAAGTGAGCAGACATTCGTAATATGTTAAACAACACCAGCAGCTAGTGCAACAGTATTTTTTTTATAAATAAAGTTGACTGGGTCTATTTCTGGTTAATAGTTAGCTTAATTTATTATCGTACTTACTAGGTAAGTGGATAGATTGTTACCATTTTAGATTATTTGTTTTGCTGAGTTGTTGTTTTGTTCCCTACTTTACAGCTGAGTCTTGTTAGTGGTTTTAGTGGTCTGCTGAATGTTAGGAGAGTTAGGTATCACCCACTTTCATGTAATGCCTATTTAAAGGCGTTCTTGATAATGCAGTTCAGACTTCAGAGTGTCACATACATCTTCTGTATTTTCTGCACTAAAGTTTATATTCATCCTCTCTTAGATAGTAGTGTTGTGCTCTTTGATTTAACATCTGGCATCAGAGCTGGGATATCAAGATGAGTGATTTGCAGGTCGTAGGTGGAATCAGAAAGCTCAACAATCAGAACTACAACTCATGGTCATAGTTATTAAAGGCCCAAGGCGCAAAAGGTGAGCCCGGAGCCTATGCGCAAGGCGGGCGCGCGCCCGAGAGACGAAGCACAAAAAAATGCCTTAAAATATTCAAAATATAGAAGCATAAATAGAAGTTCTAACACAAGCTGATAGTACTTTCATTAAAATGAAAAATTATTTTTTTTATCATTCATTTAGGTAAAGAAAAGTAAAATGTCCAGTATCATATTGTTCATTTCGTAATGCAGCATAGAGAAAATGAAAAATGAGATTAAATTTAAATCAATGGAGACTAAAAAATGAGACTAAGATTAGTTACACAACACTGAAATTAGTAGGAAAAAAAAACTAAGATAAAAAAAGATAACAGGAAATAGGAAAAAGAAAAAAGATAACTGGAAATAAGAAAAAAGATAACTGGAAGTCTGGAAAAAGAAAAAGCTGTTTCCGGAAGGTCGCCTGAGGTACCCGGAGGTCGCAGGAAGTCGCCGGAGGTTCGCCGGAGGTCGATTGAAGGAGTCGCCTACTCTTATATAGAGTAATCGTGCGTGTACGGAGAGGGTCGTGGGAGAGGAAGAGGGTATTAGGTTTAATTAGGATGTAGATGACGGTCAATTGCCGTGTCCGGAGATCAGCGCCTCGCCTAGCGGAAAAAAAGCCCCGAGATCGCGCCTCACCTCGCCTCGCGCCTAGGCGCGCCTTTAATAACTATGCTCATGGTCGACTTGCATGAAATCATACATGCAGGGCCAAGATTTGTGGGAGGTTGTTTGTGGCAGCGAAGTGAAGCAGCCAGAGGAGGATACAAATGGTGCAGTGAGGAAGTGGAAGATAAAAGCGGGCAAGGCAATGTTCGCTTTAAAGACTACAATTGAAGATGAGGTGCTGGAACATATCCGGAAGGGCGAAACCCCTAAAGAGGATTGGGATACGTTAGCCACTCTTTTCTCAAAGAAGAATGACACAAGACTTCAACTTGTACAGAGCAAACTGTTGTCGATAGCACAACGCGACATGACGATTGCTCAATACATTCACAAAGTGAAGTCTCTATGCCGTGAGCTTTTGGAGTTGGATCCAGACGCTCTGATTGCTGAAACGAGGATGAAAAGAATTATCATCCATGGTCTGAGACCTGAATACAGGAGCTTTGTTACTGCAGTACAGGGATGGCCGACAGAACCATCACTTGCTGAGTTTGAGAACTTACTTGCTGGACAAGAAGCCTTAACAAAGCAAATGGGAGGAGTTGCACTGAAGAGTGAAGAGGAAGCACTCTATGTCAGCAAAGGTAGTTCAAATCCAAAGCAAAAAAATTCTAATGGATCTAGATTCAAAGGAAGCAACACCAATTCAAGAGGATATTCAGGTTCGAAGAATCATGGTTCGAAAAATCATGGTTCTAAGAATCATGGAGACAAAAGGGTCGAAAAGAAGTGCTACAATTGCGGGAAGGATGGTCATATAGCAAAATTTTGTCGGGAGAAGAAGTTTCAAGGGACCTGTTATAGTTGTGGGAAAGATGGCCATAGGGCGAAAGATTGTCGGTCGAAGAGGAATATCGAGAGTAATGTTACTGCTTCGAAAAGTGAAGATGAATGGGATGCTGAAGCTCTTTTCGCTGCAGAGGAGTTGGAAGCTACGGAGAGTAATGTTGCTGACTCCAATAATGATTATGAATGGGACGCTGAAGCATTTGTTGTAGCAGAGGAATTGGCTCTCACAGCAATGACCGAACAAATTGACTACGAGAAGGACTGGATTGTTGACTCAGACTGCTCAAATCATATGACAGGCGATAAAAATAAGTTACTGAATCTAGCAGAATACAGAGGGGGTCGAGCAGTGGTGACAGCAAACAACTCGAAGTTACCGATAGCTCATGTCGGTAATATGGTGGTCACTCCTCCAAATAGTGCAAATGATGTTGCACTTAAAAATGTTTATCATGTTCCAGGTATGAAGAAAAATCTCTTATCAGCGGCACAATTTACATCTTCAGGCCATTATGTTTTGTTTGGTCCAAAAGATGTAAAGGTATATCGAAGCCTTGAGGTGTTGGGAGAGCCAATTGTGGAGGGACGGAGACTAGAATCTGTTTATGTGATGTCTGCAGAAGCTGTGTATGTTGTATGTTGATATAACGAGGAAGATTGAGACAGGAGACTTATGACACATGAGATCGGGGCATGTTAGCTATTCCAAGCTAAGCATAATGATGAAAAAGTCGATGTTGAAAGGGCTTCCTCAACTTGAAGTAAAAACAGACACAATATGTGCGGGATGTCAGTACGGGAAAGCACATCATTGCAGTATGAAGAGTCAAAGTTCAAAGCAAAGGAACCATTGGAGTTAATTCATTCCAACGTATTTGAACCGGTCAAGCAAGCCTCTGTTGGTGGGATGAAGTACTACATGGTGACATTTATTGATGATTTTTCGAGGTATTTGTGGGTTTATTTTATGGTGGAAAAATCTAAAACTTTCTCAAAGTTTAAAGAGTTCAAGGAGAATGTACAAGTTGAACTTGGAAGACATATTCGGTGCTTGCGTACTGACAATGGCGGAGAGTATACTTCAGAGGAGTTCTTAAGCTTTCTTCAAGAATGCCAAATCCGTCATCAGTTCACCTGTCCCTATACTCTGCAACAGAACGGTGTAGCAGAGAGAAAGAACTGACACTTGTCAGAAATATGTAGGAGTATGCTTCACGCAAAGAATGTTCTGGAGCGATTTTGGGCAGAAGCAATGAAGACTGCAGCTTTTGTGATTAATCGGCTTCCCCATCAAAGGTTATGTTTTCTTTCACCTTTTGAAAAGTTGTGGAGAATGAAACCTGCTGTTAGTTATCTTCGTGATTTTAGATGCGTGTGCTATGTATTTATTCCTGATAGTTTACTTAGCAAGATTGACAAAAAGGCTGATAGGTGTATAGGTGTATTTTTGTGGGATATGACAATCAAAGAAAAGGCTGGAAGTGTTGTGACCCTACAACCGGCAAGTGCTACACATCTCGGAATGTAGTGTTTGATGAGGCGTCGTCTTGGTGGTCTCACGAAAAGGAGTCATTACCAGATTCTAATTTATTAAAGGATGAGCTGGAGTCTACTCAAGTGCAATTGCCTTTAGGTGAACAGCACATGTTGAAGAAGGTGGAACTTCAGGACCTTGGCAAAGTGGTGTGCATCATCAACGAACCAGTGAAGATGAGCCCAATGAAGTTGCAATACCAGTCCCACTTCGAATATCAACAAGAAACAGGAGGCATAATCCTAAGTATGCAAAAAAATGCAAATGCTGCTATAGTAGAAGCAGCTGATGTAGCAGAACCAGAGACCTTTGATGAAGCAATTCAGAATCCATCTTGGGTTAAGACCATGGAAGAGGAAATTACTGCATTGGAACGAAATCAGACTTGGGAGATTGTGCCAAAACTAAGAGATGTGAAACCTATTTCCTGTAAATGGGTTTACAAAATAAAGCATCGCACAGATGGATCGATTGAGAGACACAAAACTCGTTTGGTAGCAAGAGGGTTCTCTCAACAATATGGTCTAGACTACGAGGAGACATTCAGTCCAGTTGCGAAGCTTACAACTGTACGAGTCTTATTGGGACTTGCAGCAAGTAAAAACTGGAACTTGTGGCAGATGGACGTGAAGAATGCATTTTTGCATGGAGAATTGGATCGGGAGATTTACATGGTTCAGCCGTTAGGTTTTTATAATCCAAAACATCCGGAGTATGTTTGCAAGCTTCGGAAGGCGCTCTATGGATTAAAGAAGGCACCGAGGGCTTGGTATGGTAAGATTGCAGAATTTTTAATTCACAGTGGTTACTCGATGACAATTGCAGATTCTAGTCTTTTTGTTAAAGTCAATGAAGGGAAATTAGTTGTTGTTTTAGTGTGTGTAGATGATTTAATCATAACAGGTGATTGTGAAGATGATATTCCGCAAACAAAACAGAAATTATCGGTGCAATTTCAAATGAAAGGACTTGGACAGCTCAATCACTTTCGTGGCCTAGAGGTTGTTCGCACTCAAGAAGGAATATTTCTCCATCAGCAAAAGTATTCCAAGGATTTGCTGCAGAAGTTTGGAATTCTTGAGTGCAAGCCTATTTCGAACCCGATGGAGCCAAACACAAAAATGTGTGCTCACGAAGGGAGAAGTTTTAGAGGACGCGACGATGTACCGGCAATTGGTTGGTAGCCTGATCTACCTAACTTTAACAAGACCTGATATCTAGTTTGCAGTTGGAGTTGTGAGTCGTTACATGCAAGATCCAAAGAAGTCTCATTTGGACGGAGTGCGGATTTTTTGAGATATGTAAAGAGTACTCTGGAGTATGGTATTTTGTATAAGGTGGAGACTGCAAGTTAGTAGGTCACTGTGACGCTAATTATGCAGGTGATCATGACACACGACACGACGTTCAACCACTGGATATGAGTTCATGCTCGGATCGGGAGCAGTTTCTTGGTGTAGTAAAAGGCAGCAATCAGTGTCGTTGTCAACGACAGAAGAAGAGTATCGAGCTGCAGCAAGTGCACAGGAGAGTACTTGGCTTGTACAATTATTGAAGGACTTGCATCAGCCAAGTGACTTGTATTGCGACAACCAATCAGCAAAACGTTTGGCGGAGAATCCAGTTTTTCACGCCAGAACTAAACACGTGGAGGTACATCATCATTTCATCGAGAAAGTTTTGAAAGAAGAGATTCAACTGAAGCACATTAACACTGGAGACCAAGTTGCTGATTTGTTCACAAAAGGCCTGAGCAGCAACAAGTTTGAAAGCTTTCGTCGACAGATAGGGATGGTAAAGAGAATCGAAGCTGGTGTTGAGGGGGAGTGTTACTGAGTCTATTTCTGGTTAATAGTTAGCTTAGTTTATTATACCTACTTACTACGTAAGTGGATAGGTTGTTACTATTTTAGATTATTTGTTTTGCTGAGTTGTTATTTTGTTTCCTACTTCACAGCTGAGTCTTGTTAGTGGTTTTAGTGGTCGGCTGAATGTTAGGAGAGTTTGGTATCATCCACTTTCATGTAATGCCTATTTAAAGGTTTTCTTGGTGCAATTTAATAATGCAGTGTCACATACATCTTCTTTATTTTCTGCACTAAAGTTTATATTCATCCTCTCTCATATATTAGTGTTGTGCTCTCTGATTTACCATAATACGGGTCTTTAAAGCTTTGGCTTGGTTCCCAGTTGAAAACACCAAGGTTAAGAGGAGAATGAGTTGAAGTTTGCCATGCAACAATACAGTTGATTGTACTTGCATCTTAGTGGAAGAAATTCTCCTTGCAGTGTATGGTGCCCATCTATTGGCTTCAAAAGGCAAGAAACCCTTGTATTTCATACGACATTGTCACAAATTTAGGATAAATGTTAATCAAAGGCTCATTCAATTCGGACTTAGCGAGCGGGGAGTGAAAGCCAATGCAATGGATGAGAAAATGTACAAGGAGAAAGACTGAGAAGCTATTTAAGATGAGAACAGGAAAAGAGACCAAACACATGAGACTATAATCTAATGAAAGAAGCCATGCCGCTACCATGGGGAGATAAAATTGGCCTCCTGTCCTGAATATAAATTAGAGCAGACCATAAATCCTGAGCTCTTGTATCAAGTCACACATCAAGGAGAACTAAAGATGTTTATATCATGTCCTTAAAAGAGTAGTTTGAATTGCCAACCCAATGTTAATAGCAAATCGACTAGAAAAAACACCAACATAATCATTTATTCAAGGGCATGATACTGCAGAGCCAAGAAAAAAAGGGAAAATTACAAAACATATACTCAGAGAGTGACAATTGTTGAATTTTGGACAAGATCAGTGCCAAGTAAAGCAAGGAAAACGCGCACCTGGAGCGTGGAAACTGAGCATTCGGTTGGCGTGGTACCTAGAAGTTTTGATCAGAAATCAGCGTATCGATCAGCAACACAGAGTAAAGGGGGGGGGGGGGGGGGGGGGGGGAATTGAGGAGCTAGCGGTTATAAACAAACAAACAAACCAGGAGATGAAGGAAGAATGATCGTTGGTAGTAGTATCATGAGGTTTGATGATGTTGTCTGGAATCCTCTTGTTGAGGTCTCGAAGAATCTCAGCCAGCGGGCGAGTGATAGACGAGAAATTGGATGGCTGGTCCAGCGGCACCATGTAATTCGAATTTATACCATCGTTATTGCTCAGTGCCAACAACCGTCCCAACCCTCTATTACTTCTGCTCAAGTGTATATCGCTCCACTTCTTCTTTAGGATCATCGATTGCCATTTGATCGCCGGCGATCTAACCCCTCCGACTGATGGTACCAGAGGTAGCATGACGGAATTGCTTCCCTGAACCGCCATCTCCAGTCCGGCGGGGTTTACGAGGCGATCGGACTAGCCCCTAAATCTAATCCTTGAGTAAAACAACTGGTGCCTTTTGACTTTTCAATTTAGAGCTGTTAGTTCAGCACGGAAGTCATATAAACCGGTGTTCTAAAAGCTCGTTCCCCTGAACTCTAGCTTTCATGAAACGACTCAGTCCAGCTTAAAATAATATTATACAAAAAATCTTAGGAAAAACGTGTTTTACACGCGGCTTAGCGTAAAACGTGTTTTTTTATATGCAGAGTGGTATTTTTGTAAATAAATAGAACGTTACTAAAAGACGCGGTATCATTTTTGCAAATAACTAGAACTTACGAAAACTTTTTTTTACACTGTAAGAGACATTTTACAATATTGCACGAGACACTTTTTAATACTAAAGCAATCACTTGTTTTAGAACTTAGAAAAACCCGTCTGACACTTACAAAGACTCATCAGACACTTTTTTATACTATAGGAGGCATTTTGCAATACTACGGCAGACACTTGTTTTGAAAATTTTTAAAACTCACCAAACACTTGTTGACAATGTAAGAGGCATTTTTCAATATTCCAAGAGGCACTTTGTAATAGTAAGACAGACAGTCTTAAAACTACCACTAAAAGTGCCTCTTTGAATGTATAAAAGTGCTTGCTTGAATAATTATAAGTGTGATATTAAAACAGCCACTTTGTAATATTAGAGAAGACACACGATAATGTTAGAGAAGACAATTGGGAAAAAACACGTTTTTCCTTAACTTAGTGTAAAACGCATTTTTCACAAAAACGACTCAATATTATAACTATGTTTAAATTTTCGACCACACCTAGGCGCTAGGCCCAGCTGCGGCGCCTAGCGACCACCTTGCGCTTTTTAGAACCTTGATATAAACTTAAAGAGTGGTATAAACACAAACTTTAGAAAAGAAACAAGAAATACTCCCTCTATGTCCCATGTCCCATAACTATGTGCACAAAATTAGTTGTGAACATGAAAAAAGGGATAAATAGTAATGGGTAGTTGTTGTGAGTGTAAAACGTGAAGTAAGGGAGGGAAAGTGGGATAGAAAATAATAGTTCGATTGGTGTTGTGAATATAAAAATATAGTAGGAGAGAGAATGAGTGTGAAGAATAGTAAAAATCCTTTGTCATTTTAGGAAAGTGTGACTTATCAATGAGACGTTCAAAATAATTTGTGCACATAATGTAACGACCCGAAAACCCGTCTCTATTTTCTTAGTAATAAATATTTATTTATTTATTTATTTATTTATGGGTGCATTTTGTGTTTCTTAATATTTTATGTCTAGCATTTTAAATTAATCAATTGTGCTAAGTGTGAAGATAGGGGATTTAGTTGAAAAGGGTTTATGTGTTCAATGTTGTAGTGGAGGGGTTAATTGTGAAACTTTTCTTTAATATCTTAACTACTTCCCCCTCCCTCCCTCACTCTCCTACATACTCCCTCCTTCCTCACACACACACACACACTAGTTTCTCTCTCCTCCATTGTTGGGAAAGATTGTCGCTAGGATCGTGTAGAGCTAAGAAAATTCGAATTCTGTCATCTTTGATAAATTCCAAGTAAGTTACTTTTCCCCCATTTATGCAAAAAATGTTCATCCTTAGCTCATTTGATGATCTAGTTGTTATATATTGCTTCTTGGGTTGATTTGGAATTGATTTGCATTTTATCCATTTTTGTGAAATTTTAATGTTTGAATCATCTCTTGAATTGGGTAGTCTAGATGATGTTATATAAGTCATTTTAGACTTATAAGTTGTTTTGGTACATTGGTATACTAGTTAGAAGGTTTGATTTTTGGTTGAGTGGTGTTTTGGTAAGAAAATGGAAGAACCCAGTTCATCCCTACCGATTTCCGGCAGATCAGGGGTGTTGGGCGGCCGCCCAAAAAGGAGTGTGTGGCCGCACAACTAACTGGAAGATTTGGTCGTGGGAAGAAGCCTTTTGGGCGATCGCACATGTTATTGTGGGCGGCCGCACAGTGGTTACTGAAGGTTATACTTGTTCTTTTTGTGTGATTTAAGAATGTGGTTCGGTCTGGGTTTTGAGTACTATTCTATTTAACTTGTATGAGCATAGTGGAACACTCTAGGGTTGTGAAGTGGTTCCGTTGTGAGCAATTGTGTTATGGAATTAGTCTAAGTATTGGTTGGGAATGTTTGGGCATCTTATGATGTGTTCGTGATTGTTCCAATCGAATTGATTTTGGATAAGACTTGGTCTAGGTTTTAGGCGATATCCTATAGTACCTAGAGGGTTGTTATTGAACACTAAAGTGTAGGGTTTGGTCCGGTTGTGATCATGTACTAATAGGTGTAACCTCTTGGATTCGTTTGGGGTGTTTAGAATTGGTTCGTTATGAACGGATGTATAGCGTGAAATGGCGATTGGGTACCTGCGGTTTGATTAACCTTAAGGTGTAATCATTCGGACTTCCTATTTGGAATTCTAGGTGTAAAAATATAGGGAGTTAATAGTCTTACTACATCTTAATGAGTAAACGTTTAGGGAAATTTTGGTAATAGTCATTGTACTATTTGTGAGCGACCGTTTGGGTTGTGCTCTTTATGAGTAACTTGTGAGTATCATCTTTAGGATGTGTTTGGTATGTGCCTTATCTTGGAGTCATCATGTTTTAATGGTCAATGTTGTTGGACTCTTTTATGAGAAACTTCTTGTGTTCATTGTTGTTGAACTCTTCTTGAGTAATCGTTTGCATCTTTATGGTGATTAATTGGTATGGTTCCCTACTTTGGAATCATTAATTGTTTACCGAGCTAGTGTTATTTCTTAGCGTTTATTTGAAAGCCCAGTTGGCATTTGTGGTTGTCTCGGGCGATGGGGAAGATTATAATGGCAACGAGCCGAGTCCATTATAATGTGATCCATTGTTTTGCCCTTATTTTTCCTCTTCCAGATTGGCCTTGGTTGGGATGAGCTAGCTTCCTTCGGAAGTAGTCTAGCTAACTTTTTGGGTTTTAACTTTGTGTCATCTCCCCTGTCCTTTGTGACATGTTACATTGTTATGGTTCCGGTACCGGGGTTGTCATCTTCAGTTGCTTATGCTACTATGAAGATGGTTTGATGGGTTGATTGATTGATTGGTCGGTTCTGACCGGGGTTCTCTTCAGCTGTTATGCTGCTATTGTTGATTGGTTGATCGGTTAAAGCTGCGCAGCGATTGTTCTATCAGTTTGGTGAAACCTTGGCTCGGTATCCTTTGTAACGTGTTTATTTCAGCTTTATGTGCTGCATGATGAGCTGGTCGTTATTTCCAACCGGTATGGGACGGTTGGCGATAGGGAGCCTCTCATTTGTTGTTATGTGATTGTACATTATGAATGCTTATTGTTATATTACTGTTCATGACAGCATGGCACCTAGATGCATTTAGTAGCTTACTGAGATTTTATCTCACCCCGTTTCTTTTTATCTTTGTTGTTTTCCTTAACCCCCCCCCCCAGGAAAGCAAGTGGTAGCGTTGTGAGGTCCGTTGTAGCGGGAATCTTCTGAGCAGGTTGATCTCCTTTGGGGTAGTTGCTCTTCGGAGCCTTTATGTATTTTGTTGTGAGATCGAGGTGGTACAGTGTTGTGTAAATACTGTTATCCGTTGAGTTTTTATATTATTAGTTGTTCTTGCTTCCGCACTTGTAGATTGTCTCCGAGTTGAAATCTCGTGAGGTGTTGTTTAATGGTATTGGTTTATAGTTGAATTCACGCGCCCGTGTTTGGTATTTTGCATTTTGGGGATGTATATTATGTAAATTTTATGTTTATGGATTTTAGAATTTTCCGGGGCGTGACAGTTGGTATCAGAGCAATGGTTTTAGATCTTGAAAGAGAATAAGAACTCTGATATTGAATAGGTTTCAATAAATGGGTGTTATAATTTTGAACAGTTTAGAAAACTAAGTTTTCTTGAAGATGAGGTTAAGGTAGAAGTGGTTGAGTTATGAGTTGTGATATTGACGACGAGTGTTTCTTCTCTTGTGGTATATCAAGTATAGGATTGGTGTCAATAGTGTTGGTTCCATTGGGGTTAGTTGGCTTGGGAATCGAGAGTGCGAGTTTTGAAGGCTTGGACGTACCTATTTCGTAAAGTGGAAATGTCTTGTGCTATATTCGTATGTTTGTTCTCATTAAGTGATTTATGTTGAGGTGTATTCTCGAGTACGAAATTTCGTGATTGCTACTGATAGAGGTAAGGTGATTTGGTTATGTCACCTATACAGGATATTGACGAGTTAAGTAGTATGGCCTAGCTTTCAATGTGTCTCGAATTTCTTGGGTGCCATCGACAGGTGGTGAATAATTCTATATTAGTGTGTTTGACTTGTTTAGGAGCATACTAAGTATATATATAATGTTCAGGTTCTATATTGAAAATCAGAAAATCTTTATTATAAGGTTGTGCTGGGAATTTAGCTTATTCAGTTGGCAATACTAATGTTGAAGTCTTAAGTATAATTTATACTGGGTGCGATATGTCGCTTGACCGATAGGGAACTTGGGTTATATGATGAGTTGATATGGGCTATAATACTGATAGGTGAATCAGTGAACATATAGTATCGGTTGGGTTAAAAGAGTTAAAGATTCAATTTGAGAATTTCTTGTTAGGAGATTTTTCTTTACTTTTAGTACATCTACGTGAGTGCATCGGAATTGTTTAGTATGAGGAAATACTTAATTTATTATGGGTCATATTAAGAAGTTGAGTTATGATACTTTTGGGATCATTTTAATACATGACTGGAGTTGATTTAAAGCAATACGAGTTATGAGTATATTGTGGAAGTTATAATCATTAATGATGGTGAGCGCGTTAAGTTTAAAGGACTAGACATATTTAGAGAAGGTGAGAATTCTTCGAACAATATTAAAGGCATTTTTGGGTTTTAGTGAACATTTGTCACATGGTTCTGAATCTTTTCTTGGTGGCGTCCTTGTTTGGATTAAGGATTTGTAAAGGAAATTGAGTATAGATACTTTGGCATATTAAAGGATACTATGATTCTGTATTGGGACGGAGCAGTTTATTGAATACTTCGGATTATTAGTGATCATTTGTAATATCTTTTAGAGTTGTAAGTTGTAATATATTGATATTTATGAAAATAAAGATTGTGAAAATTTCGGATCGTTACAGTTGCTACTTTAATGGTAATCCTTGGAAATATAGTCACGCGGTGAACATTTGGAGGATGGGAAATTTCTTTAGCTTTTCATAGTTTAAGAAGTTGAGTAAGCTCGAGATGGTTTAATGTTTTGAATTTCTGGGAAGTAATATTAAGAATGCGATTATCTAATGGAAATATCTTTACAGTATAATTAGGGTTGTGAATAAGACAAGTTTATAGTATCTCGAGAATTATGTTTAAGAGAAATTTGGATTCTTCAATTTTGGCCTTGGGTATGGATTTTAGTTAGGAGTGAAGATAGTGATTGAAGAAGGTTCGATACGAGAGATTACTATGTTGTAAGCATTATTTAAGTTACTATATGATGGGTTAAAGTGGATAATTGGGAAATTCGGGAAGAGGCGGAACTAAAGTAGCCGTGGCTATTGGATCATTCGGGTAAGTATTCTAAAATTCGGGTTAATAAATAGAGCTATCTATGACTAGGTATTGATTGTGGTTTTATTGATATCGCCTTAGCAAACTATAGTTGTTTTTATGGGACCAAGTTTAGAAATGATGTTAATGGGTTATCAATGTTGGATAGTTATATGTTCTTCGAAAAGATAAAAATACAAGTAGGTTGAGAAATACAAAGATTATGATTGTATTATGTTTTATCACATAAGGAAGATGATTTTAGTAGTGGAATCATATTGATCGAATAATTGATAATGGTAAAGTTCCTGGATATAATTGAAATGTTGGGTTGACAATAATTGGAAGCAACAATGATTAGAGGACCTCCCTAAGAGACCTCTAAAGGTATAAGGATAAATGATGATGAATTTTTCGGTATGGTGACCATATATTTGATAACACCTCAATAGTGCTTTATTATAGTGGATTGAATAACCCAGTCTACCTGCCTAATATGTGCTTCTATGTTATAATCGTTAGTGCTAATCCTTTCCTTATGAGTTCTAGTAGTAGTATGATTACGTGGGATAATTGTGGAAATAATTTATGACAGGGACCATTGTAGTACATCTTGATCTTAATAGACTCCTCAGAGTGTTATGGATAATTATTTGGGTCTTGTTATAATATTAGGAAACCTGGGGACCGATATATATATTTTAAGCATATACTACGTGTGTGTGGAGTTGATTCCAAATACTATTGGGATAATGAAAAATAAAACTTATGGATGTTGGAGATTTAAGGGTTGATTGAGAGCGTAATGCTAATTAGGATCAAATCAGCTATGTCTCAGAATTGGTGATCTAGTGATAGTCTTGAGAATTTGAAATTCCGGATGAAAGAGGAAGTTGACTTTAGAATGTTTAATACGAGTATACTTGAGATATGTATGTGTTCAATATGTGTTGGTTTATTTGATTCATGGAGACTATGTCGGAAATATTTAATAGGTACTTGATTGGGATTATGAGTGCTTTATGAGAATCGATATTTTGTAACCTCGATATGACTGTGCTATGATTTCGCGAATTCTTTTTAAGGAGGGTAGATTGTAATGACCCGAAAACCCGTCTCTATTTTCTTAGTAATAAATATTTATTTATTTAATTATTTATTTATTTATTTATGGGTGCATTTTGTGTTTCTTAATATTTTATGTCTATCATTTTAAATTAATCAATTGTGCTAAGTGTGAAGATAGGGGATTTAGTTGAAAAGGGTTTATGTGTTCAATGTTGTAGTGGAGGGGTTAATTGTGAAACTTTTCTTTAATATCTTAACTACTTCCCCCTCCCTCCCTCACTTTCCTACATACTCCCTCCTTCCTCACACACACACACACACTAGTTTCTCTATCCTCCATTGTTGGGAAAGATTGTCGCTAGGATCGTGTAGAGCTAAGAAAATTCGAATTCCATCATCTTTGATAAATTCCAAGGAAGTTACTTTTCCCCCATTTATGCAAAAAATGTTCATCCTTAGCTCATTTGATGATCTAGTTGTTATATATTGCTTCTTGGGTTGATTTGGAATTGATTTGCATTTTATCCATTTTTGTGAAATTTTAATGTTTGAATCATCTCTTGAATTGGGTAGTCTAGATGATGTTATATGAGTCATTTTAGACTTATAAGTTGTTTTGGTACATTGGTATACTAGTTAGAAGGTTTGATTTTTGGTTGAGTGGTGTTTTGGTAAGAAAATGGAAGAACCCAGTTCATCCCTACCGATTTCCGGCAGATCAGGGGTGTTGGGCGGCCGCCCAAAAAGGAGTGTGTGGCCGCACAACTAACTGGAAGATTTGGTCGTGGGAAGAAGCCTTTTGGGCGACCGCACATGTTATTGTGGGCGGCCGCACAGTGGTTACTGAAGGTTATACTTGTTCTTTTTGTGTGATTTAAGAATGTGGTTCGGTCTGGGTTTTGAGTACTATTCTATTTAACTTGTATGAGCATAGTGGAACACTCTAGGGTTGTGAAGTGGTTCCGTTGTGAGCAATTGTGTTATGGAATTAGTCTAAGTATTGGTTGGGAATGTTTTGGCATCTTATGATGTGTTCGTGATTGTTCCAATCGAATTGATTTTGGATAAGACTTGGTCTAGGTTTTAGGCGATATCCTATAGTACCTAGAGGGTTGTTATTGAACACTAAAGTGTAGGGTTTGGTCCGGTTGTGATCATGTACTAATAGGTGTAACCTCTTGGATTCGTTTGGGGTATTTAGAATTGGTTCGTTATGAACGGATGTATAGCGTGAAATGGCGATTGGGTACCTGCGGTTTGATTAACCTTAAGGTGTAATCATTCGGACTTCCTATTTGGAATTCTAGGTGTAAAAATATAGGGAGTTAATAGTCTTAGTACATCTTCATGAGTAAACGTTTAGGGAAATTTTGGTAATAGTCATTGTACTATTTGTGAGCGACCGTTTGGGTTGTGCTCTTTATGAGTAACTTGTGAGTATCATCTTTAGGATGTGTTTGGTATGTGCCTTATCTTGGAGTCATCATGTTTCAATGGTCAATGTTGTTGGACTCTTTTATGAGAAACTTCTTGTGTTCATTGTTGTTGAACTCTTCTTGAGTAATCGTTTGCATATTTATGGTGATTAATTGGTATGGTTCCCTACTTTGGAATCATTAATTGTTTACCGAGCTAGTGTTATTTCTTAGCGTTTATTTGAAAGCCCAGCTGGCATTTGTGGTTGTGCCGGGCGATGGGGAAGATTATAATGGCAACGAGCCGAGTCCATTATAATGTGATCCATTGTTTTGCCCTTATTTTTCCTCTTCCAGATTGGCCTTGGTTGGGATGAGCTAGCTTCCTTCGGAAGTAGTCTAGCTAACTTTTTGGGTTTTGACTTTGTGTCATCTCCCCTGTCCTTTGTGACATGTTACATTGTTATGGTTTCGGTACCGGGGTTGTCATCTTCAGCTGTTTATGCTACTATGAAGATGGTTGATTGATTGATTGATTGGTCGGTTCTGACCGGGGTTCTCTTCAGCTGTTATGCTGCTATTGTTGATTGGTTGATCGGTTGAAGCTGCGCAGCGATTGTTCTATCAGTTTGGTGAAACCTTGGCTCGGTATCCTTTGTAATGTGTTTATTTCAGCTTTATGTGCTGCATGATGAGCTGGTCGTTATTTCCAACCGGTATGGGACGGTTGGCGATAGGGAGCCTCTCATTTGTTGTTATGTGATTGTACATTATGAATGCTTATTGTTATATTACTGTTCATGACAGCATGGCACCTAGATGCATTTAGTAGCTTACTGAGATTTTATCTCACCCCGTTTCCTTTTATCTTTGTTGTTTTCCTTAACCCACCCCCCCAGGAAAGCAAGTGGTAGCGTTGTGAGGTCCGTTGTAGCGGGAATCTTCTGAGCAGGTTGATCTCCTTTGGGGTAGTTGCTCTTCGGAGCCTTTATGTATTTTGTTGTGAGATCGAGGTGGTACAGTGTTGTGTAAATACTGTTATCCGTTGAGTTTTTATATTATTAGTTGTTCTTGCTTCCGCACTTGTAGATTGTCTCCGAGTTGAAATCTCGTGAGGTGTTGTTTAATGGTATTGGTTTATAGTTGAATTCACGCGCCCGTGTTTGGTATTTTGCATTTTGGAGATGTATATTATGTAAATTTTATGTTTATGGATTTTAGAATTTTCCGGGGCGTGACACAAAATTACGGGACCGAGAAAGTACAACATAATTATATTGACTATATAACCAATAATGCCTAAACCTACTGTTGTTGCCTAAACGAGAGGCTTAGTTATAAATTATCGCAAGTGCACGGGTTGTAAATAGTATAGTAATGTGCAAGAACGGGTCGATCTCACGGAGACAGTGTTTACTTTGGAAATGTTCGCTTTAATAGAAAAATAGCAAAAAGAATTATTGGGGGTATATATTGTTTGTCACTTTATCTAGAAATGATTGCAAATTACTCTAACTTTTGATTGAAAACTCTTATATTGAAAGAATTCCCAGGGTTGGGACTCGAACAATCACGTGTTTATCAATTAATCATGCTCTTTTAAAATAAAATCTATATATATATATATATATATATATATATATATATATATATTAAAGTTGGTGAGGAGTGCTATGGCTTTGACACATAGACAAACATATGTTAAAGCTTCATTTGTGTGAAGTCACATCATCACTATCCTAAATGTGTGTGACTTTTGATATTCTCATTATTAGCTAATACTATTAGCTCATAATAATAGTTATGATATGAGTTAACTATTACTATTAATAGTAATAGGTAACTATAATAGTTACTATACAAGTTAACAATTACTATTAATAGTATTAGTTAACTATAATAGTTACTATACAAGTTAACTATTACTATTAATAGTATTACTTAACTATAATAGTTACTATACAAGTTAACTATTACTATTAATAGTATTACTTAACTATAATAGTTAGTACATTAGTTAACTATTACTATTAATAGTAGTACTTAACTACAATAGTTACTATAGTAGTTAACTATTACTATTAACTAGCAGTACTCCTATGCGATGCATGGGGCGTTATTATGGATTTAATAATTAAAACTAAAATAAATGTAAAGTGAAAATATATTATACATTATTAAAATTATAAAAAGTAGGCTATTTTGGAAAGTATCAAGTAAGCTGGGATAGACCAAAATGAAAATAAGTGTCAAGTGAGCTGAGACAGGGGGAGTATCTTATAAAATGAATGTTAAAAAAAATTTAAAATAACTAAGGCAACTATTTATCACGCATTTAAGTGCATGTTGTTTTTCTTTATTTTTTTGAGAAAATTTACTTGCATGATGGCTATAAATATCACTCAACATATCATGAAAATCAATAGTTTTCATTGATTGCATTTATTTTGGCTCAAAAAACTTATATTATACAATTAATTAATTAATAGTTTCATAAAGTCAATATTTTTCATGGATAATACTCCTTCCGTCCCAATTTAAAGTTCCTAGTTTGACTTTGCACGGAGATTAAGAAAAATTAAATATTGTGAGTATGAAAAGTAAAGTGGGAGAGAGAAAGTGTGTAAGGAGTTTTTGTTGTGAGAATGACAAATGAGTCTCACTTTCCATTTTAAGTAATAAAGCAAAGTAAGAACCTTAAATTGGGACATACTAAAAAGAAAAGTAAAAACCTTTAAGTGGGACAGGGGTAGTATCTCTTTTTAGTTATTTATACTTATATTATACAATTAAGTAATTAATAGTTTCATAAAGCTAAGATGTAACACTCTGTTCTGATAAAAGTAAAAATTTTAAAAACTGTTTTTTTTTTCTTGAGTTATAAATATCAAGATATAGCATTTTAAAGTTATTAGAGTTTTTTTCTTGTAAGGATGACACGTGGCAGCGCGCGGTTGGTGAACCAGCGTGTGGCTAACAGAACGCCACGTGTCGCTCTGGGAGTGGAGGAAAGGCGAGCGGGTCGGGCGGGTTTGGCCCGCCGCACGCCCGTGCATCCGTTGTACTCCCTCCGTCCCAAAACACCTTGCACTTATTTCCTTTTTGGGTGTCCCATTTGTAAGTCTTTTTTCCTAAAATGTTCAAATTTTATTACTTTTCTATTCTCCCAACCCCACTTGTCATACTCACACACTTACTTTTGGACCCCACTTGTAAATCTCACTCAACTTATCCTACTCACAACCTCTTTCTCACTCACAATACTTTTGAATTTATATACACTTACCTTAATTCTCGTGCATCTTTAAAATAGTGCAAGGTGTTTTGGGACGGAGAGAGTATATGAGAATTTGTCAACCAAAAAGCAAAGATAGATAGCAAAATTATTGTTTTGCCCTTGAAGATGGAAAAAATTCGAGCGCCAACTTTGGCTGCCGATCTTGTTATTATATATTGTAAGATAGTATTTGTCATCTATAATAGTTACTATAATATATAACTGTTACTATTAATAGTATAATTAACAGTAATAGTTACTATACAAGTTAACTATAATGGTTACTTTATAAATTAATTATTACTATTAATAGTATTAGTTAATCATAACAGTTATAATATATGTTAATTTTTACTATTAATAGTATTAGTTAATCATAGTAGTTATGTTGGGTATGCCCACTTATATCTCAGTTTCAATGTAATAGGATTGATTAGATTTGATTGATACATCACCTAAGTTTTATTTCATGGACTTTAGGCCCACATGTAAGAAGTATTTATACTTCATTTTTTAGGTAGTCCATTGTTATAGAATAGGCTTAGGAATATGGCAAGATATCAAGATTCAAGAATTATCACTAGTTTATTTTGAGCCATGCGCCCATACGCCTTCTCTTTGTGCCATGCGCCATATCTGGCGCGCGCATGAGATATGCGCCACATCATGGCGCGCGCATGTTAATGCGCCTCTATGGCCCATGCGCTCCTTTGGCTCAACGCGCCTCATTGTGAAAGATTTAACACTTGGTGATTTATTGAAGACATGAAGACTTGAAGAAATTCAAACTACGCCAATGATCCAACGGTGGTTAAATAACACGTATGCACCCGCATCTAAGGACACCTGTCCATAACGGTCATATTTGTGTTATGTGTCTAACGGCTACAAAGGACAAGTGCTCCACTCAATGAGCTCCAGCACATCTGTCCTTTAACCTTATCCATAAGGGATTTCCAACGACTAGTTTTTGGAGCTCTACTATAAATACCCCATAACTTCAAACGTTTTGAAGTTGCTAAGAATCTCTGAATTTCTCTCTCAAGCATTTGTTGAAGATTTGAAGATTGCCTTTGAATTCCCAGATTCCTCAAGAACATCATCATACCTTCATCCTTAGCCCAGATCCTTAAGAAAAAACACTTTAGTTTTCTTGTGCTCTCAATTTCAAAGATCTAAAGATCATTGAATCTAAAATCACACACGCACCTCTTTAAGTTTGATAACTTAGATATTTCTTTAAAAGATACAATGGTTTTGTCTAGGATTTGTTCTTTCATAGAAAATAGATCTTGAGTTAGTGTAAAGCTCAAACGTTGTAATTTGTAACACTCACTCATATTATAAGATCTCCATTAGAAATCCAAGACTAACCATCTTGGTAGAGGACGTAGATCATTTCTCGATCGAACCTCTCCAAATAGCGCGTATTCATTCCTTGTCATTTACTTTCAAGTTATTATCTTATCTCACTATTTGCTTGTTTATTCATTGTAGATTGATTGGATTGAATTGTGTTGTGTTTGTTATATCATTTGCCGTAGTTCCTTATTTCACTCACTTTGAGCTAAAATACTTAGAGTGTGTGTGCGCCCCCTTTATCATACTTTGCGCCTATTTACTTAACTAAATTATGTTGTGCATTTCACTCACTCACTTAGGCGCATTTCATAACGCTTATTTGATAAAGTGCGCATTTGTAATTGAGTTTATCAAGGGTACGAAAAGAATTGCAAAACAACTATTCACCCCCCCCTTTAGCTATTTTTATACCCTTGTTTCCCCTTTGGGACCAACAAGTTACTATATAGGTTAACATTATTATTAATAGTATTAGTTAATTATAATAGTTACTATAAATATTAATAAGTATTATTAATAGTATTAGTTATTGATATTATTATATAGATTAATTTTTACTATTAATGGTTTTAGTTAAGATGATGTTTACTATTTTAGTTAACTATAATTAAAAAAATATTTTTCATATACAATATATTTATATTATAAAAAACTGTTACGCTACTTTATTAAATAAAAATATAAAAAGAGTAAAATAAAAAAAAATAGCAAATTAGTTACCCGTGTAGAGCACGGGTTACCCACTAGTTTCATTTTAAACCAAGGATGGTACGCTAGGTTGTGTCAACTTCTTATGACCAAGGCTTAAAACACACGTATTTTAATACTAATTATGCCATATCTCTCGATGGCCCATAATTAGTAAAAACCCATTAAGTTCATGAAAATCCATGTACTTCCACTCAAGGAGCATCCCTAGGCCATTAATCTACTCTCGTGACTAATAGAAACCCAGTCAATTCATATGGTTCCGTTAGTCGAGATTCACCGCTAGGTCCTTCTCTCGACTAACTAAGATTCATACGAAACATGGAGCTCATCGTGGTTGTAGGCGTTTTGAGTATAATATGAAGAAATTGCTTTAAGATGAAGAGAAGAAAAGAGAGCATGAATTACTTTGAAGAACACATCATTATTGATTTTCCAACCCCAAGAATAAGGGGGATTACTCACTAGCCATTATAATAACAAAATATGAATAAGACATAAATTAGTAAGAAGAAATGAGAGATACTTATTCGGATTTGGATGAAGATAAAAGGCTGAAAATAACTCAATATATTATTGCTTCAAACTTGCTCAAGAACACCTTTTATGGTTTACTCAAAATCTGAGTATAAAAGATGTTTTGAACTGAGAATTTGCTATAGTAATCTTGCAATAATTTCTAAGTATTTTACAAGACTGAAAATGCTTTCTTAAATAGGCAATGGGGCTAAAAGGGGTGTCCTTTCCCGGATTCAACACCAAAAGGCACCTCTGGGAGGCATTGCTTCAAAACAGGTACAGAAGAGGTCCGGGCGGGTACGGTGGTTGGTCCGACCGGACCAAGGTTACAGAATGGTGAAAATCCAAAGGGTCCGGCCGGGTGCTTAGGGAAGTCCGACCGGACCATTGAGTGAATCCGACCGGGTATATAGGTAGGTCCGGCCGGATCCAGTCTTCTGGCAGCCGCTCCTTTTTTTCCTTTGTCTTCTTTGTGTCAAACATCCTTCCATGCATTCCATGTTTGTCCTTAGTCCAAAATTGCTCCAAAAAAGTACCTAAATTCTGTCCAAACATACACAACTATACCGAGCACATTATATCCGCATATTTAAATAAAATAGAATGAAACAATGCTTATTACTACTAAAATAGAGTTAAAATGATAATATTTTAGACCTTAAATGACTATAAAATAGTCATTTATCAACTCCCCCACACTTAATCCTTGCTTATCCTCGAGCAAGTTAAACATTTGAAAAAGAGAGGAGTGTAAATGACAGAAAGTAAGAGAAACAAGAAAGGTCATCAATGCTCCCTCAGAATATTGTTTTATAAAGTATTTCCTTCATAAAATACTTTCTTTCTAAATTTTCCGTCTCAAAAAATTTGCGAAAAGGAATATAGGATGATATTGGAGAATAGATAAAAAAAAGTTTGTATATTAATATAACATGAATAAATTCCATCAAGTAAAAGCATATTGAGATAACCAAATGAATTTGTGGGTCACAAGTATGGATTGAAAAATAAATTCACTCTTTTAGAGTGCTTTGTGAAGAAATTTTTCATGCTTGAAAATACATTTCTTAAACTATGACTTTTATTCTTTAGCAAAGATGTTCATAAGTTGTTATGCACCATGAATCATAAAAATGAAAGGCGGAGGATGATAGTGGAAAAAAGCTAGAGATTATATTAATTAGACGTGGCAATTAAGTTTCTTGTTTTAAATTGTCACACTCTATAATGATTTGTTCATTTAGATATTTGAGTGGACAATTTACAAGAAGTTTATATTTATTTATTTAGCCTTGAAAGTGGAAATGGAAAGGCGGTTTAAGCGAAGGTTTTGTGATTCGAGAAGTGCATAACAAGAATGTAAGTCTTTGGAAAAGAGTAAAAAGGAGCGTCTTTGATATGCATACGCAAGTATGTTTTAAAAGTTTCACAAGTATATTGTAACCAATCTTAAATGACCACAAATCCATTAATAAAGTAATGCTTTTACTCAATAAACTTTATAAATCTATATTAATTTTGGAATTTTCTATTTACCATCCAATATAATCCTAAATTATTTTTATCAAATTTTTCAAGAAGTAAAAGTTAGAAAGAAAAAGTTTTACCTAGGCAAATGATAATTAAGATTTATCAATAACAATCTCATCATATATGAGAGCACTGGTTTATTTTTTTATTTTTTGAAAATTGAGAACATTGCCCTTACATTTGACATGCATAAAGAAAATTTACTAAAAGATGGAAAAGAAAAACTAACATGCAATCTATACTAAAAATAAAGCGGATATAAAATATACTCCCCCCACACTTAAACTAGACATTGTCCCTAATGTTTAATAGTGATGAGAAGAATATAATAGTGATCACTCCTATTGCCCGACGAATCGGTCTTTCTATCATGATCAATATGTGTGTGTGTTAGTGTTTGAGACCGGATCCGAAGATTGCCTACGTTCTTCTCAACGTAAGAAGCTCGGGTCAGCGTAGTTCATTGATAATTAAGAATAGAGAGATGAAGCGGGATCATGCATAAAGAGGGGGAAGATTAGGGTTAGAAGTAGTTCCTAGATCGCATTAGGGTTTGGTGAAACCCTAAGATTATCATCGGCTATGTCATATGCACATAAATAAGGATTAAAACCCTAGATCTAATATGTTACGCATGTATAAGTCTTAGATCTAGCATAATAATAAGAACATCATAAAAACAATATGAATGAACATGTAAACATGAAGATCGCTACCCTAAACATGGTATATATTATGAGTTTAGACTAAGAACATGAAGAACACATGAAGAACATATGAATATGAATGAATAAACATAATGAAAACATGCATAAAACAGATCTAGCCAAAGAATATAAGTAAAAAGGGTTAAGAGACTTACCTTGATCGGCAAGAACTATGATTGAAGATTCTTGATGATTCGAAGAGGCTTCAAGGGTGCCAGAAAGGCTTAAACTGGAGTTTTCTCATCTGTCTAGACTCTGAAACTCACAGAATGAATTGTGTGATCGAATTGGGGAGAGGAGGACCCTATTTATAGGAAAATGGGTTGGACTGGAGGAAGTGGCCGTACGGCTAAGATGGATCCATACGGTGGGAGGATAGCCGTACGGTGGCTTTTCCCGACTTTGCTTGGTTGGCAAGATTTCAGCGAATCCTTATCAGTTTGTTCTCGGGATTTGATCAATATCCTGATGGAATTCGATCTATAACTGATTTTGTCAATCAGGAACTCTGGGGAACTGCTGGATAATTCCCTGTCAGGTTTTTATTGCCTAAAAGGTCCTTAAAGGTTCCTAAAGGTCTAGGAAGTCCTCAATCTTCAGATCGGGTACTAACACACATCACCTACTAGTGAAAAATGGATGAAAGCAATGGATTATGAAATGTAATCAATGAAAACCAATAATGTTTGGGAATTAGTTGCTTTACCTCCAGGGCGAAAGACTGTAGGAAATAAGTGGATCCTACGAGTCAAACGCAAAGTAGATAGTTCCATTGAAAGATACAAGGCTTGTTGGGTTTCGTGCAATCATGCGCAGCGGAAGAAAGACATGAAGAAAACCCAATAGCCTAGATCCGTTATGAACAATAATTAATAATATAAAGATGAAAGAAACTGAACCTTGTAGATCGAGATAAAACTTAGATTAGACATTAAGAGAAACGCCCTCTATCGGTGATCCACACAATGAACAGATTTCAAGAACGCCTTCTTGAACTTGACTGCTAGGCCTTTGGTTTGAAAAACAATTGTGAAGAACGATTCTTCAAAGCTTCTAAAGATTATTGTGATTCGATAAATGAGAATAATCAAACACAATGATCCTAGTATATTATGTGTATTTTCTCTCTCGAAGAAATAGTTTGGGATTGATCAAATCAATAATGTGGGAACAATTTCCGTCAGTCCACATTATATACAAGGGGTGTCCAAAACCCTTTAGGACTTATGTCTTCTTGTCCAACAAGAAAAGGCTTAAAATAAACTGGTTGTCAGGAAGGCAGCCGTACGGCTGGGCTGGAGCCGTACGCACGGCAGCCAGCCGCACGCACGGCAGCCAGCCGTACGGTGGCTTGGACCAGTTTCCTCGTTTTCGCTCCTTTTAACTATCCGTTCTGCGTGTGTGACCTAATAGGATTATACTAAGTTTGCAACGAGTCTGAACCATTCAAACCTCGTAAGTCATAAGCGAACTCTATCAAGCCATTATGACTACCCAATTAGTATAACTTTGAAATCCAAAGTTTCCTAAATAGAACTTAACACAATCTTTTTGTTACACGATGTCTATTGAACGTAAGCCATGGTCAATGGTCAACTTACTTTGTTCAATGCTTTCTCGATCCCGAATGTATTGATAATACAAATGACATTGATCCAATCAATTCACTTGAGCATGTCCATGCATTTCATCAATACCATTCATCGAGTGGCCAAAGCTTGACATCTCTCTTGACGAGGAACAAATCCCATCTTGGCTTATTACTCTTCTCTACATGATTCCTATTACGCCAATCATATTCTTTATAGCTACCCGGTTAGGGATAACGTTTAAATATGTCAAACGTAATGTTCATCATGTGGAAGACTGTAATAACCTCAGGTCTAGAGATTCCAGTGAAACAACTATATGAGACTTAATTATGACATTGTGACCATGACATAAATCTCATAGGGGGCAGTCCAGTATTTGTTCTCCAACAAATACCCATAAGTCTAATTATATCACATACACATAATCATCATATGATTATCTATTAAACTTATACTAATAATTAATCATAATTATCAAGGACGGGGATTATTATAATAAACATGCAAAAGATATAATAATCAAACATTCAATATCTTTATTAAAGCATAAGCAAATGATAACATTAATCGTTCAAATAACGTGCCTAGGGCATACACACCAACAAGGCTCGCTTAGTAGCTAAAGGTTATACTCAACAAGTGGGTATAGACTACGAGGAAACATTCTCTCCTGTAGTGAGGTTTGCCTCAATAAGATTGATTCTAGCTATTGTAGCTCGTTTAGACTTAGAACTTCATCAAATGGATGTAAAAACAGCTTTTCTCAATGGAGAATTGAATTAAGAGATATATATGGATCAACTTGAGGATTTCACTGTAAAAGGAAGTGAAAACAAAGTTTGTAAACTCAAACGTTCTATATACGGTCTCAAGCAAGCATCCAGGCAGTGGTACTTAAGATTTCACCACTCAATCATTAATGATGGATTTGTAATGATCGAAGAAGATAACTGTGTCTATCTCAAACGATCTAAAAGTGATTTTGTTATCCTTTCCCTTTATGTGGATGATATCTTAATAGCTGGAAATAATTTGGAGTTGTTGAAAGCCACTAAGAAGTGGTTGTCCTCAAATTTCGAGATGAAGGACATGGGTGAAGCTGAATTCGTATTGGGTGTTCGAATATATCGGAAACGTTCCGAAAGACTCCTTGGTTTGTCTCAAGAGACTTACCTTAAACAAGTTCTTAAACACTTTGGAATGCTTCAATGCAAACCCCTTAACACTCTTATGGCTAAGAATGAAAAGTTGAGTCTTAATGATTTGCCTAAGACTGAGGAAGAAAAGAATAAGATGTCTAGAGTTCCATATCGCAGTGCCATTGGCAAGTTAATGTATGCAGTCATGTGTACACGTCCAGATTTAGCTTTCACAGTTAGCATGGTTAGTCGTTATCAATCTAATCCTAGAAGAGCACATTGGGGAGAAGTCAAAAGGATATTACGTTATCTAAAAGGAATTGTTGACTACATGTTGTGTTATCAAGGATCCAACTCACGGATAGTTGGTTATAGTGATGCTGATTGGCGAGGAGATAATGATAACCGAAAGTCTATATCAGGTTATATATTTTTACTTAACAACAGAGCTATTATGTGGAATAGCAAGAAGCAAACAAGTGTATCTCTCTCTACCATGGAAGCTGAATTCACTGCATGCACAAGAGCTTTTCAGGAGGCCGTTTGGTTAAAGAGGTTTATGGAGGATTTTGGAGTGGTCGATCATGCATATCGATCTAAGGAGTAACTACATTCGAGAGACTATAGAAAGTAATGAAGTAACATTAGAGTACATTTCTACTAATGTGATGGTAGCTGACCCTATGACTAAGCCCCTTGCTAGAGATGTATTTCTAAGTCATGCTAGGGATATGGGTCTTCGAAGGGTGTAGATGTACTTAAGGAAAACAAGTTTACATTTTACTTCAATCTGAACTACGTTTGTGGAACTATGTTTGTTTATACAGTTTCTGATGAATATCAAGTTTATATTCTTGAGATGTATAAATAATTTGTTCTATTATATTGACACATACATTACACTATATAAGAGTATGTCACCAGATAAAGGTTAACTCTCTCATACGAGTAACCGCCTCAGGAGCCACGAAAGCAAGCTGAGATGAGACAATGATACTTGAGATACCAAAGGAGTATGCTAGGTACATTACGTAAACATATGTTGGCTTGAAGAAAATCAAGAGAAGGTCAAAGTGAAGACCGCATGAGAATCAAGACACTTCTCATATGTCTGGAAATATAAGACGGGCCAGATATAAATAGTTGGGGATTAAGAAGTGCCTCCGAACTAAATATATGTACAGTGGGTAAACTACTAACATACGCTCCTTGAAAGGAGTTATACCACTGTAGCACTTGTTTTAGCAACAAGTGGGCGTTGACCAAGAGAAATGAGCAACATGTCCCTCTTGCTTATTGTGTGATGTCTCTAAAATGCCATTTATATGGGCATGATACCCTATGTGACTTTCAACTATACTTAAAAGGTATTAAGTCAATGTCTGCTACTTTAGCATGCTACCTAGAGCCATGAACTAATTCGGCTGTATGGTACATATATAGGAAATCGATTGCCTTAATGATTTAAAAGTGATAAGTGAGAAAGGAAGACCAGTTTGATTATGCCTGATAATTGTGTTCATAGGTCGACCAGTTATGTCACGGACATAGCTATGAACACACTTTACGATTGTAGAAGATAAACATAGCCTTAAAGGGACCAAGGTATGTTTCGACTTGGTTTAATCTAATTAGTCTGGGGTATAACGAGTCAATGGTGAACTTGTAGTGGTCGTAGCTATTATGACATGTCTAACGGGTGCATAATCTAAAAGCTGCCACGTACATGCACGCTCGTTGGTCACACGACACATTTTCTTGAATGATAGATCATGGATGATAATGCCATCGTGTGCGAGTGTGAGATGTTGGAATTAAATGGTCCGCCCAAGATGGCCCGACCCAAAACCAAGTTCCGGCCCAAAGTGCGTTTTAGTAAGAAAAATCTTTATATTATAATACAGCTCGAAAATAACTGTCTATTGACTTTAGACAAACAAGGGCCGAGATTAACTCATAACCGCCATGATCTAAGGGCTCGAACTTTTTGTGAGTTTTTCTTTTTTTATTCCTCTGGCTCAGATTATCTCCCCAAAAATCATCTGACGGCTGTAGTTAGAAGGTTTCCACTCACACCCAGGGGCGGACCCAGATCCAAAATCAAAGGGTTCACAAAATACATTAGACAAAAATTAAATACATATTTCTCTCTTTTTATGTTCTTTTCTTTTGTTTTGCCAAGAGGGTGGGCTGAAACTGACAAAGGGAGGTTCACTTAGTAATAAAAAGTAAAAAATAAAAAAATTTAAACTGTCAACATGAAATTAGGGGGGTTCACTTCCACCCCCTAAGGCCTTCTTGGGTCCGCCTCTGCTCACACCCCCTCCTCTTCTGTCACTACTATGGCGTCTACCCCGTCCTCTCCAACCCTCTCCTATCCTGCACCGATTCTTTCTTCCTTCACACTTCCTCCATACACGCAACTTGACGCAGAGAATATGGAAAGTGTTGTTGAAATCAAACAAATCAACGCCCTAACTTCTCTCCACCGCTCTCCGTTCGTTAACAAAAAGATATCGATCTAAAGAAACCTCTCTCTCTCTCTCTCTCTCTGTCTCTAGGAATTCTAGGGTTTCTTCTTAAGTGCTTCTTCCACTTAATTTTTGTTTTGTAACTGCTTTTAGTGGTGTCTGGGTCACAATATGATTTTCTTGATAACATCGGTGAAATATTTATGCCTTGGTAGTATTTTTGATCATTTGTACTTTCTTTTGGTTTTGTCAAAATGGCATCGGTTGAACGGTTACTCACGCCCTAACAGTTGCGCACGACCTGCACTTCTCTCTACGGCTCTCTCAAATCTTATTGATCCTTGCGCTTCTTCTTTTCTCGACCAAAATTAGGTTTTTGGTTTTTGTTCACTGAATTACTGCTATTTTGACATTCCGTTGTTGATTTCCCCGCAGATTGAAAGCCAAACTCGAGTTAGCCATCCACCGCGGAACAATTTCTTCAAACGTTCAAAAGGTATTGTCTTTCGTTAACATTATCGAATTTCTGCATTTTGCTCCAACTTTCAACGGACTCCCCGTTCGAATCCACTACTGGTAGTACGATTATCTCTCACATTTTTTTTCATGTTGTCTGTGATCTAATAATGGTGTTTTGAACCACTGATTGTGATGTTCTTTTATGTGTTCCTTTCTTTTTTTAACAGTTGCAGTGATTCCTTTTTAAATTATCTTAAATTTTAGTCCCTAATTCCAAGTTCATAAGGCCTTTGAAATCAATTTTTGTACGTTCTTCTATGGCTGCAATGCTACTTGAACCATTTTTGAATTCAAATACCATGTGTATGCTTTTTGAGATGTAATCATAAAGTGTTTTTTTAGTTTTTTGATTGATATGTTGCTCTTTTACTTTAGCCGTACTTAGTTTTTCTCAAATTTAATGGCAAGAAAAACAAGAGGTTTACCCCAATTTCTCTCTACCCTCTTCCGATATACAGGTGCACGGCACGGCACGACTGCATTGAACAACTGGTTTTGTAAGTTCTGTTCATATATGGAGTATTTCTTTCTCTTTCTTCCGCTTTACATATATATGCTTTATATACCTATATTTGAATTACTGAATGTTACCGTTCCACTGTAAATTGACTAAATACTTTTAACACAATGTGTTTTAGAAGTTTAAGCTGGGTGGAGCTCACTATATCCCCATCCTCCTTCCCTGATATAGTGACACCGAAAGAATTAAGTGTTGCTCATAAAGACTATGTCTTTGTATGCATCTATAAATATATCCCACAAATTTCAAAAGTAATCATAATTTATATATATATATATATATATATATATATATATATATATATATATATAAATTATGATTATATATATATATATATATATAATTAAAAGCCCCTCCCTGTTGATACCTTTGGTGAAGATAGGGAGGAATCTAATAGTTTTGGTATTTCAGAGGGTTGGGGTGAAATCCTTATTTTGATACTCCCTCCGTTCCAAAATAATATATTGATCATAAAATGCAATACATTGAAGGTTCTCATGTTAGGTTGGGGCAGTACCCACTCACAACATAGCATTTGTATGTGATTCATGTTTTTGCACGGCCTGTGTATACTGCCTAATTTCCAATAATTATACTTCCTAAATTTGTGTACTTCCAATGCTATTATATTTACATCCTTCTTCCCTTCTTCTTCTCATCCTTTTATGGGATTTGGAGAGTATGCATAGGCCACAACATTCAATGAATAAAAAACAGTAGTACTATTGCCTTCAATTTAATTTATTAGCTTCAAAAATATTCACAAAGTTAGCAAAAGCAAAAGTAAGTTTCTCATTTACTACTTCCAGTTCTCTTAGCGTGCATTGGTTAATAACATTAGCATTTATGTAATTTGATGAGTTTTTCCTTAATTGAACAAGGTACATGGAGATGGCAATTGACAAGTAGAATGATTTGTTGACAGTGAAAGGAGTAATTGACGCCAAGGCACTAGCGGAGAAGCTGAAGAGGCGAGTGAACATGTAGTGGTGGCAAGGGTAAGAGTGGCAGTGATGGTGGTGGCTGCAAGAAACAAGGGAAGAAGGGCGGAGAGGAGAAAACTGGGAATTTATAGGTACTTAGTATTAAGAGGAAAGTAAGTGGGAAGGGTGAGGGGTGACGGGAAAGATAAATGTGGGTGGAAGGGGATTACTATTGAAGAAATATTCAAATTGTAGGATGTTTTTCCATTTTCATATGGGTACGAGTACCAACCATGAATTTGAGACGGAAGGAGTATTTATTTACACTTTCTGCAGCATGTTGTTTATTGTTTATGGCACTCACTTTCCCATCAACACCACGCATGTAAATTTATTATGTTCTTATGTATGAGAATCATACGTGTCTTTAATACTCATAACATTTATTTTAAAAACACTTTTTCTTAAATTTTGCTCTTAATAAAGGTGTGGACATTCAAGATAAAATTAAATTGTGCCTAGACTTTCAAAGTAATTTATTTATAACCCGTTTTCATACTATCACTGTTTTGTACTGTCATTATTTTAGTACTGTCACCGTGCCATCGGCATGGGCACGAATACTAGTCTATAATACAATACAACTCCCAAATAACTACCTCTTAGCCTGAGATAAAGAGAGGTCACGATTAAAAATTAGAAATTAATCCTACGATCTAGATTTAACAGGATACCCCACGTCTTCTCCCAGATCCCCCTCTTCCCACGAACGGCAGCAGTTTCTCTTCGTTTCTCCCCTTCTTCTTCTCTTCCTTCTCCAGTACATCCACGTCCTCAGATTGTATCGTTCTTAAAAACCCTGTCCATAATTGTTTTTTACCCGTCGCCGTCGTTTTTTGTTCATAAGAGGTCTAGGGCTTAGAACGGCGCCGGCGAAGAGTAAAAGAACAAACACCTGATGGTGCTGCAAATTGCGGCACAGCCGCACCTTTCTTCTCCCTTACCAGCAGTATTCGAGTCATATGCAAAACTCAAAGGACAGAAGACTTGCTCTTCGTGGTTTGGATTCAACTAAAGCCGGAAGACACTCTGAATTCTAAAATCAATCACATATTTTTAGGTAAATGCGTTTATTCTTTGTTGTTATTTATCTTCCTAGATCTGGTCTATTTATTTTGTCTTCTTTGACCTCTTGAGGTGTATGCACATGATGGTTTTGCAATAGCTTTGTGTACTGTGCAATTGTATATTTTTTAAATTCATTGATGTTTAAAAGTGGTAAAGGGACATTCTGTTTCTTGGCCTTTGTGGTTCTTACTGAACCATCCTTCCAGCAAATGCAACCCCATTAAAAAGGGGTACTTTCCTGTGATCCATACTTCAAATCCGCCTTTTCTAATCTCATCAACTGTCTCCTACCTACTAACTCACCGCCTCGGTAAACACTGGGTTTCAGCGTCTGGCCTAACCCTTAGCTTGATTGGGATCGATCATTGGCTCTAACTAAATCTACTCATGCAGGTATTAGGTTTAACTCCCTGCCATTCCAGTTTGTTACACGTCCCTCTTATTTGGTTAAAAATTAGTTTTTGTGTGAGTTGTAATACTTAAGTCGCTGAGTTGAGTATAGGGGACTTCATGTCAGTTTAGTTGATAGTGCATGTAAAGAGAGAAGAGGGTTTATAAATGAGTGTTCATTTTTTACTTGATCAAGGACAAAATGGACTTTTATTTGGGACGGAGGGAGTAATAGTGGATTCGTCATTGCAATTGGAATCTGCTTGAGCTTTTTTCCTTTGGTTGAGATAGAGTTGAGAAGGTGACATGGACAGGGGGATTGAGTTGGGAGGGCCAAAGCTTCAATGTTGTTCGAGCCATACAGAGTATTAAGAACTGGGCTGGGTCTCATGCTACTTTAAAGGTATTATTATTTCAATTTAAGAACACACAAACCACAAGCAGTTTTCATGTTCTGGGTGTCTAATTTGAAGCTAGCATGGATTTTTAAAATCACATTTAGTCACCTATTTCACTACTATGTCTCATTATTCAGTCCTTTGCTCACTTTTTTTTTTTTGACAATATACTGTGATGGTGAAGATCGTAAGGTTGAAAATTAAAAGCAGCATGGGTTTGTTCACTCTAAGTTACATCAATATGTCTACTCGCTTTTAAGTAGATTGACTTCATGTTTCTTACCTTCAGGATGGCCAGAATCCAGAGACACGACATGCGAAGATTGCATTTTTAGTTATAAGGGTTCGTGCAAGAACATGTTCATGATAGTCAAAATGACCCTTAAATTCAAAATGGTCATTCATTTTGGAACAGAGGAAGTAATAAATTTTGGAATTAAAGGTTGTTTTGAAGATTTTTTGTTTGTTTGATTATCAAGAAAGGTGGGAAAATGGAGTATGGATAGGAGGGTTTAGTGGTGGTCCTTCTAGACAAAATAGAAACTGTGAGGAGGAATGTTGTCCTGGGCATGTATTCATGTAAGAAATTGGGCAAAGGTTTTACTGTTTAGAAATGAGCTTTGTGGGAAACAGAGAAATTGAGAGGGATAGATTGAGAAATAGGCTAGATGGGTTGAAGTACATGCATAGTGGAGTCAATGGGAATCTGGTGTGAGTAGTAGAATAGGTATGCGTAAGAATAGGTGTGAGAGACTGAGGACGATAAAGATCATTTATCAAATTCCTTACCAAGAACAATTAAGGGCCTATTAGGGTTCAAGTAAAAAATTGATGTTCTGGGAGTGGGGATGGTGGTGGGGCGGTGAATAATGAGGCCAGTGGTTGTTATGAGGTGGAGGGCAAATAAAGGAAGAGCAAAGAGAGGATTGGAAACATACAATGCTGATTTGCTGATGTACAATGGTTTTTTTTTTTTTTTGGGTGGGGACTAGGTGATGGGGGTTGGAGAGAATTAAAGGGGGGGTGGGGGCTTAAATTTCATGGTACCCTTGATATGTCAAGAAACATGTCAATAACTCTTTACAATTTTATTTTATTTTCGTCTACAAGTTATAAGAAAAAAAATGACGCTTAATTTCTTTGTTAACGTGATTATAAGAATAAGCGCTAAGCTTTGTTGATTGTGGAGTTAATTTGTGTGCTTTCTTTCAGGTTGGAGGGTGGAAAGAGATATGCATGGGGGCAAACATTTGAAACAGTGAGAGGAGCATCTGCCGGTGTTGAAGTCAAGAGCAGCCTTGCAGCCTTATTCGTAGGACGAGAAACCCATCCAAAATATTGAAGACTTTTAGTAGTAGTTCTTTTTATTGTAGTCATTGCATTTGGGCAAAAGAATGCCAATTTTGATTGTTGGTTAGCATTTTAGTATTAGTAAAGTAGAATAAACTGGTTTAAAGTTTAAAATTATATTAATGCTAAAGTTAGTAAGTACTACTACTGACACAAGCAATCGATGAGTAAGTGGATTAGATTGTGTAATGGTAAAATGGCTACATAAGAGAAGTATGCTAATGACATTTTTTTTTCGAAATCAAATTACCATTAAATTATAAAATTCTGGGAAGGCTCTCTACAATAATTAGAGGCTCAGCCCAAGTATTATCAAGTACAACAATGGAAATCTGAATTACAAGAGAAATGTAAAAAGAGGGATGACGAAGAAGTGTCTTCGTACTTAAAGTTGCAGTGTTGGAATAGAGATCGTCAAAGAAACGAAGAGAAGGAAAAACTGGCGGACAAGCGAGCGGGCGCCTAGTCTTGACCAGGTAGGCGCCCGGTTTCGACAGAAGGCCCGGATTCTGGAGAAAGCAAGTAAGCGGGCGCCTGGTCCTATCCAGGCGGGCGCCTGGTGCCGTGCGCAGTGAATTCGGGAATAACAGTATTTTCGGGATTTCTCTTATGTTTAGGTTTAGGTCTTATTCTAGGGTGCATATATAAGCAATGTTCCGCCCCCATACTCATCGTAACTCAGATTTTACATATTATAGTGCAAGATCCTGGCTTGGTAGTGCCCCCAGACGTAGTCAAACATATTGACGAACTGGGTAAACAATTTCTTGTGTTCTTCTGTCTTTTGCTTTGGTTATTATTTCTTGTGCTTGTTTGTGTACTGGGTTTTCTTGCGATTTGCTTGGGTGTTAGGAGGGCTTATTCCATAACAACTGGTATCTAGAGCTCCGGTTTAACGATCCGGGTTTATCAAGCAATCAAGAATGGGCAAGGATATACAAGCGGTGGAGAAATTCGATGGGTCTGACTATGGATATTGGAGGATGCAAATAGAGGATCTCTTGTATAATAAGGATCTATATATGCCTCTAAAAGGAGTCAAGCCGGAAAGCGAAAAACAGGAAGACTGGGATCTTATGGATCGGAAGGCCCTAGGGGTGGTTAGATCTACTTTGTCAAAGTGGATCACGAAGACTACCAAGAAGGCGAAAACCACCAAAGAGCTATTGGATTATCTTACTGAGAGATTTGAAACTCAATCTGCTGCAAATAAAGTTGATTTGATACGCAAGATGGGTAATCTCAAGATGCAAGAGGGAGGATCCATAGCTAAACACATCGATGAGTTTATGGATGTTATAGACTTATTGGCGGCGTTGGAAATTACGTTTGATGATGAGGTTCATGCTTGTCTATTGCTAGCATCCTTACCAGGAAGTTGGAGCGGAACGGTGACGGCGTTAAATGCTTCAGTAGGTAAGAATAAATTGAAGTATGATGATGTTAAGGACTTTCTTTTAGGCGAGGAAAATCGTTTGAAGAAGTTGGAGACACCATCTACTTCGGGATCGGCTTTAGCTACTGCTAGCAAGGGAAAGCCGGGTACTAGCAACAAGGGGAGAACTGAATCAAAGGAAAACGTAGGGGTGGTGAGTACAGGCCTAGGGAGAACAAGAATGGACCAAGGGTTGCCAAGGGATCAGTACAGTGCTATCATTGTAAGGAGTTAGGACACTACAAGAAGGACTGTCCCATGCGAGGGAACAGAGCGGCGAATGTGGTAGCTGAGGGTGAAGATGTACTGGTTCTAAGTGTTAGTAGTGCGCTAGAATCATGGGTGCTGGATTCGGGGGCATCATTCCACTCTTGCGGGCATGCAAAGGAGATGGAAAATTATACTTCCGATATCGCAGAGAGGATGAACAGGACATTGAACGAGCGGGCTAGAAGTATGAGGTTAAAGTGTGGACTTCCGAATATGTTCTGGGTATATGCAGTTGACACGGCGGCTTTTTTGATCAATAGGGGACCATCAGTACCATTGGGGAATGAAATTCCAAAGGAAGCATGGAGTGGCAAGCAGGTAAATCTGTTTTTTCTTCGCATATTTGGCTGTGTTTCATATGTTCATATAGACTCTGCTGATAGAACTAAATTAGATGCTAAATCTGTAAAGTGTACGTTTATTAGTTATGGCGGGGATGACTTCGGGTATAAGTTTTGGGATGACCAAAATCATAAGGTTATTCGTAGTCGGGATGTTATGTTCAATGAACAGGTTTTGTACAAGGACAGAAAGGGGGCATTTGATGGGGTTAGTTCGGATCCAAACATTATTGAGGTAGATATTTCAGACTCGGGTGGCAGCAGGACGGTTCATGATGACCAAGATCAAGGGGTTACTGAAGATGAACCACATACTCCAGAACCGGATATTCTGCTGCGCAGATCCAGCAGATTGCGTGGATCTCCTGATAGGTATTCTCCTTCGAATTACTATTTGTTGTTAACAGATACTGGTGAACCGGAGTGTTATGCGGAGACTGTTCGTAGTGCACTTAGTGATAAGTGGAAAGCTGCGATGGATGATGAGATGGACTCATTGAAGACCAATAAAACTTTGGAGTTGATTAAACTGCCTAAGGGGAAGAAGGCGTTGCATAACAAGTGGGTTTACAGGATCAATGAGGAGGTAAACGGCAGTAAGCGTTACAAGGCAAGACTGGTTGTGAAAGGGTTTTAGCAAAAATACAGTATTGACTACACCTAGGTTTTCACTCCTATTGTGAAGATGAGCACTATCAGAATGGTTCTGGGGATAGTAGTGGCATATAATTTGTTGCTGGAACAAATGGATGTAAAGACGGCCTTTCTTCATGGTGATTTGGAGGAAGAAATTTACATGGTACAACCAGAGGGTTATTTGTCTAAGGGTAACAAGGAACTGGTTTGCAGATTGACTAAGAGCTTGTATGGCCTTAAACAAGCTCCTGGGCAGTGGTACAGAAAGTTTGATGGATTCATGCATGATATTGATTTTATCAGATGTGAGGCAGATCATTGTTGCTACTTCAAGAACACTGACAATGGGTACATAATTTTGCTATTATATGTGGATGACATGCTAATAGCGGGCTCTAGTAGTAGAGAGGTAAACAGATTGAAGGCACAGTTGTCAGAGCAGTTCGAGATAAAGGATTTAGGGGAGGCCAAAAAAATCTTGGGCATGCGGATTGACCGGGATAGGGAGTCGGGTAAGTTGGTTCTTTCATAAGCAGAGTACATCGAAAAGGTCTTGGGAAGATTTTGCGTGGAAGAGGCAAAGCCAACGGGTACACCATTGGGTATGCACTTTAAGATATCCGAGAAGAACTCACCTAAGGGCAAGGAGGAGCATGACAAGATGGAAAGGACTCCATATGCTTCAGCAGTGGGGAGTCTAATGTATGCCATGGTGTGTACAAGGCCGAACATTTCACATTCGGTGGGAGTAGTCAGCCGGTACATGGGCAATCCAGGAAAGCAACATTAAGAAGCGGTTAAATGGATCCTTTGCTACTTAAAGGGTACTGCTGGTAAGACTCTATGTTTCTCAAGTAAGGATGTCATGTTAGCGGGTTATCTCGATGCGGATTTGGCATCAAGTGATCTTGATAAGAGGAAAAGTACTACGGGTTATATTTTCACATTGGGTGGTACGGCTATCTCCTGGGCTTTTAAATTGCAGAAGATCGTGGCTCAGTCGACTGCAGAAGCAGAATATGTGGCAGTGACAGAGGCAAGTAAAGATATGGTATGGTTGCAGAACTTTTTGGGTGAACTTGGGAAGACGCGAAGTGGTAATGCTCTCTACAGTGATAGTCAGAGTGTAATTCATCTAGCAAGGAATCCGGCGTTTCATTCTAGGACGAAGCACATCGAGCTGAGGTTTCATTACATCAGGCATCTCTTAGAGAGGAAGATCTTAAGGCTGGAGAAGATTTTGGGATCGGAGAACCCGGCTGACATGTTGACCAAGGTTGTAAACCATAAAAAGTTGAAGCTATGCATAGCTTTAATTGGGCTTGGAGAATATGAGAGGAGGAAGGCACTACCATAATCGAGGTGAGCACTATAGCACTAAGGATGAGTTGAAGACGGATACGGGACTAATATACGCGGTTGATCTCTAGGTGGGAGATTGTTGGAATAGAGATCATCAAAGAAACGAAGAGAAGGAAAAACTGGCGGACAAGTGAGCGGGCGCCTGGTATTGACCAGGCGGGCGCCCGGTTTCGACAGAAGGCCCAGATTCTGGAGAAAGCAAGTAAGCGGGCGCCTGGTCCTATCCAGGCGGGCGCCTGGTGCCGCGCGCAGTGAATTCGGGAATAACAGTATTTTCGGGATTTCTCTTATGTTTAGGTTTATG
This sequence comes from Campanula takesimana, assembly GCA_026119855.1. Taxonomy (NCBI): domain Eukaryota; kingdom Viridiplantae; phylum Streptophyta; class Magnoliopsida; order Asterales; family Campanulaceae; genus Campanula; species Campanula takesimana. The sequence goes on along the minus strand of JAOWBW010000769.1, from coordinate 149,198 downwards.
TCTTATTCTAGGGTGCATATATAAGCAATGTTCCGCCTCCATACTCATCGTAACTCAGATTTTACATATTATAGTGCAAGATCCTGGCTTAGTAGTGCCCCCAGACATAGTCAAACATATTGACGAACTGGGTAAACAATTTCTTGTGTTCTTCTGTGTTTTGCTTTGGTTATTATTTCTTGTGCTTGTTTGTGTGCTGGGTTTTCTTGCGATTTGCTTGGGTGTTGGGAAGGCTTATTCCACAACATGCAGTGCCACCAAAGAAACTAGTATATTTATGAAGCCATGGATCACCCATAATTCGAACATTAGGACCATCTCCAATCTTCCACTTTGTAGCGCTTTTAGCTGATGTAGGAGGAGATCGAGGTCTGAAGTGCAGCGACGCAGACCAAACGCCAGACCAAGCGCCCGCCCGCTATAAGCCGGGCGCCCGCTTACCTCATTCAAAATGGCTGAAGTTTCAGTAATTGATGCGAGCGCCCGCCTGATCCAATACGAGCGCCCGCTCGGTCCCGGTGGCTAGAGACGTGACTGTTTTGTTAAAACAATTTATTGTTACTTTTATCTTTGTTTCTTTATTATTAGTTAGGGTATTTTGGGTATTTGTTAAACTAGGGTTTGTTATTTTGTTAGGAGTCTAGTAGGGTTTTGTTAGTAGTATAAATACTCTCTTTCATTGTATTAGGGTAACATTATTATTCTTATCAATTGAACTTTGTTCTTGGAGATTTATTTTTCTTTCTTGGTGGATTCCAAGGTTTATTGCGTTTGAGATTTCATCGCTTGTGAAATCTTGTGTGTAGTGCGCTACTCACAAAACCTATCGCTTCCGTGCTGCGTCAGTTGGCATCAGACCAGGCCGTATCCTGTCTTTTGCATCATACTGAAGTATTATGGGGGATCAAGCTATAAAGGTCGGTATCGATGGAATAACCACCGCTATCGCCGCCTTGACAACTCAGATCGAAGCGTTGGTGGTTGCTCAACAAGGGCAAAACGCTGTTAATCAAAACCGTCGTGGTGAGAGAGACAGGGTTTGTACCGACCCCAAAATCCGTTTTATTTATTTTAATATTTATTTTATATTTTGAGAAATTTTATTTAAAATTTTGTGTGCATTTTATGTGTTGCATCATACTTCATAATTTGCACATCTTGATTGATTATTTGTGTTAGTTGAACCTTAGGATTTTAGTGAAAATTGTAACTTTAGGGGTTTATTTGTTAAAAAGAAAGTTAGAGTGACCAAAGTTGAAAGTGGGGTGAAAATTTTGTTAAAGCATGAAGATCTCTCTCCCTCCCCTGCGTGTACTCACCACCTCTTTCCCATATCTTTTTCCCTGAGAATTGCCATTGTTGTTGAGAAGAAAGAAAGCTAGGTAAGTTGTCTTATTTATTTTTCCTATTTTAATTTACTACTCCATTTTCAAATCTAATTATATATAAATGTTCAGGGTGTTGAATAGGTTCTTTCTACCGATCAATATTATTTTTCTTGACACTTTTTCCGGAAAATAGGTAAGTTATTAATCCCCCTTTAAATGTTAAAATGGTCATAAGTATGCTTTATATGCTTTATATGTGATAAAACAATGTTTTGGTATGTTTTATTTATACTTGTAATTTTGGGACAGAGGGAGTAGTAAGAACTTGTTACATAGCTTGTTATTGTTGAGAATGCTATAGAAGTTGGTGTTAGTATTGTTCTTAGGCTGAGTTTTAGCCTTTGTGTAAGTTGTAGATGTTAAGTGTTGCAAATATTAGTACTTTTGGGTTGTGAAACGAAAGGAGTGAACTTTAGTTAAGTTTTGGTCTGCCAGGTGATGTGGGCGGCCGCCCAAAAATGGGCGTGCGGCCGCACATCTATCTGAAGGGTTTTCTTCTTGGAACAGAGTATTTTGGGCGGCCGCACAGCCCTGTTTGGGCGACCGCCCAGTCATCTGAAAAGTTGAGAGTTTTTCAAACCAAGGGATTTAGATGTCAATCTTGGTCTAGTTTTTGGGTAGTGTTCTAAAGTAGTTAGATGATTAAATTGGTAGAATTGGTTCCTTTGTGTACACAAGTGTTGTGAAATGTTAGTAATTGATTAAGTGAGCATTGTTGAACACTTTGTAATGTGTTGGAATAGTTCATCTTCTTGATGTGTTTGGCATGGTTCCCTACATTGGAATCATTGTCCCTGATTGTTGTTTAAGCAAGTATTTCTATATGGTTCTTGCGTGTAAAGTCCAGCTGGTACTTTTGTGTGTGTTTGGGCAGTGATAGGGATTATAATGGTCTCACGAGCCAAGTACATTATAAGGCTCCTATCATTGGTTTCCCATTTTTAACCCCCTTCCTTAGGCCAAAGGTTGGGCACTTTGGGTTATGACTCTGTGTCATTTTCCCCGTTGTTGTTGTTGTTGTTGTTTGTTCCGGAACCCGTTTCAGCTCTTCGATGCTGCTCAGTTGATGCCTCTCAGATGGTTATTGTTTTGGTTCGAGAACCTTGGCTCAGTATCCATGTATGAGTGTTTATTTCCATTTTATGCGTTGTATAATGAGTTGGTCGTTATTTCCAACTGGTATGGGACGGTTGGCGATAGGGAGCCTCTCATATTATGTGTTATGTGCTATATGATCATTTGTGGCATTGTTCCTTTATGTTTATCATATCAGCATGTAATGTAGTTGCATTTTAGTAACTTACTGAGATTTATTCTCACCCTTTATTTGTTTACCGTTTTAGATAAGAAGGAGCCCAGGGGATAGTTCACACACACTGGGAGGACGTCGAGGAGATCTTTGGGTAAGATATTTTGGGAAATGTCGTGTAAGTAAAGGATACATTATGTAAATGTAATACCTTTTGGGTAGTGTACCCGTGATTCAGTTGTGGTATTATCTCTTTTAGTAGATGTTCGTGTTGTAAATAAGTAAGTAAGTGAAGTGTGTAGCCGAGTGGCTAAGTACTCGTTTGTGAGAGTTTGTTTTGTGACTTGAAGTCATGTTTTAGTAACATGTTGGTTGTGTGAACCTTTTATTGAAAGTATATTTCGAAAAAATTTCTTTAAATTGTTTTATGACGTCTTCCGTGCGTGTCCCGGACGTGGGGCCAAGTAGGACCACGGGTCGGGGCGCGACAGGGTTGATCCAAATCGACGTCCGCAAAGGGCAGAGATTCGGGATGATGGGGATTCCAGTTCCAGTTCCGATGACGAAGTTATTCATGAAATCAATCTTTGATTGGATCGTGCTCGACAACAGGAACAGTATTTCCTAGCGTTAGAGGACGAAGAACTCGATGAAGCGGATAAGCATGATCGACAAGTGCAGAAATATAAATCAATCAGAGATCTGAATCGAGCATCAAGAGAGCGAGTGCTTAGGCAGCGACATAGGAGGGAAGCCCAATTTTATGCTGACAAAGCCGATCACTATACTGCCAAAATTCAGAAACTGGAAGCGCGCAGATTTGCTGTTTTTGAACGTGCTGAAGAAGAACGTCGGGCTCAGTTCTAGGTATTGTTGCAGAATAACAAGATTATTGCTGAAGAAGAACGTCGCGGGGAAAATATCCACCGCGTCGATCCGATTGAAGAGAAAGAGTCAGATTCAAACGGAGAAGATTTAGTGGCAGTCAAATCCGCGAATCTGGATCTACAAATAATGAATGAAGATTTCAAAGGAGAGAAAATTAGTAATAATTTTCTGTCCATGGTTGAAGATCCCGTTTCAAAGGTAACAGTTCGAGAAAAAAATATTGAAGGTTTGATTATTTGTTTTGAAAATTTCGTTCTGCGTCAAATTGTGCTTAAGGAGCGGATCTATTCAAAATATTTATTCAAGTGGGACGGAAATTTCCAAGCTTCGGAGATGAACTCGAGGACGAGTTCTTTTGAAAAGGGAGTGACTGATGTAGGAGGAGATCGAGGTCTGAAGTGCAGCGACGCAGACCAAACGCCAGACCAAGCGCCCGCTATAAGCCGGGCGCCCGCTTACCTCATTCAAAATGGCTGAAGTTTCTGTAATTGATGCGAGTGCCCGCCTGATCCAATACGAGCGCCCGCTCGGTCCCGGCGGCTAGAGACGTGACTGTTTTGTTAAAACAATTTATTGTTACTTTTATCTTTGTTTCTTTATTATTAGTTAGCGTATTTTGGGTATTTGTTAAACTAGGGTTTGTTATTTTGTTAGGAGTCTAGTAGGGTTTTGTTAGTAGTATAAATACTCTCTTTTATTGTATTAGGGTAACATTATTATTCTTATCAATTGAACTTTGTTCTTGGAGATTTATTTCTCTTTCTTGGTGGATTCCAAGGTTTATTGCGTTTGAGGTTTCATCGCTTGTGAAATCTTGTGTGTAGTGCGCTACTCACGAAACATATCGCTGATGTAGGAGGAGATCGAGGTCTGAAGTGCAGCGACGAAGACCAAACGCCAGACCAAGCGCCCGCCCGCTATAAGCCGGGCGCCCGCTTACCTCATTCAAAATGGCTGAAGTTTCTGTAATTGATGCGAGCGCCCGCCTGATCCAATATGAGCGCCCACTCGGTCCCGGCGGCTAGAGACGTGACTGTTTTGTTAAAACAATTTATTGTTACTTTTATCTTTGTTTCTTTATTATTAGTTAGGGTATTTTGGGTATTTGTTAAACTAGGGTTTGTTATTTTGTTAGGAGTCTAGTAGGGTTTTGTTAGTAGTATAAATACTCTTTTAGTTCATTGTGTTAAAAAAAAACTTTTGATTAATTGAATTTTATTCAAAGAGATTTTCTCTTTTATCTGGTGGATTCCGGGACACGAAACCTATCGCTTCCGTGCTGCGTCATTAGCAATATCTTGGAACACACGGAGGCCTTTCCAAGCATGACTTGGACACTGCCATATAACGGCATTCAGAAAATTCCCCTTCAGAAAATATTTAGCTTTGAAAACACAACAATCGAAGGCTTCCGAGTTAGCATAAAACCGCCAACCGAGTTTTCCAACCACTGCAAGACGGAACAACCGAAGATCACAGAAACCCAATCCACCCGCTTCTATTTGTAAAGATTGATGTGGCCATTGCATCCAATCAATATTATATAGACCATCTCGTCGATTATCCCACCAATACACAAAACAACAGAGAAAATGCAAGGCTCCCACTAAGGAGAGAAAGCAAGGGCTCCCACTAAGGAGAGAAGACAAAACAACAAACATAACTACAACAACATTCATCTTCAATTATTTATAAACAAGGATGAAAATAAAAAACAATTAAAGCATTCAAATCTGGGAGTAGATTTAGAGAGTTATAAAAACTCTGTCTAAATCTAAACCCAGATTTGAGTTTAAACGAAGAAACCTAAACTAGAGAAAACGGTTATTGTTCAAGGAAGAAGATGAAGATGGGAGAGAAAAAGAAAGCGGTTGAGCAGTTCTTTGACAGTGATATAACCTCCGTTTAATTTACAAAAATGCTAATGACATTTTATATAAATACAAAGAGTGACTTTTTGTTTTGTTAGATTTGCAGTGCTATGACTTCAAAGTATGGATATGAGAATTGAAAATGACTGTTGCTTTTTTCCTTGCCCAATATCTTAGGCAATGATTTTTTATTTATTTTTAAGTAATGATTGCGAACTAAATGGCCCGTGACAGAGTAATGACTGGGGGATAAGTGACCCGTGCCTTGGCACGGGTGGGTAGCACTAGTAAAACACAATAAAAGAAAAAAATAACTCCCGGTAACCGCGTAGAAGTTACGGGAAGTCGGTGAATCATTTTTTTCTTACGGGTTAGGGGGGGGGGGGGGGGGCGACGACAGTTTTTTTAAAAAGCCACGAGAACGAAAAACAGAAACTGCTCCGCTCTGTTCCTCTCTCTCCCCGAACTTCATCCATGGTTGATCTAGGCAAACAAGTGTTGTGAACTTGTGGGTGATTTTCGTTCGTGATTTCGCTCCCGATCAACGTTGCTAAAGCATTGTACCAAGTTCGTTTCGGTGATCAAATCCACGGTATCGATTCACGTCTTCCGCAGAAGAATCAATCAAGTGAGTGATTCAAATCCCTCTAAAGTTTACAGGTTAGTTGTGAATATGAATAATGGGTTTAATTTGTAGGTGACGATAGATACACACGTTGATTGCTGATAGCAATGGGAGACAAATTTCACTCTCGCCATAGTAGTAGAGAGTTGATGCAAAGTTTCAAATCATATTTGGTATTGGTGAGATTGCTATTTTTCCAATTCGTCATGTATAAGATGTCACTCCTGGTACAATCTGGTTCAGATGATCTTCCATGAATCAAACAAAGCAAAAGTAGAAGGATAAACCACGAAAAACATACTCCATCAATTGAAAACCAAATAGAAGAAATGAAAAGTTAATGGGAAGGTGGATTGCGGAAGGGGCGGGTAGGAGGAGCAGGGGAGGGGGAAGAATTGTCTGGAGGGTGTATGGTGTATACAGTCTGAATAATAGTGAGAGCAAAAAGAAAGGCTGCTGCGAGGACAGAAAGAATAGCCCAAGGGCTCCTGAAGTAGGTGTGGATGAGGTTGGCACGCCACTCGTTCCAGGGCTTCCTGCAGTAGTGATGAACCTTCTTATGGACCAGGTTGAGTGCGCTGTTAGGGTCCAACGTGATGTCCTTGGAGAGGGAGTTGAAGAGCTTGGCAACTGCTTTGTCACTCCCGATTGCGTTCTGAATGATGCCAGCCGAGTGTAGGAGGCTGACATCCCTGGCACTGTCTATGATGTTGTCCATGAAGAAGATGTATGAGGCCACCTCATTCCCTGCCCCTACATGAAACCGCTCGAAAGCTATTATGTTCAAGAACATGGACTCGGTTGCATCATCCACCACGATTGAGGGGAGCTTCAGCACCCCTCCACTTTGAAAGGATATGTCTTGTAGGCTCCCTGTTTTGCTTTTCTTGAACCAGATTCCGGCTTCGTTAAGTTCTGTCGCAGATCGGATGATCTCATCTCCACTCCCTTCTTCCTGATGGGCCAGTCTGACTCCAGGTCGCACTTTTTTCCGCCTGTTGGGATCTTCCCATAAAAGGCACTTTCTGTGTACATCCAGCACATGCAGACATTTTCCTAAACTGGCAGGGCAAGCATTCTGGGAGCTGCAGAATTTGAGGATTAGCCTGTTCACAAGCTCTTCGTCGTGCTGTGCGTAACAAAATTAATAAATTGTGTTGTGTTAGAGGGAGGGCGGAGAAATCAAGAAAATGAAAGACAAAGCAATTACCTGAGGATTGCTGCTGCCATCGTCCACCTTAGAAGAAACAGAGAGCAACTTGTTGAGAAGGAGGATGGGGAGTTGATTCTCGAGCATGAGCATGTCGCGCTTGATGTAAGGCATGAGATAAAGCTTGCCATGGTTGCTGAAGATGGGATCATTAGAAGCATAATCATCCCCCGTAGGACGGGTGCTCAGCTCATCGGATATGTCAGTGGCCTTGCGTAGGATTTCAAGCATGAAACAACCATCGAGAAGCATCATTTGCAAGAAGGCATCATCAGAGAAGGGGTCGAGTGCGTCATAAGCATGTTTGAGGTCGTCTACAACCTGGGATAGAGCTTGGACGTAAGAGTCGAGGGGTTTGTTGGATCGCCTGAGAAAGTGGAGGAGAGCTCGGTGTTTGTGATCCTCCATAGGCTTGAGATGAGGGTGGCCGTGATGGTAAGGCCCAAATGACACGGCTTGGGGCTTGTAGGCTTTGCTGTTGATATCAGTGACGGCAGGGGGGACTCTGTAGATGGATCGCTTCAGCCATTGGTCCCTTTCGGCGGAGGTATCAACCATGAGAGTGAGTTGGTCCTTAATTTTTACCACCCACTCCATTTCACCTTTGCCTCCCTCCATTAGCTGATGAGGAAGCAATGTTTTGTGAGTTTATAATGAAAGAAATGAAAACTAATTAGTGTACGTGGTAAGTAGATGGCCAAAATGCTTTATTTGACAGCTTTGCAGAAGAATACTCCATCCACATTATGCCTTCATTTTTGTGTTTAAAGTTGCAAATCAATCCTAGCTTGTTAAAACTCTCTTTATTCGTTGCTTCTTGGGTTGGGACCAAAAGCTACTTCATTACCAAAAACTTGTATTCCTCTTCCAAAATGATACTCTATGAGTATCAAAAAGAAATGATCATTCAACATTTACTCAATTGTCGCTTTCTTTCATAATTATCCTTACTATTTTTAATCAATCATCAATTATTATTTTTCTTTTACTAATTTGAGCCGTATGATAAAGTATCAGTGTATACCTTTATTGTTGTTATATGTATCATAATTACACCTGATTCCTTCCCTTCAATTTACATTTTCAAAAGTATAATAAACTAGATTTATGTAATACTGTATGTTACTAGATCATAAGTCAAATTTTCTGTATATAAATTTTACATATATATGTATATATAGACACACATTTGAAAGATCTTATTAAAATAAAAAAAAAATCTTTTTTCCTAAACAATAAAAAACTTAAAGAGTTTTTAGGTATTTAAATCTATCAGGCGGTCAGAAAAATGTCTGTTCATGCTCATACTATTTGTTGCTTTAATTGAGAAATATCGGTCGATAAGCTAAAATCCTCCTCCTTTTGCCCAATCATAATAATTCTTAGCCTTTGTATATACTAAATGTTGATTTGAAAACAAAATGAATGAATCAAATACATTTTCGGTGTGTTATCAAGACGAGTGTTTTCGTGCAATTGCAGTTTTATTTCTTTCATCTTTTTCATTTATGATACTTTACAAATTAAATGAGAGCAAGTGAGACTAGGGGCTTGGGCCTGTGAATAGATATAGAGGTGTGAAGCTGGCTGCTGGACCCATAAAACCTTGATCGTTTTTCTTAATTTTACTGAGTCATGCACAGATGAGCAGCAAGTGAAGTGACCATCCTATTCCTATTCCTATTCATATTCCTATTCCTATTCCAAAACTTTAATTATGTAGCATAAACCCATCATATGTATCATTAGAAATGTATCTCCTTTAATTTGGAAAGATCAATTAGTCCAACAACAAGTGTCATGCCTTGAATTTCATATTGATAGATTAAGACAAAAGAATAGTAGTAACAACTAAACAATTGTCATTTCATACTGATAGATTAACACAAAAGAATAGTAGTAGAGTAGAATATATTAATGCAATATACCGGCCAAGCTCACAATATTTTCATAGATATATAAGGAGTATGATATGATGAAGGGGGATGGATTTCTAGTAGCCGTTTCCAACATCGCGGTCTTTAACGCATTCAGGGGACATGTTTGGGTAGCGGACGGTGTCACGACAGTAGTTGTAGATGGTCCATTTCTTGCGAACCCATTGGAGCAATTTAATCTGGTTAGCATCAAGGTCCTGGAATTCCTTCTGGTCCCACCATTCCTTTCCCTGTGTGGCACAATATTTGGCCTCAACTGAGGACTCACACCCGTCAATGTGGAAACCCCTGTAGGAAGCCACGAAAGGAGCCTTTGACCAGTCGGTCTTCTCGAGTCCACCCCTGGTGGCCCAGTCGTCTGCGTTCCACAGGCTAGAGTATATCTTCATCGGCTGGTTGAATGGGAATTTCACTCCCAGCTCTTTGCTGTTCCTGAACGCTCTGATTGGCACATTGTCCACGAAGAATCTGCATCATCCAGTATTGTATTATTTCACTAATCACCCTTTTCTTTTCTTTTCTTTTCAGTATAGTACTATCCTTTCTTTTTATTTAATTTTTGAAAGAAAAAAAAAGAAAGAAAGAAAGTAGAATGTCATGTCATTGTCATAATCCACAAAGTAAAAGTGTCTTTTTGTAAACGACATAAGACTTTATAGACATACATTGTTGCATTAATTAATTGGCCAGCCAGCCGGCAATATTCAACCATGTATGTTAATGTAAGTAGTAGTAGTAGTAGTAATTGTAAAATGGTGAAGAAGCGAAAGAGATTAGGACATACACAATCTGGTAGAGATTCCAGAGGACAGAGTAGGAGTGATAGTCTTTGGTGGGATCAAACCAGAGGTAGATGCGCTGCTCCCTGTCACCTTTACCACCCGTGAATACATTGGTCTGTAAGATGTATGGCTGCCCTGTTTTGTTTCCAAGAAACTCAAAATCTATTTCATCATGCTCCGAGTTTGTTGAAGAAAGCTGCATTCAATTCAATTCAAACAGATTAGTTAGTTAGTTAGTCGGGATCAACGGTGGGTCAGAGTGGAGGAAATGAAGGTTACATAAAAAGCAGTGACAGTGCCGGCAGAATCGCCGGGAACAAGCTTAATCTGCATACTGAAGTGGCCAAAGAGGTAATGGCCCTTGGATTGAAAGCCAGTGCCGGTATACTTGTCAAGAAGGAGCTGGATATCGTTACCGCCATTGTTGTACTTGATGTGATCAAAAGCCCAAGTGGGCATATAGTTCCTTCCAAAGGGGACGTCCACTGCCTTCCTTGGAGCTGCACCCATTACGTTACCAATCAGTACAACCACCACCATCACCATCACCACTACGACAACGGGAGACGACGACACTTTCCCCATCATTAATTAATAAATCAAACTGCACAAACACAATCACAAACAAATTACATTCAATTCATTACCTAGTACTAGTAGCAGATCGAGTAGAGCAAATAGTGCATTAGCTTACCTTCACCTCCAACGCACTGGGCAGAGAGAGATTGAGATTGAGATGTAGGGGTTTAAGTAGACTTAGTACTAGTATTAGTTTATTATTCTCAAGTCCCCAATTATTTTCTTTAGTTTATTCTTAAGAGAGAGAAAGGGCAGCTGTCTTCTTACTGCTGAGCTGATGCTGAATAATTAAACACCCCACCCCACCCCCCACACACCCATAATATATTATATTACCCATAGATTTCTATACCTATACCCGTTAGTAGGGACTAGGGAGTAGAATTTTATTACTGTAGTAGCAGTAAAATGTTTTGGTGTCAAAAGCACCAACTTGACTTGTGCTCCAATTTTTGATTTCTAGTTATACCCCCATGTGATGTGTAGAGATAAGAGTGAGTGACAGTTGGCTCATCTTCATTAATACTGACTCACTTAATATTCTCACTACAACATCAGATACACACAACAACAGTTGAATAACAACGCACAAAATAAAAAAATGAAATTAAAAATTCAATCAAGTGGTGCCAGCCCAATTTGGGCTCGACAAATGCACGAAGCAGTGTAGTAGGATGTCTAACTCTCAACATGGGCACCAGTCAATTCTTTTTTAATCAATCCCCTTTCTTTACCCAGTAGAGGCAGTCTTGCTGCAAACAACAAACCCCCATACCCTTTTTCATTTGGGGCACGGCACACACAACAATCTCTACTCTACCTCTCCTCATGTCCTGTCCAACACTTTTGCACACAATTATACCAGCCTTTAAATACCCATTTTTGAACTTTTTCACCGTTGGGATCTACCAAAAAATCACCGGAGAGGGAGATAAGTCCGCCGGAGCGAGAGAAAGGCGATTTTTGGGAGATTTTCGCCAGATTTTTTCCGGCGGACTTATCTCCCGCTCCGGTGATTTTTTGGCAGATCCCAACGGTGAAAAGGTGCGCCTAGGTGATGCGAACATTCCCCAGAAGTTTGAAGACGATCCAACGGTTAACGAAGCAGGAATCGTATTTTTTCTGGTCCGATTTTTTGATTTTTTTCGCCGGAAAATATGGACAATTGCCGGAAAATATGGTGTGCAGGGGAAGGATCGCCGCTGGAAAGAAGATAGGTGGTTATGGTAGTGGCCGGATTTGGGTGGTGGTGATGACCGGGTTTTGAGAAAGAAGATAGCTTTTAACATTCGTTAGTTTGGGAGTGTAATGGAATAATTTAAACTTTAGGGTTGATCATTGCAATTTTGAAAGAACTTTGTTACGTTTTTCATCAATTTTCGTTAGTTTTTTGACAAACAAACGGATTTTACACCAATTGAAACAAAAAGACAAATTCAATAACTAAATTGACCGAAACACAAACTGGGTAACTAATTGAAACTTGACGACAAACTCAGGTAACTAATTGGCAATTTGCCCTTTGTTTTTAACCAAATTGTAATTTGAACCCACTGACTTGTACTCCGTAATAAAGTTACTAGTGTACAGACTGTAGCCTTAGTTTTGCTTCAGCAAACTGTAGCAACGAGCTCGCTTTCGTCACCTCACTCTATTTTTTTCCTCGGTAGAAGAAATATTTTTAAATTGAGTCAAACCCACAAAATTTTAAATTTCGCACTCAACAAAGAAGCGGCAGCAGCTCTGAAGCATTTCCATTTGTAAAACAAGGTTGAGGAAGACCGGCAAAGTAGAGTTGCTGATGGGTTGGGACTTGGGAGTAATAATGCACGTGCACATCTTTCATTGCCTGCCTAGATTCAAAAAAAGAGGTGCCCAGCACTGGTGGGGTCAACCACCGACGTCCTCAATTTGCTCGGATTTCGGACCAAACTCAGTGTTTATATTTATTTGCTGCCGCCATTATAAAATTACAAAATGGATATCCAATTACTCCTTCCGTCCCAAAAAGATATTCTCATTTGTCATTTTTCATTGTCTCAAAAAATTCTTTACATTTCTACATTTTAGGCTTTAAAACATTTCTACATTTTAGGCTTTAAAAAAGCATGACTAGTGAAGCAAGTGTTCATATTCTTAAAAAGTTTGATTAGTCAAACGCAAAAATCATTTTAGTAGGACGGATGATGTATATTATTAATTGGAAAAAAAAAAAAAAAAGTTTCACTATAAGATAAAGTTAATGCTTTTCTTTATTTTTTATTTTACTATGTACAGGAACCGCCTCAAAAATGTTAATTTAATATATTGATGTTGAAGCAGAAAATAATTGTATCTATACATTACCTAGGGGTGTGCACGGTTCGGTTTGGTTCGGTTTTAGGCCAAAACCGACACCGAACCGAAGAATATCGGTTTTAGGTGTTTTGGAACCGATAAGGTTCGGTTTATTAATGGTTCGGTGTATTCGGTTTCGGTTTGATATCAGTTTGGTTCGGTGTCATTTGCGATCACAAAATCTAGAATGGATGGTTCATGAAAAAGTATCTACGTATTTTTTCTTCAACATTTTAGTGTATAATATGAGTAGAAGAACATTTTAACATTAAATTAGCTATAAACATAGTTACAAAATAAGCTTGGACAGTAAAAACATGGGACACATTTACTTGAAAAAAATTTGAACACCAACTTTTTCTTGGAAATTTGAGAAAAAATTGAGATAAGAAAATCACAGCATTAAATTTAGTGTGCACAGTAAGTCAGTAAGTTACAAATTCGCCTAAAACGTTATATTGACAATATATGTCAATCCTCAACACTAAAGCTTCATGTATACTACCCTTATCGGCTCGGTTCGGTTTTATAACGGTGTGAATATTTCCAAAACCAAAACCGAACCGATATATTCGGTTTTTGATTTTTCATAAACCGTCCCGAACCAATAAGTTATTCGTTCGGTTTTTCGGTCTCGGTTTTTCGGTTTTTTTCGGTGTTAACGGTTTTTTCGGTTTTTCTGCTCACCCCTAACATTACCCGATAACGGAACAACAAAGCCAACACAAAGAAGATCCATTTTTTTGGTTTTCGGCGTGTCATGGCTTGGCTTGATTTTTTCCTTAGACCCTCAAATTAATATACTTTCTCTGTCCCAGAAAGATAGTCTCATTTTGATTTTTTATTGTCAACAAAAACAAACTTTGACCAAACATTGGTGTCAATTTAATGATCACAATGAAATTCTAAAAATTGTTACTGATAAATCACTTAATAATTTATCAATTACAAATTTTAGAATTTCACTAGAATTATTCGATCGTCACCAATGGTTGGTCAAAGTTCATTTTTGTTGACCATAAAAAGTCAAAATAAGACTATCTTTCCGGGACAGTGGGAGTATTAAATAAATTTGAAAAAGTAAAAAAGAGCAATAAGAATCTGAATATACTCTCTCCGTCTCAAAATGATCTAAACTTTTTAAGGATATAAACACTTGTTTCAGTAGTCATGTTTTGTTTACCCACTTTTACGGTTATATTATAAAAATAGAAAGTACTTTTGAAACAATAAAAATAGTAAATGAGAATATCATTTTTTAAGACGGAAGGAGTAAATAGTAAATGTTGGAAGTATAGCAAAAGGCAAAAGATGGCCTCCCCTAATCCTAGCTAGCCTCTTGCTCCCAGTAAATCCCAATTTCACGCTCCCTACAAATGCCAAACCACCAATCCCCTTTGTAAGAAATTAAGCGGCTAGGACTGTTCTGAGAACCAACCAACTGTGAGTACAACTGTACTCACAGTTGTCAAGACAGTTGTCCTGTCAATTGGCGACGACCAGAAACACAGAAACACAGAAAAACCCAGAAAACGCAGCGGATTAAAAACTAACAGAAATTAAACACTTCAGCAAGAAATACCTTGCTGGAAAACTTTCATATATGAAAAGATCTTGCAGAGTACAAGATGAATGAAAGAAACAAACAACTATGAAAAGATCAAACTATTCTAGACTCTTAGAATAAACCAAACACTAAAACACTTGAAGTCTTGATGAACAAGAACTTCAAGAACACAAAGACTTCTCTAAAAATATTCTGTAAATTCGTAAAAAATAAAATGAATACTACGTTTGTATTTATAGATGCGGCATATTTGAGGTGAAGATATTCTTGATCAATACTCAACCAATCACCTTCCAAGAAGAGAGTCCATCTTTACCTAAAATACAAAACACTAACTACCAAAGATAAATATTAGTAGGTTAGTCAAATAAATCATAAAAATAATAAATAACCCAAAATAAACTATTCCTAAATAATTACAACTAATTCATAAAATAACACTAAACTAAATATATACAATAATAACTAAAATATTCACAAAGATATACACTAAAATCAGAATCACAAAGATTAAAATATAATAGAGTATTTTCATACTCTTCAATCTCCCCCTATCTTTATGGTTCTGATCAAAATCTGCAAAACAATAATCTCTCCCCCCTGAATTGTACATTGGAATCTATTCCCCTACATACATCTTTAGAACACATCTTTCTCCCCATGAATATGAAGACCACATCTTTCTCCCCCTTTTTGAGAAGAACCATCAAACACAAAGAAAGAAAATTTTGAATATCTTCCACTCCCCCTAAATTTGAATCTCCCCAACAAAAAAACCTCTAAGAGCATCATCAATCTCAACTCACATCGCAGCAAACCTTTATAGACCAGCGAGTTCTGCAGACTTACCAGATGACTTACCAGTTGACTGTACAATTGACTGTACAGTTGACTGTCCAGTTGTCCGCACAGTTGCACGAACAAGTTGCTTAGCACCAGCTGGATGCTTAACAACAAAAATGCCTGAGCTTGATCAGAGCAGTGGCAAACAATCATTTTGTGTCACACACAATCACTTAGAGTTTCTCCTGAATTCTCAGATTTATCTGCAAAAATGTTAGAGAGAGAGCATTTGCAGAATAGGAACAGGATGAGATGAGAGAAATGAAGCTAGAAAGCATGAGGAAGAAGATATACTAATCCATAATTCACAACCAGATTCGACATGTTAGATGAGAGAAATGAAGCTAGAAAGCATGAGGAAGAAGATATACTAATCCATAATTCACAACCAGATTCGACATAGAGGAAATATCAAGGGAGAACAGGGATTCTTCCTAAGAACTCGGGTAGGCCAAGGAGTAGGGAGAACCGAGAAACGTTGAAGTACCCATTTGAATTCCAAAACAAACAAGGATTTTGATTTTAAAATTCAAACTTTTTCCATGTTTTGTGATAAATTGTCCGTCCCAAAATTAGAACTTGCAAAATTCAACTGAATCCATTTATCCACAATGTACCATAATTTCCACCAACTGTACAATGAAACTTGAACATCACGCCATTAGATTATCGTTAATCACATGAAAAGCATCAATCTTTAACACATAAGAACAACAATTCAATTTGCTGATGTTAATACCAAGGGAGCAAAGAAAACTTAGAAAAATTATGCCTAAACACACAAGTGAAGATTGTCTCAATTTTGGTGTGACATAGTATGATCACCTCAGTCCATGACTCGGTTTCAACTCACAAGAATTCAATGAGATTCACCTTCAATCATGTAGCCTCTAGAACACTCCCATTGAAGGATTATGACTTATGAATCAGTTACGGGGAGGAGCTTTTCACTCTCCCAATACAGTGTTACACTAATTCTCAAGTTACGTATGAATACACGTCAGCACATTGCCTAAATGAGTAGTAACTTCAAAGACTGGTGGCAACTTGTTTTCCCCGTAACCTTAGATTGAGTGCCCACTCCATGATAAACAACACGAAGGAATTAACAAGACAATTTTCATTATCAGGTTAAGAAGGGTCTCACATTCAAGGGTCAAAACTCGGAGTCAAGGAACTGAAGAAGACCAAGTGATCACAAGAGACAATCGTGCAAGGATGAATGCAATCTACAATTATTATTATTATTATTTCTTTTTTTATTTTTATTTTTTTGGTGTTTACTGTAATATACAATTATACAGTTATGCAGTCAGTTGTCTGCACACTTGTGCAGTCAACTGGTATCACACAGTCCGAGAGAAAATCTCTCGAAATCCAAAGCCTAGGTAAAGATATCAGCAAGTTGATCCGTTGTGCTTACATGTTCTAGAGTAATGATTTTTTGATCAACGAGATATCTAATAAAATGGTGCATAATATCTATGTGCTTTGTTAGGAAATATTGTACCGGATTCTTGGCAATATTCAAGGACCTTAAGCTATCACAAAATACGGTCAAGATTTCACTTCTAAGACCATAATCCTTGATTATCTGGTTCATCATCAACAATTGAGTACAACAAGTAACAACTACCATATATTCAGTATTAGATGGCCTACGAACCAAGAACCTAACATCTTTCCTTTCAAATTTTACCACTTCCTCTTGCATGACATTGGTCCAATTATTAACTTTTAAAGTTTCTGACTCATCCTCATGCTCAAAATTAGCAACGAAACAACAAGAGCTTACCTGATGGTACGCGGATTGCATGCATACCAAACCGGCTAATTCCCGGTAATTTATTCGTTTCCCTCTTGTTTTTATTCCTTCGTCCACTCCCCCAATGACCTGGGAAGTGGGATGATCTCCCTGTAACCTTGCTGTAGCATCATTACCTCTGGTTTCCTGATCTTCCAAGATTTTAGAATCTGAACCAGAATCAGCTGCTGTATGACCATCTGTCGTGGCAGATGTTGTTCATCTGGACTGTCAGTAGTCCTCACAGTTGGTGTATCTGCAGATTTTATCGTGGACTTTGGATCAGATTCATCATTAATCTTTTCATGCTCCCAAGTGCACCCTGTAATGCAATTCTCAACACAATTGTCACTAAGATCAGGAGCATTATCAAAATTTGAGTTAACACATGAATTATTTTCAACCAACTTGTAACAATGATCAGAGGATCTTACACCTTTCAAAACACATATGTTTGAATCATTGATGACCTCACAGATCTTCTTATCAAACTTAACATGTAGATCATCATCACACAATTGGCTTATGCTAATTAGGTTTGCCTTTAACCCATCAACATGCAAGACATTATGCAAGTTAGGCAAACCATTAACATTCAGCGTACCTTTGCCAATTACCTCACCTTGAGAACCTCCACCAAAATTGACTTTTCCACCTTTAAAGGCTTTATAGTCTTTGAAATGCTCAAGAGGGCCAGTCATGTGGCGGGAGCAGCCACTGTCAAAGTACCAGGCTCCTTCCACACTGCTCTTGAAGGAGGTAAACACCACTTGACAATTTAGAGTGTCCTTTCTTACCCATGTGGCTTTTCTAGCAGACTGCTGTTGACTGGGCAGTTGTGACTCCAACTGTGCCCACATTTGTCTTGTCAGATGGCTGCTGTTCTTCTCCAAGCCAAGTTCCTGTTTCAACTTGTAACAAAATGGACGTATATGTCCAGGGGCAAAACAATGGTGACACACGTATCTCCTTTTTCTATTTCTTCTATTTTTGTGAGGAGATACGTGATCAGCATTAAATCTCTCATTGTTTTTCGAAGTTCTCTCTCCTTCCTTGACAAAAATTGGATCTCCATAGCCTAGTCCTGATTTTCCTTGATTCCCCATGTTCAGAACCTCTTCCAGTTTAGCCTTTCCATTGTTAAGTTTAGTGAGTGTGATAGTTTCTTTTTCAAGACTGCTTTTATACTTTTCACACTCATTGTCCTTTTTTGTAAGCATGACTTCTAACCTAGCTATGGAGTCCTTTTGAGTACCACTTTCACTCGACAACCTCTCATTTTCAGCCTTTAATTTCAAATTGTCAGAGGTGAGTTTTTCATTTACCTTCTTGAACTCCTTGAGTTGTTCCATTCATTTGGACCAGTCTGTAAACAACTCAACGTATGTATTGTGCAGGTCCTCATACGTGGCACTATCCTCTTCTTCCTGTGAGGATTCTTCAGATTCACCTACATAAGTGGAGTTAAAACAAGAATATTCACTGCAGCCAGTTGAGTTGCCAGTTGTGCAGTCAGTTGACTGCACATCTTCACTGTCAGACTCACTATCAGATAAAGTGAAGTGAGATGATTGCATAGTTGACAAATGAGCTGTTTCATCATCATCACTATCACTAAGGGTCGCTGTATAGCTCATTCCCTTTTCAAAATTTTCAACCGAATGAGATGGAAATGGTGTCTTTTTCGAAAAATCAATGGATTGTTCTGTGTTATTTTCTTGCACACCACGATTTACTTCATAAATGGTTAAGATCCCAGTAAGTTCTACAAGACTTAGAGTCTCAACATTATAGAATTCCTTTAACACAAATATTTTCACGTTGAATCTACTTGGGGGGGATCTTAACATTTTGCTTACGAGTCTAGCATTAGAGATGGATTCCCCTAACACATATAACTCATTTGCAAT
This sequence comes from Campanula takesimana, assembly GCA_026119855.1. Taxonomy (NCBI): domain Eukaryota; kingdom Viridiplantae; phylum Streptophyta; class Magnoliopsida; order Asterales; family Campanulaceae; genus Campanula; species Campanula takesimana. Next base: position 130,208 of record JAOWBW010000769.1, on the reverse strand, counting down.
TTTTATCAATTTAGAAGAAAAATCTTTGATGGTTTCATTTTCTTTCATTTTAAGATTTTCAAACACAATCATTAAAACCAAAAACTTGTTTCGTTCACAGTCCATTATGGCTACTACAAGGATCGATCTCAGTATGTCGAGAGGAGCTCTGATACCAATTGTAAGAAATTAAGCGGCTAGGACTGTTCTGGGAACCAACCAACTGTGAGTACAACTGTGCTCATAGTTGTCAAGACAGTTGTCCTGTCAATTGGCGACGACCAAAAACTCAGAAACACAGAAAAACCCAGAAAACGCAGCGGATTAAAAACTAACAGAAATTAAACACTTCAGCAAGAAATACCTTGCTGGAAAACTTTCATATATGAAAAGATCTTGCAGAGTACAAGATGAATGAAAGAAACAAACAAACAACTATGAAAAGATCAAACTATTCTAGACTCCTAGAATAAACCAAACACTAAAACACTTGAAGTCTTGATGAACAAGAACTTCAAGAACACAAAGACTTCTCTAAAAATATTCTGTAAATTCGTAAAAAATAAAATGAATACTACGTTTGTATTTATAGATGCGGCATATTTGAGATGAAGATATTCTTGATCAATACTCAACCAATCACCTTCCAAGAAGAGAGTCCATCTTTACCTAAAATACAAAACACTAACTACCAAAGATAAACATTAGTAGGTTAGTCAAATAAATCATAAAAATAATAAATAACCCAAAATAAACTAATCCTAAATAATTACAACTAATTCCTAAAATAACACTAAACTAAATATATACAATAATAACTAAAATATTCACAAAGATATACACTAAAATCAGAATCACAAAGATTAAAATATAATAGAGTATTTTCATACTCTTCACCCTTCTCCTTCTATTTCCATTCTCCTCCTCTATAAAATACTGTAAGTAAATTTTACTATTTTTTATTTTTTTGAAGTATTTTCAATGTTACAATTAAAAGATCGATGTATTGAAACAAAGCAAAAACAGAAAGAATAAGATTTTGAGGGTGAAGAGTCATAGTGGAAGCACGTGAAAGGAGACCCAATTGGTTTGGTTTTATTGATGATTGATTGACGACGATGCTGCGCGGCAACATGGATGAAAAGGAAAAATAAAATAAGAAAAATATATTACTAATATTTATGGGTAAAGGTGAAGAAGATATAGTATATCCACTTAAACAAAGGAAGAGTTCCAACAGAAACTAAGCTGTTTGATTGATGGAGGTAGCAAATAGTTTAACAATGGAGAAAGCATCAAATATAATCAGTTACTCTCTTATGTTTCATTAATTAATTGTCACGGTTGTTATATTAATATATTAACGAATGAACTTTGCTTGTTCGTCAATCGTCAATCGTCAGTCATATTGCTTTATACACGCTGGCAAAGTGTACCATTCCCTCGGTTCCTAAATGAATGTTTAAATTCTATCTCAAAAGACATTCTGATTTTTTATTTTATTTTTACTTCATATAATTTAATGACAAAAATTTATATATATTTATTTATAATCTTCTTTCCAAATATTTAATTTTACAAATATAAATAAACTAATTTTAAAAAAATTGATTTAAAAAATATTTAGGTACAAAGTTTTTTTTTTTTTTTTGAAAAGACATTTTTTAGAGATAAAATCTTCAAAGTTTATCATTCATTTAGGGGCAGGAGTACAATTCTTTTTTCCTTACAGGTCATATATTTAAAGCAGTCTAGAGCTATTATTATTATTATTATTAGGTGAAGGATTGTGAATAATAATGATAGGAAGGAAGGAAGGCGGGCAGGCAAGCATATGGTAATGGGGTGCGGGGGTTGAGCTCAAGTACACCACATGAGCATGTGCTCTTCTGTTCCTCCGCCAACTTCCCTACATCATGACCACATGCCACCATGGGCGGATTTACTTGTAAGAGACAATTATCCCACATCTTCTAAAGAGAGAAACATGGACCGGTATATAGACTTGAGGAGTTACTCCTCTTATCACCAATTGGTTTTAAGGTGGAACCTCCAACACAATCCATTGCCGGCCTAATCCAGCCCATGCTCACACCTAGGCCTCTCACAGTCCATTGTCGCCTCTCTCTAGACTCAGAGTCTGTGATCTCTGATCTCTCGCTCTCGCCCAATCTCCACCGCCACCTCAAGAAAACAAGAAGAGATTGTCCAATCAAAGGTAAACCCTAAAATCTAAAATTGATTCCACTTCTTTCCTACTTTTGTTCTTCTTTCGGTCCCAAATTCCTTATTGTTAATCTTCTCATTTGATAACATTGGTATTTGGTAATAGGTTGTTGGATCGGTTCATTACGGTGACTCCAAGAAATAAAGCAAGCCCTAGTGTTCCAATTGCTCAAGATGAGCTGGAGGTAGTTCTTCAAGAATCCCAACCTACAATACGATTAAGAGGCGGAGATGTGACCCTACAAAGTGATCCCGGGAAAAGAGGGATAGTGGATGGGAAGTCATCTTGAATAGTGTTGTTGAAATTTGTAAGGACATGACATTGATGCGCCGGACATGGATGGACCCTATTACTTGTTGAAGAAATCTCGTCGTCAAAGTTCATTTGTTACTAATCTACATCATTACAAAAATGATTGTTTTTTTAGTATTTTGGATGTGCAATTGAAAGAACTTGATGAAAGATTTAATGTGCAAAGCACTGAACTATTACAATGTGTAGCATGCTTAAGTCCTTCTTCGTTGTTTGCTTCTTTTGATGAAGACAAATTGATGAGGATGACGCAATTGTATCCTAATGATTTTTTGGAGGAATGTGAATCATCTATCTGCAATCAATTTGCTAATTATATTATGGATATGCGCTTGACTCTCGTTTTTCAGATTTGAAAGGGCTTGTTGATCTTTCAACAACACTTGTGGCAACAAAAAAGAATGAGACTTACCGTGCGGTTTATAAGCTTGTGAAGCTTGCTTTGCTTTTGCCGGTAGCAACCGCAAATGTTGAGCGGGTCTTTTCAGCTATGAAGAGCGATTTGAGGTCTAAGATGGGGGATGAATGATTAAATGACCGTTTGGTAATTTTTTTAGAAAGAGATGTATTTATGACTATTAGTGATGATGATATTTTAGCTTATTTTCAAAAGATGAATCCTAGGAAACATCAATTGTAAATTGCGTTTATTTTATATAATGTTGACATATGTAAACGTGTTGAATTTTAGTTTCACGTCCTTTTTTTTTTTTGAAAGAATAGGCAACACCAAACTTTTTGGTGTAGATCTGCCACTGCATGCCACCCAGTCGTCATCTCTACTCTACCAATGTTAATTTTAATATTTTATAAGACATTGTTGCATTTTCAAATATGAAAATATTTTAATACAATTATCATTGTACAAATAATACTATAAATAAGTGAGCACATCATTAAAAATGTTACCCGAGCCAAAGCGACATTCATTATGATAACTAAATTGATGTAAATTGTTAGTCAAAGTTTGATGTTTTTTTAATTAGTATTTTACTTTTGAACTCAATGAAAAAAAAAATCCAAGCATGCATCCGATCTGAATCAAGAGCATAACATTGCTGATGAGATAAAGCAAACGCAATGTAGAGTTTTGTCTGAGTTAAGTTGGGTGGTTTATAGGGAGGAGGAGAATAGTTGGTGTTGCATCCGACAAAGTGCAAATAATGAGCAACAAACAAACTACATTGTACACTCACCATCAATAATATCCACCCACCCACGACAACACTGTACAAGCTTACATTGGTTAATTTTGGACTGAAATTGTATCCTACAATTTTGGTACCCTTAGCATACTGTAAAAGGTGTTTTGTTTTCAACTTAATGGGTTGGTTCCAAAGAGTCAAAAAGGAGCTGGGATGGGATGGATTTCCTTCATTTCTAATATGCTGAGCAGCTACAACACCATGTTAATTTGATGATATACCCTCTCCTCACTTCAACATTAATACAAAACCATCCTCCGATCCGATCCGATCCCTCCGATCATTAAAAGGGTTAATTAATTGGAGTAGTTGATTTACTAACTAACGAGCTGTCTCATTTAAATGATCCCAACCTACACCAGTTGGTCATTCGCCCACCCCTCCTTATTGCATCATCTGCCCAATGCAAATTCATATGAGTCTCCTCTTTCACTCATACTCCCTCCATCCAAACATCTACTACCTCTGTCCCTAAATGAGCGTCCAAATTTCATTTTAAGGGACACTGAAAATCTCAACTTTGTTGTACAATTTGGTAGCAAATATTCATATATAATCTTGTAATCTCCTTTCCAAACATTTAGTTTTGCACATATAAAGAAACCGGTGAAAAAATTTCGAAAGAAAACATTTAGGGAGAAAGTTATGCTAAAAAAATACACTCATTTTGGGACAAAAATTTCTTGAAAATGGACACTCATTTAGGGACAGAAGGAGTATCATTTTTGAAATAGGACTATCTTTTTGGGACAAACATAAATGCCAAAAGGCTTCAACAATTTTCTGACAAACCTATCGATTTTTATTGATTTCTACAAAATAATTTTAGAATGGACACTTTCACCCTTTGACTTTGTTTTTTCCTCAAAACTCTTTCAACTTTCTACTTCATGTGAATGCCATGATTTTTTTTTTTGTTTTTTTTTTTTTAAAGAGGATCGATAGTGGTTCCCCACTTACCCCCTTATAATAATGATGTCCTAGGAGGCATGGGAAGGGATCGAACCCAAAACCTCACACATTGTGCTACCTTTGCAACAATCTTTCCTAGCACCAATCCTCCACATGTACACAAAGAGCTCAACGAAAGCAACTCAAAAACATAACATAATATATTAAGTTCAAGCTACTATATAGATAGAGTCTGAGTTTATATTATATTAGTCTCATAATTTGGGTAATTTTCAGTAATGGCAGTATGGTAATTTTGGGTTGTTAGGATGTTTTCCTTAATTAATGAGGAGTCTTGTTTAAATGTTTTATGTGTCCAAATCCTTAAAGGATTTATATGTTGGCATGTATTAATTAGCTTATGTCTAGGAGTTAGTTTTTTTATTATTAATAATAAATACTTCAGTTTCTTTTTAGTTTAAGAATTACTAGTATCTTTAGTGGCTCGGTAACTTTTAGTAGTCAATATAAATCATGCAATACTTTTAAGTTATTCACAGTTAAATAATAGTACAAATTTTGCCAGGAATACAATAAGCAGCATAACTGTGTTGAATTGTGCGATTCAAATTCCTTTGGTGCACTCAAGAACCTAGGTGTATCGCGAGCCGTTGCCCAGGTGTGAAGACAAGCTTTTTATTTCCTTCCTATGGAATACTACTTTATGCAGCAAAGCAGATGTGAATCATTTTCTTTCCTGGAGAACATGACTCAGTTTTTCTGTGCTTTATGTAAAGATGTGCAACAGGTTAGCTATTGGAGAGTACAAATGGTTATTTGGTCATTCAATGTCTTTGTCAATTTTATACTCCATCCGTCCCATTTCAAATCGCACAAAGCCGTCTTTGCACAAAAATTAAGGAAAAAAGTGGAAAATGTGATGTGTTGTGAGTGTAGATAGTTTGGTAGGAGAGAGAAAGTGGGGTAGGGAATAGTTAGTGGGTTAGTTGATGTGAGTATGCAAGTGGGTAAAAACTTTCCATTTTTTGATTTGCAATTTCTATGGGACAACCAAAATGACAAATTTTCCAATTTGAAATAGGACGGAGGGAGTACTGTATTTGTTAAGCTAGTTCTTTTTCTGTCCAGGCTTGAATCCTTCCCTCTCCTGGATATGGCTGGACTTGAGCTAATATCATTATCTAAGCCACGAATACCGTCAGCAGAGAGATGAGTGGAGTACTTTTTTATTCTAACGGAGATAAGAATGTTGGACAGGATTCTAAAAGAGCAAAGATGTATGACCAAACCTTGGACTTCTGAGAGCCAGTTGTCGAAGCAACAGCAGCACTCACAAGGCTACCCAATGGATGCGTATTGCAAGATCATAGGCGGGTAGCCAATTACCATTGGGGAGCAGGAAATCCACAATGAAGCCAACCTTTGTAGCAGCCAAACATATGAAGGTATAGGTGAGAAACGAGCAAAAAGAGTCAATTTCCAACCATCCCGTTCATCAAGCACGTGAAAAGTATCTATTTCTGTGTGCCCACTCTACTGCAAAAATTAAACTCTTAAAAACCATCCTTAAAAACATGCCAAAATGACAAATGGGGTGAGAGAGAGAGAGGGGAGCATCCATGAACAGATACACGTTAAGAACAAAACAGAGGAGAACTAATGTTGCAAGAATACTTGATAAACAAGGGGGAACGATGATTTAACAATGCATCAAAAACTAGCTTGATCCTATTGACACCTCAAAACTCGAGTTCGAGAATATTTTTTTCACGCCAGGAGAGGATGATGTAGTCCCCATAAAGGAAACGGTAAATTCAAGTGCATGAGAGACTCAGAATTTTCTCTCCTCAAGGTCTTATCTGATTATTCAACAACAAATATTGACCCCCTTTATCTTTCTTTCTCCCACCACACCAACTCCACCTGAAAGCTAGGCATCTAAGACCCGCTCAACCTAAATAAGACCCGCTCAACCTAAATATGCACTAAGATGAACTGAAGACGCTATAAGATAAACATTGAAGACGCTGATGGTCAAGACACACCTTCAAAAACTTAACGAGCTTAGACCCTTTCCCCCACACACTAAACCACATCCATAATGTGAGCTAACCTCACAAAGAAGATACAAACTCCAAAAATAAAGGGGCCAAAAGCAACTAACCGACCAAAAAGAAGTGAAAGAATTAGTTAGAAAATAACAATGAATTTAATAAAAGGAAAAAAAAATGAACAAGAAGGTAGTGACAGTCTACATCAGTATTCAAAAACATCTGGCACTATGCATTGGGCCAATCTACCAAAATATGCCACGTACTTTGGTCTTGGTTACAATTTATGCAATGTACCACAAATTTGCATCTTAAACCTACGTACTTTTTCCATTGGTTGCATATTATGCAACACACTAGTTTTTTACCCTAACAACGTTAAAAAAATAACAGAAATGTTAACATGAATTTTTTCTCGTTAAATACACTAACGTAGAACATTAACAAAGTTAAAAAGTTCAAATTCAACACACCAATTTCTCAACACATTTCAACCTTTTATATCCATATTCCAAACCTTCACCGCCACCATCATTAACACCAATCAACCACCATTCCTCTGAACTCCGACCACCGCTAACCCACCATCGCTCTGAACTCCGACCACCATCTTACAACTCCAGCCAAACTCCCCATTTTGTAATCCATTTCTCCATTAATTTCCAATCTCTAAAATATTACATAATCATGTTTCATAAAACAGAAAGGCATCATAATAATCACACAAATTCGTTTTTAAACCCCAAAAAATCATTGCAATTGATGTTCTGAGTTGAACACGTTTTTTGAAACAATGCCTTCATCAATTTCAAAATCCCAATTCCAGATTTTATGCCCTGATTCCTAATCAGACCACCACCCACCTTAATTTGTTGTCTTCCAAGTTTAAAGTCAAAACAGCAAAGTATGATTCCAGATTCAACAGAAATAACCAAAAATGTTGATTTTAATTGGGTTTCCAAATCAGGGGGTATCATCCGAAAATCACCGTTATGGAGAATGGAGGTTGTTTGCTTTTCGGTAAGGAAGAAGATGTCGTCGCCAAAGCCCGGATCTGGAAGCCTTTATATCTGAATTCGGGCCAGCCAAGGTTTGATTCGATTTGGGTTTGAAAATTCTGATTTATGTTTGATTTTGGCTTCTATTTGGGTTTTCTTTTGTTGGAATTTTTGGGTTTACTTTTTGTGTCCATCCACCATAGGTTTCCAGTTGTACATAGGTGTTGATGATGTCGGTGGGGGCGGTGGTGGTGGTAGTGTGGTTCAAAACCCGTTAATCTTTAATGGAGTTAGTTTTGGATTGACCACAAAAGCATTTTGTTAATAAAATTTAACATCATTTAACGGGGTTGCATAAATTGTAAACGAATATGAAAGTATGTAGGATTATGTTGTCGAACTAAAGTACGTTATCCTTTTTGTAACTAAAGGCGCGGTACATAAAGGGGTAATTTTTCCCTATGGGATTATTGGTTCACGAGTTACGGTAACTCACTTCCCATCAACCTGGGCTCAACAGTGTTGCTTTCTAAAGGACTGATTGATACTAGATCTTAAGGCATTGTAGTAAGTCAAATAAGGTATGCCAAATTCACCTCTATAATTTAGAATGTGAGGAGTAGCACAAAGATGGGGACAAAGACATGGGAGAATGGTTTTTCAAACACACTCCCAATCCCAAAATGAATGTCCAAATTTTTATAAAAAAAATAAATCAAACATTTATTTTTTTGGAACGGAATTAGTAATCGGATGCAAAGACAGGAGTAAGAAATTGATACAAAAAAAAAAAAAAAAGGAAAGGGAAATGGGAGGAGGAGGGAGCATGGGCGGATCTTATGTTGTAGAAGGGGGTACACGTGCACCCGGTCAATTGAAATTTGTAGTTAAAAATGTTTTTTTTTTCTTAAATCCTGAATATTAATTGCACCCGCAGATTGTCTATATTTATAACACCCTGATTATAATCACAAGTAGCTTTGTGTTCTGGCGGCAACGTTTTTCTTAAAAGTTGTTTGATGCAAGCCAGTCAGGTTCGAATCTCTCTGCTAGCCAAGACATCTTTTTTCCTTCTCTCTCATTTTCTACTACTCCAACTTAACAAGGCCACTTTGAGTTTCCTCCAATAATTTCAAATATAACTACTACTTCCTCTGTCTCAAAAAAATGATCTTCACGTTTGACATTTTTCATTGTCCCAAAAAGTTTTTCTCATTTCTACAATTTAGGCTTAAATGTGCATAAACACAATATAGCTAGTGAAGCAAATGCTCATATCTTTAAAAAGTTTGAATAGTCAAACGTGAAGATCATTTTTGGACGGAGGGAGTATATTTTTTATTCTCTCTCATTTTCTACTACAAGTTTATATAACTAGTCCACTTTAGGTTTCTGTCAATTATCTCAAATATAATTAATTAATGTTTGGGTCTTCTTCATTATTTAATTATTTTTTCTATCTTAAAATGAATAACCTTTTTACAAAAACCTTTTTTCGTAAACATTTTTTCTATCAAAAACATTTTTCTATCAAAACATTTTTTCTATTCATTATATAGTTGCAAATATACTTTTAATTGTAGTGGTGTATCATATTGTAATTTAACCGCGTTTAGAAAAAATATGTTTTAAGTTTTTTAGTGTAAATTGTGCGCCCGCTGTCAAAACATCCTAGATCCGCCACTGGGAGGGAGTGGATTACCTTCCGATGAACCCCGACGTAGGCCGGGATGGCCCAAAACCCTGAACGATACTTTATCCTCGGAATAACTCCAAAAGCAGAATCTCTGTCAAATGCCATATCGAGGTAACACCGATTACTGCTTCAACGCCACTGCCGCTATCCCCATCACCACCACCGCTGCCGCTACCCAACCTTCTTCCCACCATCATTATAATTTTTCTTAATGAATTTAACTGAAACACTCCCACAGTTACTTAAAGTCTGCGGGCTTAGTTATTAGAAGAAGCCCTAGTGTAATGGACCCAAATATAATGGACTAAATGAATTGAAGTTGGGTCGAGGCATCTCAGAAAACAAATTGCTACCTCCGCCGAAAATGTATCTGAATTTGCTTTCGGGATCCGAAAAGTAAAAAAAAAATGTTTTTCTACTATTTCTATTGCTCAACAAATTGCTTCCTCAGCTGAAAAGCGAGATGAGATTTTCTACTATTTTTGTGTACCACTTATAATATGATCCAACAAATATGAATCATTGATAACATTTTAATGGTTTTAGTCTTATAACTTACCCCTTCCGTCCTATTTTAAATTGCACAAAACCGTCTTTCCATGAAAATTAAGAAAAAATTGAAAAAGATGATGTGTTGTGAGTGTAGATAGTTTGGTAGGAGAGAGAAAATGGGGTAGAGAATAGTTAGTGGGTTAGTTGATGTGAGCATGTAAGTGGGTAACAACTTTCCATTTTTGGATTTTGCAATTTATATGGGACAACCAAAATGGCAAATGTTGCAATTTGAAATGGGATGGAGGGAGTATAACAGTTGGATCATTTATGGTACACAAAAGGTGGCACAGAGAATCTCCTCTCCTAAAAATGTATGTGAATTTGGTTTCATTATTTTGGTGAAAGTCTAAAACTTGTTATTGATAATACTATTGATGGTGTATCAATAACATTTTTTTTATTTTCATTAATATAATTAAATCAACTTAAAATTATTGTTCAAAGTTCCTTCCTTCATAGTAGTAACGACAAAAAAAAATACGAAAATCATTTTTGAAATTGATGTTGGAATATAAATAACGCAACGAGTAGATTAATCAAATAATCAACGGGGCAATCATGCACTTAACAGTGTAATCATAGTAAAACCAACAACGAAAGTAGTACACAAATAAAGCATACTATAACAATAAGAAAATCTATATATATATATATATATATATATATTAAAGTTGGCCAAAATGGCTATGGTATTGACATGTGGACAAACAATGGAAAAAACTTGCATTTGGAGAAGCCACATCAACAACATACTAATAAATAAGTGACTTTTCATTTTCTTTTCATTAGCTAATACTATTAGCTAATAATAATAGTTACTAAAAAGGGTAACTATAATAGTTAACTATTATAGTAACTATTACTATTATTAGTAATAGTTAACTATAATAGTTAACCATTATAGTTAACTATTACTCTTATTAGTAATAGTTACTATTATAGTTAACTATATTAGTTAACTATTACTATTAATAGTATTAGTTAACAATATTAGTTACAATACAAATTAAATATTATTATTAATAGTATTAGTTAACTATAATAGTTACTATTATAGTTAACTATATTAGTTAAATATTACTACTAATAGTATCAGTTACTACTATATTAGTTAACTATTACTATTAATAGTATTAGTAAACTATAATAGTTACTATATAGCTAATTATTATTATTAATAGTATTAGTTAACCATAATAGTTACTTTATAAGTTATTTTTTACTATTAATAGTATTGGTTAACTATAATAGGCTACATACATTAACTATTATTATTATTAGTATTAGTTGATTATAATAGTTATTATATAAGTTAGATTATTAATTTTTAATATTAATTAATCATAATAGTTACTATATCAATTAACTATTACTATTAATAATATTATTTTATTATAATAATTATATTAATAATTATTATTATATAGACTAATCATTGCTATTAATATATATATTAACTATTACTATCAATGGTATTAATTAATTATAATAGTTATTATAATAATAGTAATCATATAGATTAATTTTTATTATTAATAGTATTAGTTAAAATGATGATTACTATATCAGTTAACTATAGTTAAAAGACATAGTATTGGTTTCCGTGCAGAGCACGGGTTACCCGCTAGTTAAAGAGCAAGTTAGAAACTTATCGCGGTAGATCGAGTCACCTTAGGAAGACTTCCCTAAGAGAAATTATTGCCTCCTACTCGTGCGATTTCGGATACAGGCAAATTCCTCCGAGGATAAAACGATCTCAAGATTTGAGTCAAGAACGATGCACACATACTCAAGTCCAACTGCGGCTCTATCTCATTCACCTGAGTCTCTCATGATTTCACCATGGATTAATAGATTGTAAATCATTAGAAAGAATAGCAACCAGCAACAATAACGAAGAAAACTACAAACACTCCGAACAGGAAGAAGACGGAATAGCAGCGACCGGAACAATGGTATGAACTCACTGCTCAACCAATTGCACCACGCCGTAAACCTCTGATCCCAGTTCTTTGTTTGCCGTGAATTGTCCACACCCTTCACCTAGTTGTTACTTCTTTTATATATTAATTAGGATTAATTAATCCCAACTAAATTAGGTCACTACCTTCTAGTAATTCAATTGTATTAGGATACTTTTGCTTTTCTTTGACTTCATCGGACTTTGACCCCTCCGATAATTAACTCAGTTAATTAACAAGTCTAAGTTAACTACTTTAATTAATTCATTGAATTAATTACTTAAGTTAAAATAAAATATAATTGTAAATCAATTGAAATTCTAATACTAACAAACAAATTATTCTACAATAAAAGATAACTAAAAATACTTACTTTAATTATATTGGACTACAATTAATCTAATATAATGAAACAAAGTATAAAGTATTTTTATCACCTTTAAACAAGAATAACTTCAAGTGTAAGTATTTGAACTATGGATTTTACCATAAATGGAAATATCTCAATTCTACAATTATAATCTTTATATCCTCATCAAATATACAAATATTGACTTTAGACAATCGCTTTGAGAACTAATAAATGGACTCACTCAAAGACCACACTAGATCAATATTTCTAACAATTGATACTTTCAAAAATATCCCTAAGAAAGAAGAGAGAGAGAGAGAGAGAGGAGGTTGAGATGATTCATTTAAGGAAGAAGAGGAAGAGAAATGAATAGTAATTAAACATCTTTAAGGCTATTTAAGGTTAGTGATGGAGTTAAAATTGGATATTAAAATACTGGAGTAGTTAAATGAAATTATCATTAGTGGACGATTATTAATTAGACGGAGGGTGTAGATGATATATTCACGATGACAAAGGAACAGACAAACAAATTGCGAAGTCTTTCATTAATCAAACATCCCAATATACATTAAACGTGCAAACTAGTTTAACCGTGAACAGCAGCATGGAGTTGACCTATTCATATAACAAAAAACTACTTAATGAATGATAAAGTATGAGGTTCCATCTTAAAACCAATTGATGATGGGAGGAGTAGCCTTAGATCTTTATACTCCTCCGTCCTAAAATGATCTTCTCATTTGCTAATTTTCATTGTCCCAAAAAGTTCTTCTCATTTTTACAATTTAGGCTTAAATGTTCATAAACACAACATGGCTAGTGAAGCAAGTGTTCCTATCTATGGATGGCAACGGGCCGGGTTTCGTCAAAACCGAACCCGACCCTAATGCCAAAAGGTGTGACCCGAACCCGACCCGAAGACAAAGGAAACCCGGACCCGACCCGAAGTGTACAAAATTATAAAATTTTAGCTCATATTTGTTTGGGCCCAATCTATGCATAAGCTTAAATTTTAATCAGTTATAAAAATTCGTTTAAAATCATCAAACCTCACTAAAAAACAACTATAAAAATAAATTGAACAACATATGATATGATTAAGTAACATAATATCTTGACTTTGTACATGAGGGTGTGCGGATCGGGTCGGGTCACGGCGGGTCAATACCAAAACCCGAACCCGATCCTAACCCGCTCGGGTCATGAAAATTATAACCTGAACCCTACTTTTTCGGGACGGATCGCCTTCAGGTTCGGATCGGGTTCGGTCAAATTGCCATCCCTATTCCTATCCTTAAAATTTTTGAATAGTCAAATGTGAAAATCATTTTGAAACGGAAAGAGTATTTATATAATCGACATTAGCTATAGGATAATTGTTCCAACAAGGAAGATTGAGGCATGCGATATTGAAATCTATATATATATTGATAAGACCGAGCATCGCAGACCGGACCGGACCCGGTTCAAAGCCAGTACAAGCGAGTTCGACCGCGTCAAACCGGATAAGCCCGCAGGCTTATAAGCCCGAGAGACCCAGGCTTCATGATAACCGCAACCGAGGTGGCTCTGCCTCCCGCTATTCTTAGGGTCCCGGGTTGATCACTCAACCACCTGCCCGGATCCCGCAGCAGCCAGCTGTCACAAACGTACAACAGACGTTACCTGTTCGTACCTGACACACCATAACGGTTGGTGGTGGAACCATGTTTCCCTGACAACACGCCACGTTCCCAGCCACTCCCCTGGCCGAACCAATGAGGACTTGCCGCGTGTCCATCCGGTACAAGGGCGGTTAGTACCTTAAACCTACCTCCCTCTTCTACTCATATAAATACTTCTATCCGCCCCCATGGGCCAGGTACGTGCTCTATCCTACTCACACACACAAGGCTTTCACAAGCTTTCTACTTAGGTTTTCCTCAGAGATCTTACTCTCACACCCGAGGGCCTAAGCCGGATTCCAACCCGGCCTTGGTCTTAACGGTGTTCTTATTTGTGTTGTGATCAGGATCAAGAGACAGCTATATTGGAGTTCTACCTCCGTGACCCCAGAAACGCAGGGCGTCATCATATATATATATATATATATATATATATATATTAAAGTTGGTGAGGAGGGCTATGGCTTTGACACATAGACAAACATAGGTTAAAGCTTCATTTGTGTGAAGCCACATCATCACTATCCTAAATGTGTGTGACTTTTGATATTCTCATTATTAGCTAATACTATTAGCTCATAATAATAGTTATGATATGAGTTAACTATTACTATTAATAGTAATAGTTAACTATAATAGTTATTATACAAGTTAACTATTACTATTAATAGTATTACTTAACTATAATAGTTACTATAGTAGTTAACTATTACTATTAATAGTATTAGTCAACTACAATAGTTACTATAATATATAACTATTAATATTAATATTATAATTAACAATAAAAGTTACTATACAAGTTAACTATAATGGTTACTTTATAAACTAACTATTACTATTAATAGTATTAGTTAATCATAACAGTTATAATATATGTTAATTTTTACTATTAATAATATTAGTTAATCATAGTAGTTACTATATAGGTTAACATTATTATTAATAGTATTAGTTAATTATAATAGTTACTATAAATATTAATACTCCCTCCGTCCCTGAGTAAGAGTCACACCCCCAATTTGCACGCTTAGTAATAAATATTGGATGTGATGTAAATATTGTGAGTGTAAAAGTAAAGTATGAGAGAGAATGAGTGAGAGAGAATAGTGAATTGATTGGTCTTGTGAGTATAAAAGTAAAATAGGAGAGAGAATGAGGGGTGAATAGTAAAGATTCTTTGTCATTTTAGGAATGAGACTCTTACTCTGGGACGGACCAAAAAGGAAAATGGGACTCTTACTCTGGGACGGAGGGAGTAAGTATTATTAATAGTATTAGTTATTGATATTATTATATAGATTAATTTTTACTATTAATGGTTTTAGTTAAGATGATGTTTACTATTTTAGTTAACTATAATTAAAAAATTATTTTTCATATAATTAAAAATATATTATACTACTTTATTAAATAAAAATATAAAAAAAATAGCAAATTAGTTACACGGTTACCCACTAGTTTAGATGGATGGCTAGCGATGTTTGAGAGACCCTGGAAAAGCAAAGCAAAAAAAAGCATGAGTTTTAAATGGAGTCAAACATTGAAAGTGGATAGCAGTCAAGTCAATATACTCGCATAATGAAGACAAATAAGTGTAAAGGTTGATGCATGAATTTCTCTTGCAGGCCCTTTCCTTTAATTTGCATTACTGGAATATGGGTCCTCTTAATTAACTGCTTACTCATCTCACTCAATTTCATAATGATATCCACTGTTTCTAACTATCACGATGTGCTGTAGGACTTCTTCCATCATTATCCCTACAACAAGTGTGCGCATTTTTGTCTCAAAATATTTATCGTTTTTTTTATGTTCAATGATTTTTTTTGTTGTATATCAATTATACCCTTATTAATCTTTTAATTGCCTACGTAATTGGATATTTTAAGGATATGAGACTTTTTCACATGCATTAATTGTATTTCTTAAAAATTGTGCAAATGCTCAAAACGACATACATAAGTTATAAAAAGTCATGTTTTTTAACCCTTCTTAAACCTTAAAAGGCTTAAACCCTAAACCTTAAACCCTAAACATTAACCCCTATAAAAACAAGACTTTTTATAACTTGGAAAAACTAGTTTCCCCAAAATTTACTCAGTAATATGTGTTTTTTCCAAAACGGCAGGCAGGGGAGAGGCTTCCAAAATTCGAACTACTTACAAGTTGCTTAATGAAATAGGAGGGAGAGGTATTTTATATTACAAAGAGAAAGAGACAGGATGGGAAATAGAGTCCCAAAAAAACTCATATTTTTATCTAAGGGGCATTTTGTAAATATTAAAATATAATTATTGATGTTCTTGATAATAATTTCTAAATTTCTAGTATAATGGTTTGTAAAATATAATTGGTATAAAAAAATTATTTAGAGAGTTAATTAAAAATGGCAAATTCTTGGCTGCGGCAACCAGGCTCCATGCGGCGGTGCGGCGGGCCAAGCCCGCGGGTCAAACTCGCCCGACCCGGCCCAGATCCAGTTACCCACCCACCCATTTTCCAACAAACCAATCATTTTTACAACACGTGGCGCGCTGTGAGCCACACGCTGGTGCGTCCAGCCGCGCGCTGCCATGTGTCATTCCTTAAAAAAACTCCAATAACTTTAAAATGATATATATCTTGAGATTTATAACTCGGAAAAAAAAAAAAAAAAAAAAAAAACCGTTGTGTTTGTCTTGTCGAGACGAATCAAACAAGATGGGTCATGGTATGGTTTGATTTTTTTTTTCAAAAAAAAAACATAATTTTTAACAAATAAAAAAATTTGAGTTGCTTGTCAAGTGAAATATAATACTCTGTACTGATAAAAGTAACAGTTTCATCTTCAAAAAGTAACACTTTTTACTGTCAAATGTAACAGCAGTTTTACAAGAAAAAATTGGGTTTGCATTTCAATTGTTACTTTCTCAATTTCAATTGTTACATTTAAGATATAATATTACATTTAATAATATAAACTGTTACAATTGAGATAAAAAAAAATGTTACATTCATTTTTTATAAAATGTAACATTAGTTTAGTTTGTTAATCTTATGTTAATTTTGAGGAAAAAAAATGATACATTTGAAAAAAAGAGTGTTACATTCCTTTATAAAATGTGTGACATTAGTTTAGTTGTCAATCTTTATGTTATCTTTTAGTATATTTGCAGCAAAATTGTGGTACATTTTTAAAAAAAAATGTTACATTTGAAAAAAAAATATGTTACATTTCGTTATAATTAGTGTTACTTTTGTTGGGAGGAAAAAAAGTTGGGGTGACCAAAAAAAAAAAAAAACGGGATGCCCTGCTGCGGCTGCACAGGAGACTGCCTCATTAAAAAATACTCCCTCCGTCTCACTCGAATTAGGACAAATTTCTATTTGGGGTGTCTCACTTGAAATAGGACAACCTAAAAATAGAAATGTTTTATATAATGGGTCCCACATTCATACTCCAACAACTTTCCACTCGTTATTCTCTACCTCACTTTCTCTCTACTACTTCACTTTTCATACTCACAACACCTACTCCACTAACACTTTTTCCTTAATCCCCGTGTCCAACCCAAACCTAATTCGAGTGGGACGGATGGAGTATGTGTTAAATTTTTTCACAAAAAATTCTAAACAATGAAAGATGAGGATTATATTGCTGACTAACTCATCTCCCTATTGACCCGTCTCTTCCCTTCCGCCTATGTGGACGGAAGTGATAATATTCAACAAAGTCGCCAGGCTTCCCACCAAACCCAAAATACTCACATTAGTATATACAAGGAATTCCCATATAACCAACCCCGCCTCCTCCTTCACTTGTGAATACAAATACAAATACAAATACAAATACAAATACAAATACAAAATCTCTCCATCCATCCATATTCACAATAAAGGATTAATATCGTTTTAATCCAATACTTTGATAGCTAGGGCAGAGAGAGTATCATGAAGTTGTTGCGGATGCGAATGATGATGAAACCTTACATTTGCCTAATTGGAGGTGGAGGCGTGCTTTCCCAGCAACAAAGGTCATCTTCCTCCTCCAAGCATGAGCATGAGCATGAGCATAAGCACGAGCATAAGCACGAGCATAAGCACAAGCATAAGCATAATCATATAAAGGTGATCAAACCAGATGGTGTTGTGAGCATATTCAACAGCCCGATCAAGGCATGTGAGGTAACGAACGAGTACCCGACGCACATGGTTTGCCGCTCCGACTCATTCTACATTGGACAGATAATTCCACACCTGTCCCAACAAGACAAGCTTGAGAGGGGCCACACCTATTTCCTCCTCCCCTCCCATATCTTCTGCTCCGTCCTTTCCTTTGTAACCATTGCTTCCTTTGCCTCATCCCCTGATCAAAGGAAATCATCTGATCCTGCTCTTGTTAAGAAGGCGGCCTCTGGTGGTGGCAGACGTTCACCTTCATCACCAGCTTTTGATATACAGAAAACAACGTCAGGGAGTCTGCGTATACAGGTGTCAGAGGTGTTTATATCTCAATTAATCATGGAACAACAACAAAAGGAGGATCAAGACAAGCAAGAAAAGAACAAGGATCAACTGCTGTGCACTACACCCCAGTTGCACAAGGACTACAAGCAGCTGGTGATGGGTTCAAGAGTTAGACACTGGAAACCGAAACTAGAAATGATTTCAGAGCACAAGAAAAGGAAAACTCTTCTCTCCTCTGCTTCATTTTCCATCAACACCAGAAGAAAATCATCTCTACCACCACCACCACCACCTACCAAATGCCAATCCACATGTAAGCTCAGAAGATTCAAACTCAAACTCCGAGGTCTAACCACCACCAATAGTCCTACTTCTCGTTATCCAAAGTCCCGTAAGCAACATTAGTTCACCGATTAGAATCTTTTAGTTGTAGCCATATACAGTTCTTCCATGCCATAATAGGTTGAAGCCAAATTTCAGAAATTGCAATTATACATATACTCCTTGTACTAGTGTTTCATGTTTATAAGATGTCAGCACACCAAGTTTTGTAAAACTACATATATATAATTGCTGCAACCTCAGTGGAAAGCACTCCCTCCCTCCATCCATCCATCTGCTTGTTCATACTTTTTTCTTCAAACAAACATACTCCCTCTTAATCTTCTTACTTTACTTTATTACCTAAAATGGAAACTGGGACCCACTTGTTATTTTCACAACAAAAACTCTCTACCCACTTTGTCTCTCTTACTTTACTTTTCACTCACAACATTTACTTTTTCTTGTTGTATAATGCATGTGCCTCCTTTTCAAGACTAGTCCTAGGCTGCATTATTTGACCAATCCCCATCCCACGTCGCCTGCCTTCTTAGACGGACAATATTTGTACTCCTTCCAAAACCAACCAAGCCACTACACAGCTATTATTAATTTATTATTTACTATAATAATTACCAGTGTCAATATTCAACTTTTGTTAAAACAGCCACATAATCAATTTCCATTGCCAATGAAATTTAATCTTGTCAAGCTAGCATAAACCCTTTTACTTTGTGCCCCTAACCAATGACTACATCTTTGTCACTTGTTTTAGAAATCTGAAACTTGATACCTCATGATCCTCAAACACCACACTTTTCCTAGCTATAAATATGCTCTTTTCAATATACTTATCACTAAAAAAAAAAAAATGGCATCATAATTTTACACACAGCTCATGATTTTCCTCTTCAACTAGAAAACACAAATATTACTACCATCTTATCTTGGAAGCCGATGCCTTATGACTCCTCTTTCCGTGTCCAGCTCAAAGTTGGCTCTACCAAACTCGTTGCTGTTAAAGAATGGCCTTAGATCCGTGATTCCATAGTCAAGCACCTGCACATATGCCATACCAACATGTTTCAACTAGTATACTAGCTAAACCCTTCAAACCCATGTATGTATGCATGCATGCATGCATGGTCTTACCTTGCTTTGCAACTCCTCTACTTTGACATCTACATAGCCAAGACCAGCAGATGATCCCGACACTATCTCTTCAAACTGCAAAGCATCCTTCACAAGCTGCCGAAGTAGATGTAGTACAATGGCATTGAAATCCCTCTTAAATGTCATGTACCTATTGAAGCTCTGCACAATAATACACTAGTTAATTTCTCAGCTCAAATACTAGTCCTATATCTAAAACAAGAGCCTGTAGTAAGAGCATCTAAATTATAGCCATATATGTGCAGCGCAATCCCATCTTGGAAGGTTATGTAGACCCTTTTAAGTGAAATTGATTCTTGCCCAAAATAAATTAGAATACGACTTGAGCTCAATTTAGCCAATAAAAAAACATTCATTTCAGCTATATGCATATTCAGCAAGCAATCTTAATCATACTCCCACACTCAAAATAAGATTTGACAATAACAATCTAACAGGGAGATAATCCCTAACCATAATTCATCTCTCTCCCCAACTTCAAAACTTTGGGTATGCAGGAAAGAATTTAGGTTAAGAGCTAAGGTTTCAACAATTGTTATAATTTCTGCTCACCAAACAAGTATGCAGCAGCACTAACAAATTAAGATAAAGCAAACTATGCTATCTGCAAATTCTCAGACAGAGCAGTGACACGGCCACAGATGCATTTGGAGCAATCAAAATGAGAAAATTATAATGATGTGCTGCAACTATAAAATACCTTTTGTAAAGCCTTTTGCACGCCAAACTTTTGTGTCGAAATGAAAGATTCAAGCAGTACACGAATGGCCATGTCCACATCTTCTTGAGTGACGTGTTGTCTGAGGTGCATTCTAGCATGGGCTTCAGACATCCGAATCATTGATTCTATATGCCTCACTGCTATAGGAACTCCTTGTCCATGCTATACATGCAAATGAAACAAATACAATCAGTTGGGCAACAAACACCTCAATAAAAATAGCTAACAATAACATTCACACGAATCCCACCGAAGATTCTCTCCGCAATTCAGCATAAACTTGTGTGAGCTTATCTAGGTCAGCGTCATGCAACCTTGGGAATACATTTAACTTGGCATAAGTTAAGTACTTCTTTAGGACATCTTGAGGGAGAATCTGAAACGGGATAAAAGCTCAAATTAATCAAGAAGCACCGTCATGCATTAAACAGGTTTGTACTAGCTCAACAATGGTACCTCGGGATCAACTGGAATGCCAGGGGCATGAAGATCTTCTTGGGAATTACTGATGGACTTGTCATCTAAGTTAGCGCCTTTAGGTTGCGACTTGAAATGACTATCCACTACAAACTTCGCAAGCATCTCATCAGTGACAGGATCCACCACATCCTGCATTGAAAACCTTTCTCTGTTAATCACACCTCAATGGAGTAATGAGGAGTAAGGTTTGAGAAAGTGAATATAACCTTTACGACACATAGAATGTCAAAACGAGACACAATCGGATCTGTTAATTCAACATTTTGTGAAAAGTTCTTTGAGGAATCATATCTGCAAAAAAGACAAGAAAAATCAAGTTATTGAATTCTTAGGCAAAAAGTGTACAACGCATGGGACTCATGTCAAATTACCCAACTCTATAAATATTTATAATAAACAAGACACCAGGCGAATATCCATTCCGACAACTGTGTTGCTTATCCTTCACCATAAAATGACTTCATATGAATCAACCGTGCAAAGGATAAGCAAGGAGAACATTAGTTCTGGGCAATAACTAGTATTACAAGCCAGCTGGCATTAAAAACTTCCCATTATCAAAACTAGTGATTGGTAAAAAAATTATAGTTCCTTACACACCTTCCTCCAATAGGGTTTGCTGCAGCAATGACAGAGCAGCGAGCTTGGAGGGAAGTGACTATCCCAGCTTTTGATATGCTAATGCTTTGCTGCTCCATCGCTTCATGGATACTTACCCTGAACACAGAAAAGGTGAAGATTAATTTCCATCCGAAAATGGACTACTGAAATCCAACATTCGTAAAGACACATTATCTAACATGTCCTGATCATTCATTTTGTCAAACTCGTCAATAAGACATATCCCCTTATCTGCAAGAACAAGGGCCCCTCCTTCAAGAGTCCACTCGCGTGTAACTGGATCTTTGTGCACTGCTGCCGTTAGCCCAACAGCAGAAGCTCCTTTTCCTGTTGTGTAGACAGCCCTTTGCCCAGTCTTCTCAACATACCTTCAAAAGCTCATGGGATTTAAAACTACTGTTAATTTTATGAGATAAAGCCATTCGGAAGTAATTGGGAGCTCTTACTTGAGGAATTGTGATTTAGCCGTGCCTGGATCACCTAGCAGGAGCACATTAATGTCTCCTCGCAAACGGTGTTTTCCCTCGACATTCTTCTCTTGGCCTCCGAACATTGCAAGAGCAATTGCTGTCTTTATGTCATCATGCCCATAGATTGATGGTGCAATAGACTTTATAATCTGAGAAGTTGGTAAGAGAAGCCATTTCAGGATGGTCTAATCAAAGAAATTTAGCAAAGCTGAAACTGAGTTTACAAAGTACCACAATGACAGTCTATTACAGAGCAAAAAAAGAGAGATAATCGAATAATGGAGAACACAACATAACCTTTCTCCAATCCTGGGGTCTTTCGACAACTTTTCAATTTCTTCTTTGTCCTCCTGAGTAAGTTTGTAAGCTGAAAACAGGTCTTGCTTCTTTGTAACATAGTTGGCCTCGATCACCGTTGCAAAGACAGGAAATCCATTTTTCGTATTCAATGATAAGTCAAAGTTGTTAGTGTAAACACCTGTGACCTCCGGCAGAAAGTCAAATGTAACAAAAAGATATGAGGGGCTGCTATTTGGTTTGAGTGTAAAAAAGAGTATGAATGTCGTAAAGTTAAGAGGTTACTATCTCTTCTCCAGGGCGGGCGCAATCAATCAAATCATTCAGCAGTATCACTTCCTTGTATCTAGGTAATCGACCAGCAGGCACAATCCCTGGGCTCTCTTGAAGAGTAAGTTTCTGGTAGTTCCTGTATACTGTCTGCAATGACAATAGATTCAGTAATAATTTTATATTTTTTGCAAGTATAGTAAGGGTACGAGGAAATCTACCTGCTCAATGTTGACTGTGAATGGTCCCTTTGACTGGCACTCTGGGCAAGAACCAACCTTGACCTCTGCATATGAGTTTTGGAAAAAGGGGCCCAGTATACTTCCACATTTGTTACAATCATATTTCACTTGCTGCAACTGGGGAAAGACTCCAGAACGTCTGGTCACCACTCCCCCTATACGAATCATAGTGTTTAAATGGATCTGCCTGAGAAAATGAAGGCAAAACTAAGTTTTCGTATATACACACTCATTACAAACCAAATTGAAACTAGCACTTGCTAGTAAATGAAATCTGCATACCTTATGTTGCGAATCTGGTCATAAACTGGCAAGTTGGTGATGCGGACATAAATTATTTGGTGGATCTGCTTGTAGTTTGGGTGCAAGTCAAAGACAACTTTGTTTGCAACTTCTTCCATAACCTCGAGGACAGACTGTGGTGCATCTGCCAGCCAGATGGCGATATTTGGATGGATATAGATGAATTGCTTGTAATCGATCTCAAGACTACATTTGTTAACTGCAAAATAACAACAAATAAGTTAAGGTTGTCTTGGGGCCCCAACGATGAAGGGCCATCTTTCTACTCTTATGTTCAAATCAAGAGCTAAAATATATTACCAGACACCATCTCATTAATCTGCCGTAGATATTCAAAGTCGCGATGTTCACTCTTTGGGTTCACATATGTCATTATGAATTCCTTGAACTTCTTTGCAATAAATCGACGCACTTCATCTCTAGTGACCCACTCCCTCAGGGTTCCCTGAACACGGTACATTTCGAATTCACCTTCATCGTTGTCGTCATCCTGCATTATAGTGGTTAGCAATTAACACTTGCATGATCTCATCGTTTATTGTGAATCATCCGAGACAGTTCCAGTCTTCAAGCTCTGACTGAGTTAAGAAACCAGAGATTGGGGAGGGGGGGGGAAAGGCACCTCATATGCATCATCGTCTGTCGGATCAGTCATAGGCACATCATCTCTTGAGTTTCCGCGCTGTGATCTACCAGGTGAACTTTGCATTGCGTCGGTATCATCAAAGCTTCTTGCTGCTGGAGGCCTAAAATCAGCTCTTGTTCTTTTTGAAGGCCTGTAGCAGTCATCGTCGGTATCTGCAGCAGAAATTCTCAGCATTCAGCCTTTATGTTCTTAATTATGAACTTACAGTCGAGAGGGTCAACTTATGGGTAAAAGTTCTTAGCAAAAAGAAATGTCCATGTAATCCTAGTGTGAAGTTTTAAAACTAAAAACAACAATGAAAGCTAATTAACTACATAAAGTCAAAAGTCACATTTCAAGAGAGATGCAACATAATAACTTTCAGCAACAAGCTTACTATGAAAGTTAGCATGATAAATACACAATGTAGTTGCATATGATATTTATGTTTCTTAAACTATTGCTAAGGGGCTAAAATTATGGGATCATCTTGTAATCTCAACAAGTCCCGCTGCAGAGTTAGGAGATTGTATCAGTATCCAAAAATCTTATATTGCATTTTTAAGGCATATCTGTGGAATGAGCATCTAGTGCATCTGAATGAACTTTAGATCAAATTATCATAAGCCAAACTAGTCACAATGATGGTGATGGTTTTTCGGTACCCAAATTGGCGAAACTACGAGTAATAATAATATACACTATTATTATTACTTAACAATACTTACACAAGGACAATGTACAAGTGGTTAATGCACACACTTGTAGCCTACTACACTATATTATACCTCACTCAAGAAAGTCCTCACACTGGACTCTTTCTTGGACTGGACACTCACTTGCTTAGTACACAAAATAGGGAAACTCAACATCCCTATTTATACTACAATCTCCACCGACATTGGATCTTCCTCAAGCTTCTAGAGAACTCCAACAATGGCAGTGCAAAGCTTACTCATTCTTGAAATCTGGAAGCTTCCTTAATGACGGCAGCCTTCTTCAAATTGTAGCAGTGATTTCCAGATTCTTCCATAACAGAGCACATGGACCGGAACGATTGAGAAGTCTCCGGAAAGTTCCCGACACCAGAGTCGGTGTTGAATTCAACAGATGACTATGACTGTGAATGTATAGACATGACACAACAAGTTGATATGCTAACGCATTAACTTGATAGAAATGCATTAGGACTTTAAATAAGAACAACAATTACAGAGGCAGCTCAAAAATGGTTCAGAATCAGTTTGGTATTGCATAATCTCTGGCACCAAGTGAAATTGGTAATTGCTTAGTCATTCAGCTACAATAAGATGACACTTAGGCCCGATTGTGAATAATGACCAATATGGAAATTTGTGCCCAGTTGAAAAGAAATCCATCAATTAGGGTAATCTACATACACTAATGTAGTAGAAGTATTAGTAGGAAACCTTGGTCATGGAGAAGCTGGGGAAGCTTGCGCTGGGAGGAGCGACCATCCCTGGTATCAAGCTCAACCTCGGCGGCGCGTCGGTCGGCCATGATCTGATCTAAATCCCTCTCATCTTCAAGGGATTCATCCAGCCCCACCGATTCGTACTGGTCATGCTCCTCCCTCCTCCGATAATCCCTTCATTACCCGAAATAACAAACAGTTAAATTCAAAAATGCAAACAGATACGATAGTTGGAAGAAGAAATGAAACTCACTCCATGTAGTTGTCGTTGAAAAGATCTTCGCCTTCCTCCTCCTCCTCCTCTTCTTCAGGTTCATCCCTGATGATTTCGGGATCGACGGCGGCTTCGTCCTCGTCGTCGGTGTAGTTCTCCGACGTACGGCTGGTGTTTAAGGGAAGTTGATCGGTGTTGAAGCCAACGGAGGTAGGGGAATCTGGGGTTGACGGGGGAATATTAGCATCTACACCGTGTCCGTGGTCCGACGATGACGGCGATTGGCCACTTCCCCTTGCCATTTCTCTGTATGGTGTGCCGTGGGGTAAGCTGTCTTCGATTTCAAGTCCTTCTTTAGCCTCTTTTAGGTTGTTCCTGATAATTGGCGGGAACAATTGGCGCCGAAACTCTAGTACACATGGACACAGCACAATACCATTATTAGTGGACTGGATGGCATATGAGTTGGGCCTTCATCATAATCAGATGGCTTGGGCCTCCTTTTTTGTTCTTACAGTTACAATTAAGCTTAACGGGCTACGAGTTATGTTTAGTTCATTTGGGTTTGGATGAAAAAGCCGAAATACGTTTAACCCCCATGTATACACCAAATCCCACTCTGCACCCCGCCCGAATCATACCCAATTGATAAACGACTATTTTATAGTCATTTATAGTATAATTTACATATCATTTTATCTTCAATCATAGCTTTATTTAGATAAATTAATTCATTTTTATCTATATTTTGTCGATTTTATGCTTGGTAGTATTTTGTGATTGAAACAGGTTTATTAGGGACCTTTCGGGTTAAAATATGGCCCATATAGTGAACCGGAGCGAAGGAGTTGAAGATTGAACAATTTGAGAAGAAAATGGTGGAAAGTCAGAATTTTGGTCTGCACACGGCCGTGCTTGTAAAACAGCACGACCGTGCCATTCAAGTCGACTTCTAAGCATCAAACATCAATTTCAGCACGACCGTGCCACTTGTGTCGAGCCTTAAGCATCAGAGATAAAATTCAGCACGGCCGTGCCAATCTTAAAGCACGACTGTGCCCATCCAAATAGCACGACCGTGCCAGAATGCATGTTCAAACATGCCTGACTGAATGAAGCCCTTTCTTGAAGAGTCTTGACTTTTAGCTTTGAGGACTATATATAGACATTGTATAGGTCAGATTTAGGGATCCAGAATTCATTATAAAGATACTCTAACATAATTACATTCTATCAATATCAGTGTTCTCCATATTTGTGAGATTCATTGGTGTTCTTGAGTGCACTTAAAGCAATAATAAATTGAGGTCTATTTTCAGCCATTTGCTTTCACTTCAATCATTCTGAATAAGTATCTCTTCCCTTATCTTTATTTATATACCTTATTCATTCATTATTGTTAGTAAGATTTTAAATGGCTTGTGAGTAATCTCTCATATTCTTGGGGTTGGAAACTCAGCCTCATATGTTCATCACTTTAATTCATGCTCATCTTTCTTTCTCTTCATCTTAAAATAATTTATTCATATCGTAACTAAAAACACCTACGACCATGATGAGCTCCATGATTCGTATGAACTCTAGTTAGTCGAGAGAAGTACCTAGCGGAGAATCTCGACTAGCGGATCCATATAAAGTAAAATGGGTTTCTATTAATCACGAGAGTTGATTAATGGCCTAGGGATGTTCCCTGAGTGGAAAGTACGTGGATTTTTATAAAACTTAATGGATTCTTACTAATTATGGGCCATCGAGAGATAGGGCATAATTAGTATGAGAATACAAATACTACTTGTTTGATCGTGAGAAGTAGTATAGGCCTAATGTACCATCCTTGTTTTAAAATGGAGTTTTAATCTAAAAAGAGCATGATTACTTGATGAACATATGTTGTTTGAGTCTCAATCCCGAGAATTCCTTAAAATATAAGAAGTTTTCAATCCAAAGTTAGAGTAATTTGCAATCATTCTAGATAAAAGTGACAAACCAATTATACCCTCAATCAATTCTTTTTATTATTTTCTTATCAAAAGCAAAGATTTTTCAAAGTAACAATTGTCTCCGTGGGATCGACCCGTACTTGCACCCTTCTACACTATTTACAATCCGTGCACTGGCGGTATTTATAACTAAGCCTTCGTTTAGGCCTGTTGGGTTTTGAGCAAACATGCGCAGCGGAATGAAACCCAAAAGCCTAGATCCGATCACGATGATTAAATTAATACGAGGATGAATTTAGAACACTAACCGTGACAGAGCTTTAAAATTCTGAGATCTTCAATCTTTGTTCTTCGCGCTTCTTCGAATCACGAACGTAGGAACGACCGCAAAACTTGGATCACGAACTTTGAAGGAGTTGATGCCAACGCCCACTATGTTTATCCACACGCGAACGAATTTTAAGAACGATTCTTGAACGGATTGCTAGACCCAATAGAAACTATTTCTATTATGAAGGCTATATGAAAATCAATGTTCTTGTTCTTGAGGAAGAAGAAGAACTTATTTTTTCTCTCTCTTGGAGGCTCTCTAATTGATATGGAATCAATCTCTTCTGATTAGGTCATTGTTGGGAGTTTATATACTTATTAGTCCTAAACCTTTTAGGAGAAATAGGTTAAAACCCGTCACAACACGAAATCAGTTATTGGGCCCGAACAGGGCCTGCTCGGCCGAGTCCTTTGAGGTGCTCGGCCGAGCACCTTGCTCCAAACAATCTGACCTTCTGATGTACATGCTCGGCCGAGTCTTATGAGGTGCTCGGCCGAGCACCACCAGAATCCTGATTTTAGCCTTTTATATAATTCGTTCTTTTGTGTGTGACCCCATAGGATTATATTAAGTTGGCAATGAGCCCAAACACATTTGTGCTCATAAATCATGAGCGGACTCTAGCAAGCCATCATGACTACCCAATTAATATAACTTGTATAAGTTCGTGAATCCTTTATAGAACATATTACAATCTCTTTGTTTCGCGATGTCTATTGAACGTAAGCCATGGTCAATGGTCAACTTACAATGTTCAATGCTTTCTCGATCCAGAATGTATTGATAGTACAAATCTTATTTGAGCATGGCCATGCATTTCATCAACACCATTCTTCGAGTGGCCAAAGCTTGACATCTCTCTCTTACGAGGAACAAATCCCTTCTTGATTTATTACCTTTCCCTACATGAATCTGATTACGCCAATCACATTCTTTATAGCTACCCGATTAGGGGTAACGTTTGAATATGTCAAACGTAATGTTCATTAAGTGGAAGACTGTGATAATCTCAGGTCTAAAGATTCCAGTAATATAACTATATGAGACTTAATTATGACATTGTGACCATGACATAAATCTCATATGGGTCAGTCCAGTATTTGGTCTCCAACAAATACCCATAAGTTTAATTGTATCCCATACACCATAATCATCATATGATTATCCATTAAACTTATACTAACAATTAATCATAATTATCAGGGACGGGGATTATTATAATAAACATGCAAAGGATATAAAAATCAAACATTCAATATCATTAATATTAATAACATTAATCGTTTTACAAAACGTGCCTAGAGCATACAACACCAACAATCTCCCACTTGCACTAGGCCTAATTAATGTATCGAATACCCATAGACCTAACATGACCATCATGCTTTGCTTGTGGAAGACCCTTTGTCAATGGGTCGGCAATGTTATCATCAGTCGGTACTCTGCATATATTCACGTCACCTCTGTTAATGATTTCTCGAATGACATGGTAACGCCTAAGTATGTGTTTGGACTTCTGATGGTTTCTTGGTTCCCTTGCTTGAGCAATAGCACCATTATTATCACAATAAAGGTCTATTGGATCAGCAATGCTAGGAACTACCTCTAGTTCAGTTATGAACTTCTTGATCCAAACAGTTTCTTTAGCAGCATCGGATGCAGCAATATACTCAGCTTCCGTTGTAGAATCAGCGACAGTACTTTGCTTAGAACTCTTCCAGCTAACAGCACCTCCATTAAGCACAAATACAAATCCAGATTGCGATCTAAAATCATCCTTGTCGGTTTGGAAGCTTGCATCTGTGTAACCACTTACAACAAGATCACCTTCCACACCTCCATACACCAAAAACGAATCTTTAGTCCTTCGCAAGTACTTAAGAATCGTCTTGACTGCAATCCAATGATTTTCACCAGGATTTGATTGATATCTACTCGTCATGCTCAAAGCATACGAGATATCGGGTCTAGTACATATCATGGCATACATGATTGATCCAATTGTGGAAGCATATGGAATCCCAATCATTCTCTTACGCTCATCAGTTGTCTTAGGACACTGATTCTTGCTTAGAGTTATGCCATGTCCTACTGGCAAATTTCCTCTCTTAGAGTTTTCCATGCAGAATCTCTTAAGAACTTTGTCAATATATGTATCTTGACTTAAACCAATAAATTTCTTGGATCTATCACGATAGATCCTAATGCCAAGGATATAAGCAGCTTCTCCCATATCTTTCATAGAGAAACACTTTCCTAACCAAGTCTTTACAGACTGCAGTGCGGGAATGTCGTTTCCTATGATCAATATGTCATCAACATATAGTACCAGAAATAATACTACGCTCCCACTAATCTTCTTGTAAACGCAAGGTTCATCTTCGTTCTTGATGAAGCCAAACTCTTTGACCGATTCATCAAATCGAAGATTCCAACTCCTAGAGGCTTGCTTCAATCCATAAATGGATCGTTGCAATTTGCATACTTTGTTAGAATTTTCTGGAATTACAAAACCTTCATGTTGTGTCATGTAAACATCCTCAAGTAAGTTCCCGTTAAGGAACGCTGTTTTGACATCCATTTGCCATATCTCATAGTCAAAATATGCGGCTATGGCAAGTAAAATTCTTATAGACTTGATCATTGCTACGGGAGAAAAGGTTTCATCATAGTCGATACCATGAATCTGCCTATAGCCTTTCGCTACAAGTCTAGCTTTATAAGTATGCACTTTTCCATCCATGTCAGTTTTCTTTTTGAAAACCCATTTGCATCCTATGGTTTTTACACCTTCGGGCGCATCAATCAAGTTCCAAACTTGATTATCATACATGGATTTAATTTTAGATTCCATGGCTCCAAGCCATTTATCTGAATCAGGAGCGGACATCGCTTCTTGGTAGGAAGTAAGTTCGTCATCAACTATGACTTCTACTTCATTGCTATCCGTCATGAGAAATCCATATCTCTCAGGTTCAGATCGCACCCTACCAGTTCTGCGAGGAACTTGAGTATTCTGAGTAGGTTCCACAACTCTTTGTGAAACTTGTTCAGATCCAACATTTTGTTCCATGTAATTTTCGGGTTCTCGAATTTCTTCGAGATTAATTTTACTCCCACTAATTCCTTTGGAGAGAAACTCTTTCTCTACAAAGGTACCATGACGGGCAACAAACACTTTGTTTTCCGCGCGGTTGTAAAAGTAATAACCCTTAGTTTCCTTAGGGTAACCAACGAAAATACATTTATCAGATTTAGGTGTGAGTTTGTCAGATATGAGCTTCTTAACAAATGCTTCACAACCCCAAATCTTCATGAAAGATAAACTAGGTTTTCTTCCAGTCCACATCTCATGTGGAGTCTTTGGAACAGATTTTGTTGGAACATTATTTAGTGTTAGTGCAGCAGTTTCTAGTGCATGTCCCCAAAAGGTTAAAGGAAGATCAACTTGACTCATCATGGAGCGGACCATATCCAATAAAGTCTTATTTCTCCGTTCGGACACACCATTCCATTGTGGTGTCCCAGGTGGAGTTAATTGTGAAACAATTCCACAATCTTTCAGATGATTGTCAAATTCTTGGCTTAAATATTCTCCACCACGATCTGATCGAAGTGCTTTAATAGTTTTGCCAAGTTGATTTTGTACTTCATTTTGAAATATTCTAAATATCTCAAAAGATTCACTTTTATGTTTCATTAAGTAGACATAGCCATATCTACTAAAATCATCAGTAAAAGTTATGAAGTATTGATATCCTCCCCTAGCATTGCAACTCATTGGTCCACACACATCAGTATGTATGAGGGCCAATAAGTCATTAGCCCTTTCACTACTCTTAGTAAAAGGTGCCTTAGTCATCTTTCCAAGTAAACATGACTCACAAGTTTCATATGATTCAAAATCATGTGAATCTAGAAGTCCATCCCCATGGAGTTTTGAGATACGCTTCTCATTAATATGACCAAGACGGCAATGCCACAAATAAGTATGATTTACATCATTAGGTTTGGATTTCTTATTTACATTATAAACATTCTTATTATTCCCACTTTCAACATCAAGAACATAAAGGCCATTAAATGAACATGCAGTACAATAAAGCATATCATTTAAATAAATAGAAAACTTCTTATTTTCAATAAGAAACTTAAAACCTTCATTATCCAAACAAGAAATTGAAATAATATTTATACTTAAATCCGGTACGTAATAACAATTGTTCAAAACAAGAATTAATCCGCTAGGTAAAATGACATCATATGTTCCTACGGCTAATGCAGCAACTCTTGCTCCATTCCCCACGCGTAGGTCCACTTCGCCATCTTTAAGTAGCCTTCTATTCCTTAGTCCCTGCACATTTAAACAAATGTGAGATCCACATCCAGTATCTAATACCCAGGAGCTAGAAGTAGAAAGTAGAATATCTATAACATAGATACCTGAAGTAGATGCAGTCCCACCGCTCTTCTTCTTCTTTAACTCTTCCTTGTAAACCTTGCAATTTCGTTTCCAATGTCCAATCTCATTGCAGTGGAAACAAATTGCATCCTTTTGGGAAGCAGGTTTAGCCACATTAGCTTTGGCAACAATTGCCTTGCTAATCTTGGGGTTGACAACTTTTGCCTTACCCTTTCCTTTGCCTTTTTGGCCCTTTCCTTCCTTAGACACAATGAGTACAGGAGCGGTCTCTTTACCGATTTTCTTTTCTGCCTGCTTAAGCATCCCATGCAATTCAGACATAGTCTTATCCATCCCTTGCATATTAAAGTTCATGACGAACTGATTATAGCTTTTGGGCAATGAATTAAGAATAAAATCGGTAGCCAACTCAATCTCAATTGGATGTCCAAGCCTCTCTAGTTTCTCAAAGTAAGCCTTCATTTTCAAAACATGAGGGCTCACAGACTGTCCTTCGCTCATCTTGCATGAGACTAGGGCAGCTATGGTGTCGAACCTCTCTTGCCTTGCTTGTTCTTGGAACATATCTTTCAATATAGCAGCAAGGTCAAATGCTTCCAAGTGTTCAAGAATCTTCTGAAGTTCTGAACACATGGCCGCAAGCATAAGACAACCCACCTCACGAGAATCATTCACATGTTTCTTGTAGGCGTTTCTCTCATCCTTGGGTGCATTAGAAGCAGGTTCTTCTTCAGGAACGGGCTCATCAAGAATATAGAGCTTATCCTCATGCTTTAGAACAATTCTAAGGCTACGGATCCAATCTGTATAGTTAGCTCCATCTTCTTGAAGTTTCTCCTTCTCAAGGATAGATCGCAGTGATAAATTTGTATTCTGAGCCATTATCTACAATTATGCAAACATATAATTAAATATAAGTACCAACTTAATTAAAGATATTAAATTAATAGTATTTTACAAATACTCCCACTAAATTATATAACCTTCATATACATCTAATGTATAATATAATTTGAATGGGCTAAGATCCATATTTCACTTAACTTTGAGTCGGCTAGGGCACGACTGCTCAAAATAAGTTATTTAGGTAGACAACTCCTTGTCAATCATATCGTATATGACTCTTAGATCTTTTATGAGATTTTAGATATCGTATATCTAACATGTTTTAATCTCATCTGTGCCTTAGGCCCAAAACTGTTTTGATAGCCTAATTAAGTTAAACCATTTTAAACGTATAGGAATCACTGTTTCCTCATCTTGCTCATAAATGGATAGAATCAATGCACCTACGCTAGGGCGTAACCCACACAAAACTACCCACATACTCACAAGTGTTTTAATCATGGATTGGCACGGAACTTAAATTTTAAAGAAGGTTCATGACATATAGCATGGTCAATGTTTATAGTCACATAATATAAACACATAAAGCAATGGTTAATAATTTAACTAGTCTCATTAATTAAATTAAGATTTCATGTGATTGATTTATGGGGATAAATTCTTTAACACATTATTGAGAGCACGATTGTACGGTCGAAACTAAGCCAGAAGGCATCCACAATCCCGTACCAAATTTAGAAACTAGAAGAAACAACTATGTAAGGTCGAAACTAAGCCAATAGGCATCCACAATCCCTTACATAAAGTAACTCGATTCTAAATTCTTTTGTCCCATCAATTCATTACTTTGACCTTGATATTTGTTTTCAGGAAACACGGTTTCTCAAACCAGCCATCTGACAAACAAATTCAATCCAAAGTGATTTTAAACAAGCCATTTAATTTCAGGAAACACGGTTTCTAAAACCAGCCATCTGAAAAACAAATTCTGTCCAAAATCAACCTGCTCGGCCGAGTCCTTTAAGGTGCTCGGCCGAGCGCCTCTGTGTTCCAGAAAACCCTTTGCTTCTGACGACTCTGCTCGGCCGAGTCTTATAGACTGCTCGGCCGAGCACCACGAACAGAACAGATTTTCTTGTCGAATTTCAATTCTAAGTTTGCTTTCCCGATTCATTTAGGATTTGGTGTTCATAATGATCATATCATCATGTTCATCAAAACCTTGAATAAACGATTTATTCATGAATCAAAGATCATCAACAAATCAATCCAATTAATTTTTGATAATCTAAAGGAACATAATAATCAAATTATTATTGCAATCGTAGATCCCACATAACGTATTTAAACGGTGCGATTTTATGATTTCAATATATCTCATATACAAACATAAAACTCAGATCACATAAACATCTTGAATTCAAATTCACATAGCATGCCAAAACATATAATCCAATTATATCATTAACATGTTATTATTAAAATAAGCATGTTGAACGGGGCTCTGATACCACTGTTGGGTTTTGAGCAAACATGCGCAGCGGAATGAAACCCAAAAGCCTAGATCCGATCACGATGATTAAATTAATACGAGGATGAATTTAGAACACTAACCGTGACAGAGCTTTAAAATTCTGAGATCTTCAATCTTTGTTCTTCGCGCTTCTTCGAATCACGAACGTAGGAACGACCGCAAAACTTGGATCACGAACTTTGAAGGAGTTGATGCCAACGCCCACTATGTTTATCCACACGCGAACGAATTTTAAGAACGATTCTTGAACGGATTGCTAGACCCAATAGAAACTATTTCTATTATGAAGGCTATATGAAAATCAATGTTCTTGTTCTTGAGGAAGAAGAAGAACTTATTTTTTCTCTCTCTTGGAGGCTCTCTAATTGATATGGAATCAATCTCTTCTGATTAGGTCGTTGTTGGGAGTTTATATACTTATTAGTCCTAAACCTTTTAGGAGAAATAGGTTAAAACCCGTCACAACACGAAATCAGTTATTGGGCCCGAACAGGGCCTGCTCGGCCGAGTCCTTTGAGGTGCTCGGCCGAGCACCTTGCTCCAAACAATCTGACCTTCTGATGTACATGCTCGGCCGAGTCTTATGAGGTGCTCGGCCGAGCACCACCAGAATCCTGATTTTAGCCTTTTATATAATTCGTTCTTTTGTGTGTGACCCCATAGGATTATATTAAGTTGGCAATGAGCCCAAACACATTTGTGCTCATAAATCATGAGCGGACTCTAGCAAGCCATCATGACTACCCAATTAATATAACTTGTATAAGTTCGTGAATCCTTTATAGAACATATTACAATCTCTTTGTTTCGCGATGTCTATTGAACGTAAGCCATGGTCAATGGTCAACTTACAATGTTCAATGCTTTCTCGATCCAGAATGTATTGATAGTACAAATCTTATTTGAGCATGGCCATGCATTTCATCAACACCATTCTTCGAGTGGCCAAAGCTTGACATCTCTCTCTTACGAGGAACAAATCCCTTCTTGATTTATTACCTTTCCCTACATGAATCTGATTACGCCAATCACATTCTTTATAGCTACCCGATTAGGGGTAACGTTTGAATATGTCAAACGTAATGTTCATCAAGTGGAAGACTGTGATAATCTCAGGTCTAAAGATTCCAGTAATATAACTATATGAGACTTAATTATGACATTGTGACCATGACATAAATCTCATATGGGTCAGTCCAGTATTTGGTCTCCAACAAATACCCATAAGTTTAATTGTATCCCATACACCATAATCATCATATGATTATCCATTAAACTTATACTAACAATTAATCATAATTATCAGGGACGGGGATTATTATAATAAACATGCAAATGATATAATAATCAAACATTCAATATCATTAATATTAATAACATTAATCGTTTTACAAAACGTGCCTAGAGCATACAACACCAACAAGGCCCACCACCAATGTTTAAATAATCCCAATTTTTCCCCTCAATCCAAACGGGGGTTAGAAATTTAACCAAAAAATGCCATGTGCATGGCACATGACAGATAATTATGTCCTTGAGCCAAAACTTAAGGGCGTAAACGTCATTTCACCTTCAAAACATTCGAACAAATTTAAGTCTTCATCCCCATATGACTGCCACCACCCAACCACCACCATCGAGCCACCTTACCACCGCCACGAAACTTCGACCACCACCAAACTTCTACCATAAATTAATCCAAACACCTTGAAATCTTGAACATAACATCAATATAACAATGACATATCAAATCGTATATCAAAATTGGAACAAAAAAAAAAAAGATAACGGGTGCTTCAAATTGGGTATTGCCAGGATGTTCTTCAGAACCCATTAATATTAGAATATTGCCACCATCCAACATTCAATAATTACAGTTCCTATTCTAAAGTTTTGTGTTCATCCTAAATTGAGTAGAGATCTTTAAACATTGCAGACAAAGTTAGGTTAGAAAGAAATTGATATTGTGTTGTGACTTGTGAGATACAGGGATCGATATTTTGTACAGAGAGAGAGAGAGAGATACCTGGGATTCAGTAAAGGGGTTGACGGTCAGTAAGTAGATTTGCATGCCGGTTTTGGAAGGGTTTGTGGGAAAGAGAGTGTGCCGACTTTGAAATTGGGGAAGGGAATGAAGAAACGAGAATGATGGATGGGAAGGGTCGAAGGAGGGAATGAGGAGGAGGCTGGATGGAGAAGAAGGGAGAAGGGAATGGGGGTTAGTGGGTTTGTGGGGGGAGGGGTTCCCTTTTTTTGTCTCTTTTTGTTTATTTTTTTCTTTATTAAATAGTGTATAATTTTTCTTTATAATTATTTACTGTATATAAGATGAGTGAGAAAATAAAAAATAAAAAATTATAGGTTAAAATGACAATGTCCAAAATACCCACCATGTGACACGCACATAACAAATTTTGTTAAATTTTTAACGTCCCTTGGGTTCTAGGGTGCAAAATGGGATAATTTTAACATGAGGTACCAAAGTGACACAAATTCCGCGCTAACCGAGGATGATGTTTGACTTTACCACTGGACCACTCATTTTGGGACAACGATAATTCATACAATAAAATGCCAAAATCTCATAAGAATTTTTATTAAGCTTAACAAAAAAATGCTTCAAAAAAATTAACGTGTTGTGCATCCGCGGTTCACTTTAACACACTCCGGCCCGGTTCATCTTCTTTCGTTCTTACCGTACAATTTAAAATTTTGAATTATATTTGTCATTTTGCTCTTCAATTTGAATTCTTTGAGCTGCTCTTCGAGGATTCCGTCTGTTATTCATCGATTTTCTTCAATTATATTCATCTTCTTCGACCTGTTTTTCAGTTTTTTTACGAAATCATGACCAACCTAATCAACAAAATTGAGAGCAAGCTACTGAACCAAGGTTTGATTTCGTAACAATAAGATTTGTAGATGGAGTGGGAGGTGAGGCATAGAGAGGAGATTATGCTCTCTCTCACCTGACTTTAAAAACTAAAATGATTGGGTTGATTGAATTAAAATTCATAAGTTGGGTCCAATGAAGAATACTCATCACTGTTTTGGGGCAAGTGTGAACATGTTCAGTGGGGGTTCATTGTATTTAATTGCATGTTGCAGTTAGATTTTTGCTATTTGATCGTGAAACCTTTGTTTATAAGTTGTAATGAACCACCACCTGATAAGTGGAATTCTTTTGAGTATAGCAGTTTTGTGTACCATGTCACAGACAATTATTTGATATTTTTGTTAAATGTATAGTTTTCAGAAGACGAGTTACCATACAATGTGTTTTTGATTCATTTATTTTTCATTTAGCAGCAAAGAGATAAGTCTTGTCAGCTAGCAGACTCCCATAGTTCTCGAACTAAATGATTGAATGAATAGTAAAAGTCTGGTAGATCTGAAAACAAGAGTAAAGCTTAGTGGTGTCGCCTAAAATTAAGGCATGCCAGTTACTACAGCTAAATGATGTTTATCCGAGAGCGAGTAACTCGACGTGTTCTACCAATCTTGAATGCAGGTTTGAATAGCCCAATCCAACTATGGAGCCATCGTAGTTTCTCTTGTTCCCAAAACTAATATGGCCATGGGGTTGGGATCCATCCCTAAGAAGTCTAGTGTCATTTTTTCACCTCATCCTATGAGTGGTTGTGTTTCCAAGAGAGTGGGGTTTGATGAATGCATGATTTTTGGGGGACTAATTCTTGCATGCAAACCATTTGCAGAAGGTAGTGAGATTGAGGCGGTGGTGGATGAAGTAGAGTAGCCGGTGAATCCTCTAAGGAGAATTAGGGCAATGATATTGTCACTAATCTTTGCACCCATTTCATCACCTTTTTGAAGCAAGGCAGTTGTTGACGTCAACGAGGAGGCAAATGGATTGGGTATCGTTGTTATTATTTTTTTTTTTTTTCAAATTTAATTCATAGTTGAGCTCAATACATAATCATCAGCAGAAGCGCATAGGAGACAAATCCTAAGGAGAGAAAAACTTCTCTCTAACTTCTGGGGGAGGGGGGATCGAACCCATGACCTCCAGGTTGGAAGCCATGAGCTTTGACCACCAGGCTAAAGCCTGATTGTTGGTATCGTTGTTATTGGATTAAAGATGGGGTGTAAGTCGTGAGGAGGGATGGTGGTGGTCAAGGGCCCATGGTAGTTGTGAGAATTAATCGACAGGTTCATCAGCATGTTGGAGTCGGAACTGGGTAGCATCTGAGATTGGTTTTGTAGTATAGCTCATCCGCCTTCTCCATTATCAAATGATATAATTATATGAGATTTAATTATGACATTTGACTATGACATAAATTTCATAATGGGTCATGTCCAGACATTGTTCACCAACAAGTACCCATAAGTTTAATTTGTATCACATACACATGATCTTCAATTAAACTTATACAAGTTCTTCATAAGTACTAGGGACGGATATTATTATAATAAACATGCAAAACATATAATAATCAATGTTGTTATCTCTATAACAAATGAGAGCATGACATAACGTAAAGTCTTTCTCAATGGCCTAAAGCATAATCTTCAACACTAGTTTCCCCTAAAATTTTCCGCTGTTAAAGAAAAAAGTAATAAAAATACTCATATAAATAAAAGTTATTTCTAATTAAAAAAATTCTTTCATTTTCTCCACCATAATTAAAAGTTTGAAAGAGCTCTATCACCCAATAAAAAGCTCTCACAAAATTTCTATTATAGATATTCTAAGATCAACAGATTTGTTGGAGAACTCGAGTCAGCTCTCCCAACCAGGATATTTCCCTCGTAAAATCTCGGTAAATGTGAATTTGGCGGTAAATTACAACATACGTACTATTACGTGTCGACTTATGATTACCTTTAAGTACATGTATAATGTATGATATGTCGGCTATAGTCCATCGCTGCATGTCATGATGTAGGGTATGCCCCATGCCATCATGTCTGTTGTTTTTTCCCGCGCGACCTCAATTGGGAGATCCAAAAAGAAAAAGAAACCCCGGAGAGAGGGTAAAGATAGGGTTTTTTTCTAATTGAGTTTAGGTTTATTCTTCGATTCTAACCCTTTCTATCAACAGATCCGCGAAATCTCCGTCGAGCTGTTAACCCCATTGAATTAGGGTTTGTTTCTCTTTGAGATTTTTCTTATTTCAAGCCTTTTCTTGTCGTTAATCTGTAGATCTGGGTTGTTCCCTCTACCCCAATCTTCAGCCGTTGCGTCCCTAATATTCGATTTGGATACGTAATTTGCACAGTATCTATATTCTTGTAGCTAATTTGTGTTCGTAGTCGGATATTGATTTTTTACTTAATAGCATTTGGGGATTTTGCTGTTGATTTGACTTGGAGAGATGGATAACTTGAAACCCCCTGCAACACCTTCGAAGAATTCCAGTAGCCACGACGGAGCTAAAGCTGATGCTCGATTTCTAGAGTTCTGCAAGGTTCTATTATTTTCTTTTTTTATTTACAATACTTTGTGATTGTTAAATTGTTTATGACTCTTTGAGCTTTGGTTGCCCATCATTCTTTAATGTTTCTCCCACCTGATGATAGATTGGGTAACTTAGTCAAGTTTGATATGTTAACAGAATGGATTAGCATTGAACGACAACACTTTGGCAGAAGCCATGAAATTGTTTGATGAAAGCAAACACCTTCTTACCACAAGTAATTCTGCTCTCGGAAGTGGTTCGGTAAGTCCCTTTCTGTTTTTCGAATATATCATTTTCTGTTTCTCGTTTCGTTTCTGCCCCCCCCCCCCCCCCCCCCCCCCAATTTCAGCTTACTCAGAGAAAAGTCTTGCATGTTGTTGATTGGAACTGCTTAACTGAGTCAGCCCGAAGAATCAGAACGCTATTGGTTTGCATTTGTCTTGTACTCCTTGAAAAGATTAAGCAAGAGGAATCCTGATGACAAAGCCAATGAAAAATTCTCCCTATGCCAGATATTGAGAGTGGCAAAGCTGAAGTGAGTTGCTACCTTATTTGATTTAGTTACCGTTACTTCTTGTTCCGTTTATTCTATGTCAGTTTGAACTCACTTAACTTCATAACAGCATCATCGATTTTTTCAAAGAACTTCCTCAGTTTATTGTCAAGGTTGGTCCAATTTTAAGCAATCGGTTTGGTGCAGATTGGGAGAACAGACTCCAGGTACCTATGTTGCACAGAATTGAACCTAGGTTTCTCAAGGGTTATGAGTTGCCGTTTTATCACTTATCATCTCTGTACAGTTTGGCTTCTACTCATTCTTTTGAATGATCTTTTTATAAACAGGCAACGGAGTCGCATGCTAATTTTGTGCAATTGAGCCTTTTGAGCAAGTGGGTAACTTCATCTCATCCTTGTCGTTTTGATGCTTTTAGTCCCTAAAGTACTTGTTCAATCATAGATTCACCTTGTAGTTTGTCTTTTGTTTCCCATAGATAGCACCTAATTACTGTAAATGGTTGCAAAGATAGCCAAGGTCTTGCTCTTAGTGGATAACTTGACAAGGGGCAGCTTTAGTAATCTGTTAATGGTTGTCTCAAGTTTACTAAGGAGCTTGAGTTGCGCTAATGTATGCTGATATTTGGGTTATGTTTGCCATAGTAGTAGTTCCTAGCTACTAGAATGTTTGAGGTACCGAATGTAGCTTCGATGTTTAGGTGTGAAAGTCATTTTTAATGGTGCAAGAACATTTGTTACTTGCGAAAACTATTGTGTGCATGGTCAAAAACAATTTTGTACTATGCATACAGTACTTTTAATGGGTAAATGACAAATAAGTGTCCAAAGTTTGAGATTCGTCTTATGTTTCAATTTTGTCAATTAGGGGTTTAAAGTTACAAAAAGTTACCACTTTAGGGTTTTTAATCCTCGTTAATTGAGCACATGCAACTCAGGTAAGCATAGTTACCAGGAATGCACCTCCCCCCTCGTCCCACATCCCAAAAATCCGAGTCCCGGATGGGCGGTCATTTTCATCCCGAGTCGCAAGGGTTTGCGGCCCTAGTCACTTAAACCATGGTACCGAAACACAAAAGGTATTGTAGAAACTAACCCTAGCTTGCTTTTCGCGAGGAGAAGGAAGCGATCAGGGTGGACTACTGTCAATCAACTGGGACGTAAAGAGAGGGTGGGTTGTTGTTGATGGTGCTGAAGGAGAAGCTTGTTAGTTTAGGCTAGATTGTGGGTCATACTTGGAGTGCTATTGATTGTTAGTGGGGTTAATTGCACTGCCCACCCCCGAGGTTTGATCAACTTTTAGTGTCCAGTTTTTTTTTGGATTTTATATTGATATTGAAAACATATTTAGTTATATAACCTTGTGATTGAATATATACTCCCTCCGTCCTTGCTCAATGTGCACACTTATTATTGAGCACTAGAATTAAGGAGTGAATATATATATATATATATATTTCAAAAAAAAATTGTGAGTGGAAAAGGGGTTGTGAGCATGATAAGGTGATACTATTTGCAAGTGGCGTAAGCTAAATATAATGATAATAATAAAAGTTGTCAATTTTAGGAAGTGAGTCTTATCAATCAATGACACCCACAGAAAAAGCAAGTGGTACATTGAGCTAGAACGCAGGAGTATATACCAAATTTAGTGGCGACCCAAATTACTATTATCAGCATACCGCCCCAACGGGCGGACCAATTGATCGTACCCCTATCCCCTAGCGTTTCTCAAAATTTACTATACTGCGTTCCACGTTCCCGTATCCGGCTCGCATCCTGAAACATCCCATGTTTCAGGTAACCATACAACTTTTTTTTTAAAAAAAAATATATAGGAAAAAGAGGATTATATTAGAAAAGATCATTATACAAATGGATGGACAAGTATTCCATCAGGTAAGGTAAATTTGAAATGGATATCAGTCTCGAAGGGGTCAAATGAAATTTTAAAAATTTATAGGGCAAAAAAGTTAATTTTTTTACCCAATAATCAATATAGAAACCAACTATACCCACACCGTTCCCTTCTTCCCTCTCAACCAATCCAAATCCAACCCCTGACTCTCTCATTCTCTCCCTTGCCTTGCCTCCTCTCTCCACCCCCTCTCGGCCTCTCCTGCAACCCATACCAAAATCAAGCAAAACCTCACAACTCATAGAGGTAATCTAAAAGTTTGGTAACCAAATCTGAATCATTTAACCATCCAGCAGGTGCAAAATTTGAGGTGGGGTTACTCTAGACTGTTGCCTAAGAGCAAATGGGTTGGATCTTTTATTTTGTTTTTTTAATTCATGGATGGTAGAGGGGTGGGGGTGATGTAGTAGCAACAGCTACAGCATGCGGAGTCACTGTTTCAAGATTTGGGGAAAGTGGGGGGGGGGTATTTTATGGCAGATGTAAACCATCAGTCAGAATTTGGGGCGAAGACGTTGGAGGCGATGGCAATGATAACTTGTTGATTTGCAGACTTAAGGTTGGGCGTGGGGAGGTAGGGGTTTGTCGGCTGTAAGGGATAGCTGACAAGGGAAATTGTTTGATTATCACGAGTTAGGTATTGTAGAATTATTAGTGATGTTTTTTTGTTTGGTTGTGATGTAAGCGGTGAATATTATAGTGATGCAGGACGAAAGCAATTTTGTGTTCAATCTGATTTTATACAGTACAGATAAAAGAAAAATAAACACAAGGCCTGGCTTCATACCAAGGCAACTGTAGGCGCACCTAGGTTTCTTGAGCGCACCCAAGGATTTGAATCACGCAGATTCAACACAAGAAGCAAATCTTTGCTGGGAAAAATCTTTATTAAACTCTCAAAATTTCAATGTTTGTTACAATGACAGGAAGACATTTATAAGCCTATAAAAGGAACTAATCTTAACAGTCACATCTATTAGAAACATCCAAATAACTGCTCACTAACGGCCTAAGTAACTGCTCTTTCTGTCAGATCCTTTTTTTTTTCCCAAAAGGAAGTAATGCATTGATTAAGTGCAAAGAGTACGAAGTTGGAGATGGCCGTCCACAAAGATTGGTGGCTCATCTCATATAGTAGGCACTACATATATTACTGTATAAAAAATAAAAGAGGAGGGTTGATGGAAGGTGGTGTTGGTGCGTAAAGTTGAACTATCATTCTCAATCTTCCACCTTGTATCTCTCGTAGCAATACCCTGGAAACGCACATATGTCTTTCCAAGCGTAGCTTGGACACTGCCATAAATCGACATTTACAAATTCCCCCACCGGGAAATATTTAGCGTTGAGAATACTGTGATTTAAGGCTTATGGGTTTGCAATAAATCGTCAACCAAACTTTCCAAGCCATGCCATCATCCTCCACTTAAGATTCCACAATGATTGTCGGAAAATAGAAGGAATAACAAGGCTCCCACTAAGCAGAGAATGCAAAGGCTCTCACAAATGAGCGAATAACACCATTTTAACAATATTCTTCTTCAGTTATTCAAGGTACGAAATGAAAAATCTAAAAACAAAAGTAGAAAACAACTAGATCTGGAAGTAGATTTAGAGAGAGATCTCTATCTAAATCTAAATCCAAATATGGAAAACGAAAGTTTAATTCGGGAAAGAAAAACTTACAAAATCAAACCAAGATGAAAGTTTAACTACAAGAATCCTAAACTAAAAAGGAAAACTTTTCCCATCAATTAACTAAGCAATTAACTAAATTAACCCTGCTACAGGAAACAAAAACATCATGTCATAACTAATTACGCCAACTCCCAACTAGGCTCCCTATCATCAAAGGCATTCCAAATCAGAGCTTGAGCCTTGGAGGCATCTTTTCCACGCCTTTTGTATGTCTTGAGTGGCTGCTGCCACTCGTTTCTATCATATGGTGGTGG
Organism: Campanula takesimana; assembly: GCA_026119855.1. Lineage (NCBI taxonomy): Eukaryota > Viridiplantae > Streptophyta > Magnoliopsida > Asterales > Campanulaceae > Campanula > Campanula takesimana. The sequence goes on along the minus strand of JAOWBW010000769.1, from coordinate 85,792 downwards.
TTATGGAAAGTTGAAACTGGGAGTGTTAAGTTAACAACCAAACTAGAAGAACGAGAGCAAAACGACTGAACCGCCCAAATATTAGATGCACGCGCTTAGCACGCGCTGACTTGGTTGATAACTCTCAAAATTATATCAAAAAAATAATACTCCTAAGTGCTAATTTTATGTGACTCTAGATCCCTAATTGATTGAACTGAAACATCACACCTTGATCTATGAATGAACCTCAAACTTTGGACCCTTGTTTGTCATTTACCCGTTTTTATTTGATGCTTTGGAATCAACCAATCAACTTTTGTAATTACTTTCTGTTTTTATATTTATACTATTTTGCTTTAAAAGCTTCAAACAGTTTACTTTTCTTCTGGAAAAGCTACCATGCAGTGAATCAACAATCTATGGGATTTTTTTGTTTTTTGCCTTATTGCATTGGATTTGGTTTACTCACTTCCAATAGTTGATATTGCAGTCTGTTATCCGCTCACAGTTGAACTTTTTGCCATGGTGATTATCTGAATCGTACAACAGTCATTGAGCCCTGACCCATTGTTCATAAGATTCTTCTATTAAGTACTCATGTAGGATACCTGATTCTTGGACTTAGGAGATTTTGTCATCAATTTTTGTTGGCTATTCGACTAATCTACCGGTCAATTAATTTGGTGATATGGCCAATACCTTCCACAAGATGTATTCCTTTATTTTATAGTGCTTTAAATAATATAAAAATACTCCAGGCATAACACTTGATTTATCACGAAAACTAAACTACAAGTACTATAAATATCCGTAATTTATCTGCTCTTGTGTCTTATTGTTGAGACTAGATGAACTCAACTTTAAGAGACATACCCTAATTCCACTTGTACTCGAGATCTACGACATGTGCTGAGGTTAACCAGCCATGAACCATATTGTGTGAGCGGAAAGCCTACATGCTTAGTTAGTCAATATATCAATCAGGTCTTGGTTGAACAATTTGAAAGGTTTTTATCAAGAAAAAAAATGTCAAGTTGGGTTATGTTCGACTACCTGTGCTTGAAAGCAAGGTGGATACAGATTATTGATCTGGATAATAATGGATATGTTAATATGGGATATGTTTTTCACTTGAAATTTATTTTGGATAGTCGCTAAAGTTTTGCATTTTCATCGAATACTATAATTTTTTCGGCTAATTATTTGATGTCTACCAGCTATATTGACTAAATTGCTTCCCTGATACTAGGTACTATAAGCGTGTATATGGGGAGAATTTTTTTCGACAAGTGATGCAAAGATTGATTTAGCAGTTACTGGTAATCCCACCTCTGACTACGTGTCAGACTGTCACCGGTTTGGATGGTTACTGTTTTTGGCTCTCCGTGTCCATGCATTCAGCAGTTTCAAGGACTTGGTGACTTGCACTAATGGCCTAGTGTCAATATTGGTTAGTTATATTTACATGTGCTTTTAATTTTCCTGATAGCGCATGCAGCAAGTAAATAATGAATGTTAGGATGGGTATATAATCTTTATAATGAAAAATAACACGCCGTATCACATAACTTCTCTAATTTTTGGTTCAAATGTCCATATGTTTCTTCATTTTGGTATATTATCGAACATTTTAATCATACACTCAACCAAGGAAAATCTTTGTTGGTTAACACCCAATGAAATTTGTAACAGGCTATTTTGATTATTCATCTACCTGTCCGCTTCAGAAATTTCTCTATCAATGACTCTTCCCAGTTTGGTAATTGATTTTTTCGCTTTTTGATTATGTTATTTGGTTGTCTTATTTCGCTTCTCTTTCACATGTTCTCCATGTCATGTTCATATTCTGAAAGGTCAAAGTTATTTGCAGTTATCAAAGGTAGCAAAGGGGTAGATCTAGTTGCATCACTTTGCAAAAAGTATGAGACCTCGGAAGACGAGCTGAGACAAACAATGGAAAAGGCCAATAATTTAATTGCAGATATTTTGAAAAAAAGACCTCACCCGGCATCAGAATGTCGAAATGAGACTTTGAACCATATTGATACAGGTATACTTGAATTCCTGATTATACAGTTACTAGCTCAATTAGCACAGACCGGTTAGTGAAAATAGTACTTATTGCAATGCAGATGGTTTGACCTACTTTGAAGATTTGTTGGACGAAGTGTCTCTGTCTTCCAATTTAAGCATTCTGGAAAAGGATTACAATGATGCAATTTGTAATAATGGTGAATTTGATGAGAGGGTGTTTGTTGATGAGAAAGATAGCTTGCTTTGTTCAAGCAGCTTGTCGGATAGTGTCATCAATATAGCTGGAACAAAGGTATCTTTTCAACAAGAATTTCCCTTCATTCAGGATCAAATTGTTCATCCACTGAGTATACTTTCTGTTGTGTAGAGGAAAATTGACTTAATAACTTCCCCAACAAAGACGATCACGAGTCCACCCTCCCCATTTCGCTCTCCCTCAGCATCTCGCATGACTGACGACCTTACTGGTGTTACCTCTAGGATGACAGCTACTCCTGTGAGCACAGCAATGACAACTGCAAAGTGGCTTAGAACCATTATTTCTCCTCTTCCATCAAGGCCTTGTGCAGATCTTGAGCGATTTTTGTCAGCATGCGACAGAGATGTTACTGCTGATGTCATACGCAGGGCTCGCATAATGTTGGAGGCTATTTTTCCCAGTAGTGGTGACTGGCAGAGCACAAGCTTGATGGATAACATTTGGGCAGAACAACGCAGACTGGAAGCACTCAAGTTATATTATAGAGTTCTGCAAGCAATGTGTACAGCAGAGGCCCAAATTCAGCATGGTAGCAATCTGACAACTCTGCTGACTAATGAGAGGTTCCACAGATGTATGCTTGCATGCTCAGCTGAACTTGTTCTTGCCACTCATAAAACAGTCACTATGTTGTTTCCAGCAGTTTTGGAAAGGACTGGAATTACAGCATTTGATCTTAGCAAGGTTATTGAAAGTTTTGTTAGGCACGAGGAATCCCTCCCGAGAGAATTGAGGCGGCACTTGAACTCTTTGGAAGAGCGACTTTTGGAAAGCATGGTGTGGGAAAAGGGTTCCTCGATGTACAATTCTTTAACAGTTGCCAGGCCAGCCCTTTCTGCAGAAATTAACCGCCTTGGATTATTAGCAGAACCAATGCCATCTTTGGATGCAATTGCATTGCAAATTAACTTGTCTTCTGGTGGCTTGCCTCCTGCTCAGAAGCTTGAAAGCATTACAGGTGATATGTTAATTCTGATGGCACCTCCATCTTAGCCAGTCGTCTACAATATGCTAACCTATTTGCGCTCACCACTTTTCAGGTCAGAATGGAGACATTCGATCACCAAAGAGAGTTTGTTCGGAGTATCGAAGTGTATTGGTGGAGCGAAATTCCTTCACATCACCTGTGAAGGATCGCCTTCTGGCCTTGAATAATCTCAAATCAAAGCTACCGCCACCTGTTCCTTTGCAGTCTGCATTTGCCAGGTAGTCATTGTGATTCTCTAAGATGGAAGGGAAATGACAGATGTAGTTTAAATGCTCCTTCCTAATTTCTGAGTCCACTTTATTGGGATATTAAAATTGGATACTTATGTGCAGTCCAACAAGACCAAACCCGGGGGGGAAAGGGGAAACATGTGCAGAAACTGCCATCACTGTGTTCTTTGGCAAGGTATCATAATCACCCTTATTAATAATGGTTTTCTATGCCATGTTGTTCAATTAGGTTTTTCAGTTAAAGCTTCTGTAGATATAGCGTTATAGTTGTACTCCTTGATAGGGATGGCAACGGGGCGGGTTCGGGACGGGTTTGACATATCCCGAACCCGCTCCTACTTATTTTCTCCTAGACCGAACCCGAACCCGCCCCGTTTATTCTTAAACTAGTAGAAAAATTACAATTTTTTGTACAATGCTACTATTTTTAGTTTTAATTTTTGTTTATTATAAAAATGAAGACCTTAGAATAATACTATAAAAACAAAGAAAACATTAAATCATTAAGATAAATTATAATTATACATAAACATTATTATCATGTTGAAAAATATTATAAATAAACTATAAATTTATACGGGGCGGGTTTGAAGTAATCCCAAACCCTTCGGGTTTTGAAAAACACTTCCCAAACCCTTCCCATTAGGTGCGGGTCATTGCGGGTTTGGGACGGGTTCGGGATTTTTGCCATCCCTACTCCTTGATGCTCATTTACCTTCCTTTGTTTCTTGTCTCTTATTTGTAGTCACTACTCTTTCTCCTTTTTCTACAAGGGATGGCCTCCTTTCTATATTTTCCTTTTGTTTTCTCTTTTTGATTCTCAGCAGGCCAGAGGCAAAATTGATTCTAATATGAACAGAACTTTTTTTTTTTTGGATCATTCTATATAGCTTTCTTCAGCTGACTAGGTCCTGAGGGTCGTGGCCACTACAAATTTGCCTTCTAGGTAGTATCTCCATTAGCTTTCTGTCCGTTGAGGACCTGATCATGAATCTTAAATGGAATGAGATTCTTTGTTTGGAGAAGCCATAGAAAAAAGTAGCAGTCTGGACTTTTGCAGGCGCTACAACTTAATGAGTCTTAACAAAGAGCTATCTTGTGGTTACTTAATTTATTTGTGTTATTTCAGTCATGCTTATTCATACCAAGGAGAGTAAAATAACAATTCATAGTGAGGATCTTACTTATTTGTAGGACTCATGCTTATTACTGCTGATTTTTGTTTAATGATTTTTATTGATCCTCTATTTTCTGCATTAATGGGTTCGGTGGCATCTATGGCTTGTCTATTTTTGTGTTTTGTCATGTAGGTGTGTGTTAAAATATAAGTTACAAATTTTGACATTATTCTCGTCAGATCTTAAAGTTAGCTGCTGTCAGAATCAATGGAATGATTGAAAAGCTACATTTGTCTCAGCAAATCAGGGAAAGAGTTTACTGTCTGTTTCAAAAAATCCTCAATCAACGAACGGCTCTATTCTTCAATCGCCATATTGACCAGATAATCCTATCTTGTTTCTATGGAGTGGCAAAGGTTTGCTGTTAATAACATGAGGACTTAAGGCTAATGCTAAAGCATTATCTCTAATCTCTTGTTTATTTTGGTTCCAGATTTCCCAACTAAATCTGACTTTCAGAGAAATCATCTACAACTATAGAATGCAGCCACATTGTAAACCTCAAGTTTTTCGTAGCATATTTGTTGGTTGGTCTGCTGGTCGGCGCACTGGGGTATGCTACGTTTCCCTCCACTAGCCTTTTTCCTTGAGGGTCAATAGATCTTGATACTTTGATTTTGTCTAAACAGAAAATAGGTCAAGATCATGTTGATATAATCACGTTTTACAATGAAGTATTCATCCCTTCTGTGAAGCCGTTATTGGTGGAGCTTGCCCCTGCTGGGGTGGCTCAAAGTCCTAGCAAGGTCTCAGAATCAAGTAATAAAAATGAGAGTAAGCTGTGCTTTTTTCCCGATGATTATGATTATTACCTTGCAGTTTTACCCTTGTTTTACCATGGAAGAACCTTTTTTTGCTGTTTATTTACTGACTCAACTTCTCTCTGATACCCCCTTCTCTTGATCTCAGGTTCATGCCCTGGCTCGCCTAAGATATCTCCCTTTCCAAGTCTCCCTGATATGTCACCAAAGAAGGTGTCCCCGGCACACAATGTTTATGTTTCTCCGTTGCGTTCATCGAAGGTATAGTTTTTGCTGCCTCCCCCTTTAACTACTATTTCTTTCTGTTTGACTTCTATGTGTCTCTTATACTTGGAAACATTTTTTATCCTTGATTTGCTTCTGTTTTCCCGTGTCAATGAGACTGGTTACTACAGAATATTGCGCCATCGGCTTAACTCGACATTCTGCTGCCGGGATTGCCTTTGTGTTTACATGTTGTTTCTACATGTGTGCGCCTTAGTGTGTTGTGTGAGCAAATAGGTAGATTGTAAACCGCTGGGTTTGACCAATTATTAATGTCGGGTTAATGAGCCTTAGTATAGGTGTGCTCTAAGGAGGATACTTGGAATGCTAACATGTAAATATGTATTGCAAATGAATGCTTTAATTTGGCATAGCTCTAAAAGCTATCACGTTACCAGTAGTGGCATGCTTACGTTTAAATTTTTTGTTGCAGATGGATGCTTTGATTTCGCATAGCTCTAAAAAGCTATTATGCATGTGTGGGAGAGAGTACTCATGCTTACCAGAGTCCCTCAAAGGACTTGACTGCCATTAATAGCCGTTTGAATAGGTATATAGTCGATTAGATTTTCAGCGATCCTCTTTTCACCTCAGTTTAAAGAGTTCCTATGAGTTGAAATTGCAGGTTCATATTTCTCTGGCAAAGCCAACATTATGTTCACTAGACAACTTTCTAAGTGGAACTCACCACATGAAAGGAGTAGAAACTGACCTGAAATTGTTGTCTATTTTCAGCCCCCGGAAGATCAGAGGTCAGCTCAATTTTGACAATGTTGATGTTGGCTTAGTCAGTGACTCCCTGGTGGCCAACAGCCTCTACCTTCAAAATGGGAGCCGCCCATCCTCGTCAAGTGCACCTTTAAAAACTGAGCAAGCCGACACTTAATTTAAATGTTGTTTTACTTTTATGTATCATTGCATTTTCTCTCTTGTTTTAGCCTGCCTGCCAGCCAGCCAGCCAGAGCCAATGACTTGTGGGTTTAGGCATGAGCGGTAAGTTATTGTGCAATGACCGCCAGCCACAACTCCCCAACTGTTGACGGATGAATGTTCAAATTTGACACTAGTAGCATCTATAATAAACATGAGTTTCCTCTGTAGCCCAACACACTTGTACAGATATAATTTTTATATGCTTCAACAAATATCCACACCAGTTATTTCTCTCTAGCATCTTCGATAATTGTTTTTGGTTGGATATTTTTTTTCTCCATAATCATATGGTAATTGTTGCTAGTGGCCCGTTGCTCTCATGAGGGGCTTAGTCATCCCTTGAGGAATTGTGATGCTGTAAATTTGTTCAGTAATGAAAACCGTATATCCCTGCCGTCACAAAATGATCCTAAAACTGAATCTGAAGGTAGAAAAATTATTAAACTAGTCTCTTTCCGAAACAAAAGTTGATAGTAGACAATTATGGACTGGTATACCACAATCAAATTTCCCATATCTCGAAATGATCAATTTGGCAGCAAGTGGATTGAGAAGGCAGACACAAGATGAGCAATGATGTATTCACTAAATGAATATCCATTTTCCAGGTAATTTTGTATTAAAAATTCTCTAAAATATTTTCCACTTGTCACTTTATTCTAGTAGAAAAGTAAGTATTTAACATGAATATATACTACCTTTATCACTTAATTGTCTAATAGTAGATGAATATTTAAGAAATGTCTCCTTGATGATTCATTTTGGTATGGTGGTGTGTACAACAATGCGATAGAAACTGTAATTGGAGCAATGAACAATAGCAAGCTGAACATGACATGTTCATACACAAAGTTCCATAATCACTAAACAGCCAACTAAAATCTTGAAAGAAGCAAATAAGTAAATAAAGACATTGAACAAATAATCATAAGAATGACCAAACAGGATAAATTGATGAAGCAAATAAATTCAAAATTCAAAATCCTTAGGAATTACATACTATTAAATCAGGGGAGATGTGATGAAAACATGCATCTAACAAGAAAACCGACTGTGAATCATTTAGTAATTTAGGAGCAAAGCAAATGATAATGATAATTAATCCCCCTTCTTCCTGAAAGAGCATCCTTCAGTAAGTCTGGCACGTCCCCCTGTTGGCTGGCACAGCACAGTCTGGCAGTTTCCACACACCACCACCGTCTGGGAGTGGCTGAATACGGTGGTTCTGTATTGAAAAATCAATATTTAGTTAGCTATCAAATTAATTAAGCCAAACGTGTTTATATACAAGAGAAAAAACTCACATGTTAAAGCAACCCTGACACTTGACATCCTGCACATATTAAACACCAACGATTAAGTTAATACTTAACAGGTAGAAGAAAAAGAGAAATCATTCACATACCATGAAGAAGGAGTTAGGAGATTGGACGAGACGCTTGAGCTTGTGTTTCCTTTTCTCGAGCTCGGCCGGAGGGTTCAACAAATCAACATCGTTTGGGAGAACCTTCATTCATTAACACAATTCATCAGAACATAAGCACATCATTCATCGAATCAACAAAAAAGCCAACAAACATCTTAACTCACCATCTTTGCAAGAGGAAAGGGCCAACCGAAGCGAAGGAGAGCTGTAAACCCTAGGGAGCAACGGCGAGTCTGTTTGCGATACCACGTGTTATAAACTGCTATTTGATGGAATCGCTACCGTTAGATTCTCAACTTGGCCCAATCTCAGCCTTCCGTATTACGCTACAGGAGTGTCTAGGGCAAACTATTTTTATTTTCTTTTATATTTGTTGACGTAATTCCTCGCAAACCCATTCCCCTACCATATTTGCTTAATGAAGTTGAGACATTTTCACAATTCCTTTAAGGCTCTCCACCGCACTCCACATAAGCCAAAACTTGGGTTTGTGAGACGGATCTTTTACCCATACCCGCCCGCTCCAGCCCCTTCCTCCTCCCAAACCGCGACATGTGTTGCGGGTTAAAAAAAAAACCTCTAATAACTTTAACATGCTATATCTTGAGATTCTGAAGTCAGAAAAAAAATTCTAAAAATACTTTTGTGTTCGTCTCACGAATAAAACTAGATAGGTCATGATATGATTTTATTTTATTTTTTTTTTTTTTAAAAAACTTACTTTTTAACACACAACAAAGTGTGTTGCTCGTCGTAAAAAATGTAACACGTTTTTATGAAGAAAGTAACAATTTACTCTTAAAAAAGTAACACTTTATTGTAAGATATAACAGCAGTTTTGCAAAAAAAAAATTGTGGTTATAAAAAGTAATAATTGAAGTGTAACACAGTGAAAATATGATTGTAATTTGCTATATAGATTAATGAAATAATTTTTTAGAGTAAATGTTTCTTTTTTCTTTAAAAAAGAGTAAAAATCATGTAAATAATTCAATTGAATGTAAAAGCCTAGAAAAGTGTTACAATTGAGAAAAAAAAATTACATTAATTTATTGTAAAATGTAATATTAGTTTAGTTGTCAATCTCATGTTATCTTTAATCAATTTCAGCAAAATTGTGGTACATTTTTTTTAAAGTTACATTTGATAAAAAAAAAAAAAAAAGTGTTACATTTCTTTATAAAAAAGTGTTACTTTTGCTGGCGAGCAAAAAATGGCGTGGAAAAAAAAAGTTGGAGGGCGAAAAAAAAAATCGACTTGGCTCAGCTTGGCGGCTCGGTTTGGCTGTGAGCCGTCTCGCGCCGTGAGACGGTCTCTCACAGAAATCCAGCCCTCCACCTTATTCGCGCATGCTTCGTACCAAATTTTATGCCAGGCTTCAGCACGATATGATAGTTATCTATCATATGCCAAAAACATTGATAGTTATTTATTAGATTAAATTTTAAAATAGTTTGTAAAGGGGGATTAAATAGGCTATGTGAGTGCTTGCTATAGGTTATTACCAAGATGTTGTATAATTGTCAGCGTTGACGAAGATGGTGGTGTTTGCAGGAAAGCAGCGTGTCTGATCTATATGGATGAAGGGGGTTATCTCCTTAGCTAATGTATGGGGTCGTTGGTGCTGCGTAAGGAGGGGATGAGGCATAAGATATAAGAGGTAGAGGGGAACGAGAGGGTCATAGACTCGTCAAGAAAAGGGAGGGGGGAGATCAATTGTTTTTTCACGAAAGGAAAACAGGAGGGGAGGGGTGGGTGTTGGGTATGCTTATTATAAACCACTCCTATTACCTAGATTTGATTGATCCCATAACCTTATTTTACTCTTTGTGGACTTTAGGATATATTGTAAGAAGTACTTGTACTTCATTTAGAATAGTCCCTTTCTAGTTTGATAGGCTTAGCAGATTAGGACCCTAAATTTTTCTAAGTCTGGAGATATGTGGCAAGTACTCAACCTACCGCATGAAGACATCTACCGCATGCTCTATGCTTGCCGCAGATAACCTTGCCGCATTGTTCCATCCTACCGCAAGTTAACTCTACCGCATGGAACCATGGTTGAAGAAACTCAAGTTTGTTCAAACTTAACCATGGTCACACTTGTGTCCAATACCTTGGTTAGTTTAGAACGTTGCAATTCAATTTCAAATTTGAATACAACTGTCATCATAGTACAGTTGGACCACCATGACTCTGCAACAAAAGGACAACTCAGACTGAGCTCCAATTAGAATTCAACAGCTCATTGTCCTCCAAACTTGCCCTCTAAGAATTCAAACGGCTAGTTTCTCCTTCAAGGCTATAAATAGTCCTTGTGTTCTTCATTGAAAATACAGCTGAGATTCTAAGAGAGAAATTGCTGTTGAAATTCTTAGTGATTGAAGATCATATTCAAGATTTCCAGAATCCTTCGAATCTTCAAGCACTCAACCTTCAAGTCTTCACCAAATCTCCAGCAACATTCAAGATCATATCTCAAGCCTCTCACACAAGTTTCATTAGGCTCTAAAATCATATAGATTCAAAAGAGCTTTTGATTCTTACACACACACTCACCCCGATTGATCAATCACATAGATTGAATCATTAGGGATACACTGGTCTAAGTCTAGGATTTAAACTTCATAGAAATAGGTGTTGATTCAATACTTCATCTCTGTAATCTGTACTCAAGAATCAATATATACCTCATTCAAAATCCAAGACTGACCATCTTGGTAAAAGACGTAGATCTTTTAACAGATCGAACCTTTCCAAATCATTGTGTTCTTTACTTACTGCACTTTACCTTTCTGCAAATTTACTTTAAGTCTTGTTCATCTTGTTCCTATTGTTCTTCACTTGTTCATATTAATCTTGTTTGTCTTTTAGTGTTTGATCTTTCAGATTTAAGAACAATTGTGAATTGTGTTTGTTTGTCTACCTCATTGCCTAAGTTAAAATCTGACTAACTTATCATTTGCCAAAAATCTCTAAGACACAAGTTTTCAATCTTTCAACCTACCTCACTTTAACCTACCGCACTCCTACCTACCGCATATACATCTACCGCACTACCTACCGCAAACCAACCTACCGCATTGAACTCATCAAAACAACTCTCAACTTGTTTCAACGAAAACTTCCGCTGTGCATTTTATACTTGACCGCATGGTTTTATCTACCGCACAATTCAAGTGTAAGCATAAGGTTGAATTTTGAAAAAGGGTTGAAATTTTAAATAGGCTATTCACCCCCCCTCTAGCCTCTTTTCATACCCTTGTTGTGTCTCTGGGACCAACAAGTGGTATCAGAGCAAACACCTTTATAAAACTTCTGTTTTTCAAGCTTACAGCTTGGGTGCAGATTCAAAATGGCAAGTCAGAAAACTATGGCAACGGTTAACTTCACTCACGTTCCAGCGTTCGACGAAGATAATTTTGACGTATGGAAGCACAGCATTCTAACTCAGTTCTACTCCATGGACGAGCAACTTGGTGATTGTCTTACCATTGGACCATACTTCCCAATGAAAGCTAATCCGGATCCAGAAACCAATGGTGCAAATCCGACTATCAAAAACCAAAAGCTGAATGGACCGATGAAGAGAAAAGACTGGTTGGAATGGATGTGAAAGCAAAAGTATACTTCTAAGTACCTTGAGTAGTCGTCACAGCGTCGACAGATCATGGAATGTTCTACTGCAAAAGAACTTTGGGATGCAATTGAAGATTACATCGAAGGAGATCAAGCTTGCAAGGAAAGCAAAAAGTTTGCAATTCAAAGAAGATTCAACAACTTTGCTAAGATCCCCGTGAATCACTAAGAGCCACTTATGATCGTTATTGTGAGATCGTGAGTACTTATACAGCACTCGGAAAGAAGCTTACTAAGAAAGAAATCAATGTTAATTTTCTTGCCGCTATTGGTTCACAATATCTACACAACGGAAATACTCTTGAAGATACCAAGCTACTAGATGACATGTCTCTCAGAAGCCTCTATGCCAACCTCAAGGTCTTTGATATTAAGCTTAACAACATTGCTGAAATGGAAGGAAAAACAAAGAGCTTATCGTTGGTTGCTCAAAAGGAAGAAGTGATCGAGGAAGAAGATCCAAAAATCTCCACATCAGATTTACTTGATATGGATGATGATGATTTTGCTATATTCGTGAAAAGATTCCAAAAGTTTAGAAAGACAGCAAGACCCGGATCAACAAGCAAAGCTCCAACAAGGTTTTCAAGGAGCAGCCCTTCAAAGAAGAAAGAGAACTTCAACTTCTCCAAGAAGAAAGAAGATCTTGTTTGTTTTAATTGCAGGAAACCAGGTCACTTCGCATCATAATGTCCAATTCTCAAGTATGAGTATATGAAGAAGAAAAGTAACTTTACTCCAAGGTATTCAAAGCAAAAGGGAATGATGGCTGAAGAAGACTCTACCTCAAAAGAGTTAGCTACTTGGATAGAGTCAGACTCTGATGAAAGCGATGAGGATTCTGAAGAAGGTCACATCTGTTTGGTCGTTCAGTCCGATGATGAGGATGATAATAAAAGTCGTCGCTCACCAAATGCAAAACCTAAACGGATAAGTTATACGCCGATGAACTTGCTGAAAAAGGACTCCTAACTCCGGTTCAAAAGAATGGTGATCTTCTATTTTCAAGATGTGATGTGAGTGCAGCAAAGAAGGCTCTACTAAACCCCAAAGTGAAGGAAGTTCTGTCTACCACACCTCAAGTCAAGTTCATTTCCCCCGATGAACAAGAAAGATGTTTGCAAAATTAGTAAATTCTCTGGCATGAAGGAAGCTTTAGCACTTTCAACTGAAGAAATTTCCCAGCTTAAGACGGAGAAATCTCTACTAAGATCTGAACTCACCCTCCTTAAGGAGCAGATCAAGAGCATGACTCCTCTTACTGATCGAAACCGTTTCTTAGAAGAACAAAATGCTATATTTAAAGTTAAAAACGATGAATTGGTTGCTGAGATAAATGATCTTAAAAGGATTACTAATGAATGGACCAATTCTCGTGTCACTATGGAACAAATCTTAGAATCCCAAAAGCCTAGTGGTGATAAGGAGGATTAGGATTTCAAACTAGTGACAACTTTAAATGTGCATCATGTTGTGAAAGAGATGAGAAATTTACCCAGCAAACTTTGGAGGGTCGAAGGCTAAACATCATGTTTCAAAGGGTGTAGGACAAGAACCAAAGAAGAAACTAGAGTTCAACTATGTCTACCCTAAGAAACAAACTGGCAAGGCAAAGATGAAAGGTATTGCCGTGGATGAACCTACCGCAGAGTTTACCTCATGCGGCAAGGCAGAGTCTTCCTACCGCAGAATCCTACCGCGGCAGACTATCTTTCATGGTAAGTCGACCGCATATGGTGGAAATGCAGCAAAGTTCAAAAGGATGAACTTTGTAAAGGAGACCGCATCCACACCTGTAAATGATGTTGTGCTGAAGACCGTGACAAAGTTTGTTAACCCTCAGTTGGGTGGCTTCCACCATTGTTCTGTGTGTGATGATTATGGTCATAAGGCTGCTGAATGTCTTTTAAGATTCACACCAAATCCCAGAAGGCTTAAACCCCCTTCTGTGAGGCAAGTGTGGGTTGTTAAAAGTTGCTAACCCTTTGGACCCAAAGAATAAAAGGGGACCTTGTTCTTAAATGTTTATTTTATAGGTTCTCTGCTTAATGGCTGGACTCTCCAAGGATAGATCAAGTTTATTGTATCTCGATAGTGGTTGTTCAAAGCACATGACCGGAGATATCAACTTATTGGAAGATGTCCGTGAAGAAAAGGGTCCATCAGTAACCTTCGGAGATAATAACAAAGGAAAGACTGTAGGATATGGAGTCATTCGTAAAGGAAAAATCACCATCCAAGAAGTCTCTCTAGTTATTGGACTACAACACAATCTACTCTCAATATCTCAGTTCTGCGACAAAGGATTGCAATGCCACTTCACTTCAAATTTCTGTCTCATCAAAGATGGCATATCCGGCGTCACTTTGCTCAAAGGGATTCGTAAGAAAAATGTTTATGTTGTTGATTTTAATTCACCTTGCATTTCTTCTAATCTCTGTCTTGTAGCAAAGAATGTTAGTGAGAATAGTTGGCTCTGGCATAAAAGACTAAGTCACTTAAACTTCAAGTATCTCTCCAAGATTGGTAGAGAAAATCTAGTTCGTGGTCTACCCAAAGTAGCTGATCACCACGATGAGAAGTGCACAGCATGTCAACTAGGCAAACAACCAAAATCGTCATTCTCCAGCAAGACGACACCTTCAACTTCTAGATGTTTGCAACTACTACATATGGAATTGTTTGGACCTGTTACTACCGCAAGTATTGGAGGAAATAGATATACCTTAGTTGTGGTAGATGACTACTCAAGATATACGTGGGTCGAGATGATGAGCTCCAAAGATGATGTTTTATGACATTTTGACCGCACTCTTTAGACAGCTCCAAACACAAAAAAAGATGACATCGTTAGTGTTCGATCCGACAACGGTACAGAATTCAAGAACAACGGTGTTGCTCAATACTGTGATGATCATGGTATTGACCACAACTTCTCTGCTGCTGGAGTTCCACAACAAAACGGTAGTGGAAAAGAAAGAACAGAACGTTGATAGAGGCCGGAAAAACAATGATTGCTGAAGCAAAGCTACCTCAATACTTTTGGGCTGAAGCCGTCAATACAACATGCTTCACTCAGAATAGATCCCTCATCAACAAGACCTTCAACAAAACTCCTTATGAACTTTGGAGAGGAAGAACCCTCAACATAGCGTACTTCAAGATATTTGGATGCAAATGCTTCATACTCTACAACGGTAAAGAACATCGAGGTAAATTTGCTCCTAAGGCCGATGAAGGGTATATTTATTGGGTATGCTAAAACACTCAAAAGCTTTTCGTGTATTTAATAAAACCACTCTTAAGATAGTTGAATCCGTCCATGTTACTTTTGATGAACATTCTCTCCTTGAGCCACATATGGCTCCAAATGTTGCTGATGATTTTGTTGAGATAAATGAGACAGGTACAACTCAACCACAAAATCCATCAACTCAAGGAAACCCATCTACCTCAACTGCACCTCCATCTACCTCATGTGAAGCACCAGAAGCTACCTCATCTGCTGCTACCTCAAATGGAGTTGAAGTTGAGACACCCATAAATGTTGAAGAACCTATCCCTCAAATCACTTATGATTGGGATGGCTCAAATGATGTACCACTAGAAGATTTACAACCACCATCAACTCAACCAGACATACCTCAAGAAGTTCGTGAGGTCAGAGATCGCCCAATTCAGAATATCATTGGTGATTTGCATTCTGGCGTTAGAACAAGAAGATCAAATTATGATGCACTTACGGCATTCATATCTCAAGTTGAACCTAAGAAAGTTGATGAAGCACTCCAAGACTCAAGTTGGGTTGTTTCCATGCAAGAAGAACTCAACCAATTTGAAAGATGTAAAGTTTGGACCTTGGTTCCAAGGCCACAAGATCAAGGAGTGATTGGTACAAAGTGGGTGTTCTGAAACAGATGGATGAGAATGGAAGCATCACAAGGAACAAAGCTAGGTTGATTGCACAAGGATATAGACAAGAAGAAGGCATTGATTATGATGAAACATTTGCCCCCGTTGCAAGACTCGAAGCTATAAGGATATTCTTAGCTTATGCCTCTTATAAAAGATTCAAGCTATATCAAATGGATGTGAAGAGTGCATTTCTCAACGGAGAACTTCAAGAAACCGTTTTTGTTGCTCAACCGCCCGGATTTAAAGATCCCAAATTTCCAAATCATGTCTACAAACTCCGTAAAGCTTTGTATGGACTCAAACAAGCTCCACGAGCATGGTATGATACTCTATCTAAGTTTCTCCTTGAAAAGGGATTCAAGCGTGGTAAGATCGACACAACTTTATTCATTGCTAAATATAATGATCATACTTTACTTGTTCAAATATATGTAGATGATATTATTTTTGGTTCTACTAATGAATTGTTGTGTAAGCGTTTTGAGAAACTCATGAAAAGCAAATTTGAGATGAGCATGATGGAGAATTGACATTCTTCCTTGGACTTCAAATTAAACAATGTGCTGAAGGCATCTTCCTCAACCAAGCTAAGTACACAAGAGATCTCATCAAGAAATTTGGACTTGAAAATGCAAAGGCATACGACACTCCTATGGCTACTGGTAACAAGCTAGATAAATACTTGAAAGGTAAGAAGGTTGATCAAACCTTATATCGAGGTATGATTGGCTCTCTCCTATACTTAACTGCTAGTAGGCCAGATATCATGTTTAGTGTTTGCGTTTGTGCTCGTTATCAAGCTGATCCTAGAGAAGCACATCTTATTGCTGTTAAACGTATTATTCGATATCTATCTGGGACTATTAACCTTGGACTTTGGTACTCCAAAGATTCAACTTTTGATCTTATAGGTTACTCAGATGCAGATTATGCAGCAATGTACCATCGACAGGAAAAGCACGAGTGGAACTTGTCTTTCCTTGGAAATCGACTAGTTTCATGGGCAAGCAAGAAACAAGCCTCAGTCTCTGTATCTACCACAGAAGCTGAATATATAGCTGCTGGAAGCTGCTGCTGCCAAGTGCTGTGGATGAAGCAACAATTGGTTGACTACGGATCAAAGAAGAAAATTGTCCAATCTTTTGTGACAATACATCTACCATTGCTGTCTCCAACAACCCTGTCATGCATTCCAAGACCAAACACATTGATATCAAATACCACTTTCTCAAGGATCAGTGTGAAAAAGGTAATATCCATCTAGAGTATGTGAGTACTGATGATCAATTGCAGATATTCTCACCAAGGCTCTTGATTCCAAGAGATTTAGGTATCTAAGAGGAGAAATGGGTATGCTTGAACTCTAACTCAAACTTGTCCATATGATTTCTTGTACTAATGTTGTCAAAGTTCAAAATCAAGATAGGTCCACGGCAGACCAACTCACGGTCAAAGTTTATAACACAAACCTCTAAATTCACTTGACCGCAACTTATGTCTGCCGCATCAACTATGCTGCCGCATATACCAAAATCTAAACCAAGCAAGGTAAGACCTCAATCGACCGCACATGTCACGGTCAACCTCATAGTTACCGCACAAGGACCCAAGGTAAGGTAACCTCAAGGGCATTAAGGTAACTTTCTATTTTCCCCATCGTTTTTTAATAAATTCAAATCTTTTAGGGCATTAAGTTTTCAGCATTTAATTTTTATTCCTTAAAAATATCTAAGCCGTCATTGGCTAGTCCGATGTGACCCTCTGCAACCTTGCATTTAATGTAAACTAGACCCTACGTCACATCCGTCCTTTTGCAGAGTTAACCCCCTCCCATCACTCTGACATCTGAAAACCACCCTCCATCAAAACCGTTTCCCCTCCTTCTATCTCTCCACCACTCTGCTCATATCACTTTTCAGAACTTCAAAACCTCTCTTTCTCTCTCTAAACTTCTCTCTAGAACCGCCTTCCTTACTCTCATTTCCTCAGTATATAATGACTTCCAAACACCCATCTAAGAAGACTTCGAAATCTGTTGAATCAAGAGACGAACCTCCGACTCAATCCACTCCTCCCGTCGTTGTTATGGTATGGATTTTCATCTTTTCATTTTGTCTTTCTCATGTTCTTGGTAAAAATCACGAAAACTCTTCATATTCCTTGAATTTTTTTTTATTTGTTCTTCATTCTCTAAAATAGTTATATGAAAATCTTGCTTTGATTGTTTATTTTTGTTCTAGTCAGTATATCTCTTGATTGCATAGGATTTTTCCCAGTTTTGTTGAAGTTCAGATTCACTCAAATGGGTTTTTCTACATTTTCGAGTTTTCCCTTTTCGATTTCTGGGTTTAATGCTACTCCGTTCATGAAATTGATTTGATATAACTGATTAATCTACATTTCCAACTCTATTCATGTCATTTTTTCATGGTTTTTTGGTCCTTTTCTGTTCTGGGATTCTGGACATTGATGTTCATCGTATTCATCTTAGTGTTCTTCGTGTTCTTAATGAATCCACATTTTTGATCCATGTTACTCTACATGCGTTTGTAATCTGTGTTCATTTACTATTCATGTTTTGATCTTATTTCGAACAACACAATTTATGTTTGCGGTAGCCTTATCTCTCCTTACTTACCGCATTCCTTAATAATCCGTGCCTCCCTTGCCGCATTCTTTTGTCAAGTGCCGCACGATCTACCTCAATGTCTAAACTATGATTTTTTTTTGTTTTCAGGATCTAAGTCACTTCATTCAAGGCATTGTCTTGGATCTTGAAGATCTTAAGAAGGATGCCATTGGCCGCAATATTCTGGGCAGGATGAACAAGTCTGGGATTCTCCCTCTTTTTACACTTGATCAAGACTTTCACCTACCAGCATTTGTTGACGAATTTTCAACACGGCAGTTGAAATGGAAAGTACTGATGAACCTGAGTCTAACCCAAATTCATTCAAGCCTCCGTGATGGGTATCCAGATGGCTTTCGATGCACGAGATCTAGCCCATGCCGTGGGAATTAAGAAGAGCAAAGAAGCCTTTGATGAGATTTTCACGGCAGGAGACTCTGAGTCTGGCTAAGAAACTGGCTGGCACTGCTGACATTCTCAAAATCCAACGAAAGGATGTTGGTGAAATTATGTATCACATAGGTCATCTGGTGGACCATGCTTTATTATGCAAGACAGGCAATCATGCCAACTTCAATCATACTCAATGGATGATATCTGCTCTGCAATTTATCTTGGCAAACGGCTCGACTGGGCCAAATTATGTATGATATCCTACTAGTTAACATTCTCTCGTATAAGGATGCGGCTGATGAAGGCGAAACCAAGTATCGCACAAACAGTAGGTTGATTTCCTACTTGATGAGTCTCACGGTAAGAATCAAGGACATGTATGAGAAGAACAAGACTTACAAGGTCCAATCCCTACCGCCAAGATTTCTGTCGAAAGTCTATGAAAACCAACTTCCGTAGTAACTTTGGGGATGAGATGTACCGCTCCTATCTTCTGAGAGATCCAATTGAAGAATACATCCCTCCCAAATACTCTAAGAGAGGTCAAGCAAATCTTGGTGATCGAATGGTTAGTGATGTGGAGGCTGCCGAATTTGAACAAGACCGCAAGAATGCTGCCGAAATGAAGGCACGTGCAAAGGGTAAAAATGTTGATCTACCCTCCCCTCCAACTTCAGTCAAAGGTAAAGAGAAAGTTGGGGAACCAGCTAGAAAGTCAAGACCAGTTTCCCAAGGCATCAAGATTACGTCTACCGTATCTGCCCCTCCTGCCGCACCTCAGCCTTCCAAATCTAAGGTAACTCCCACCGTACCTCCAATGTCTCCCTCTCCATCCCCTGAACCTCAACCAAAATCCAAAGTCTCAAAATCTTTCTATACCGTACCATCTAAATCTCCACCTCCATCTAACCTTCCAAGTCTACCGCACCAAAGCAACCTGCCGTGTCCACTTCCTCCAAATCCAAACCCTCTGTTTCTCTTAAACCTGCACCTAGTCAGGGGGAGAAGTTTGAAAAGAAGAGATCCCATACTCCTAGCCCGGTCAAAGTCTCTAAAAAGGCTAAGATGGCTAAACAACCTTCCCCTGAAGTTATCTCACCAGTTCTTTCATCTGACGAGGATATAGTGATCGCTCCTCCAAAGATCTCCAAAATTTTGTTCTAGATGTTCAAGAGGATGATTTAGAAAAACTATCTGGATCTGAGAAGGATGATGAGGTTGCCGCAGAAGAGAGTGAGGAATCTGAAATGCCTCTGAGAGTGAGAAAGATGAGATAGTTGTTGAGAAGCCCATTGAAAAGGGTCTAGTTGATGAAAGCTCTGAAGAAGAGAATGGAAGCTCTGCCGCAAGTGACAAGTCTGCCGCAGTGAAACTATGGATGATAATGTTGGAGATATTGT
>JAOWBW010000769.1:0-65661 GCA_026119855.1 Campanula takesimana | reverse complement strand
CCTTAAACTTACTCACAAACTGAATCAATGGGAATTAAAAGAGGAGAAGTTGTTCTTTGTTATTTTGGTTTGTTCAGTTTCTGGGCATTTTCTGTAACTGCTTTGCTTTCTCCCAAAGGTGTCAACTTTGAAGGTAAATTTTGCCAAAACTCTTCCTTCAACATCTCAATCTTTATTACTGTATTTAAAGGGTATCTCCAAAATTTTATTTTTTTTAAAAAAAATAAAATTTTGTTCTTATTTTTTTTTTTCTTTTTCGGTGCGACGAATTCATTGCAGTTCAAGCATTGATGGGTATCAAGGGAGGTTTGGAGGATCCACATGATGTGTTAAATAATTGGGATGCAGATGCTGTTGATCCTTGTAGTTGGACAATGATCACTTGTTCTACTGATAATCTTGTCATTGGCTTGTAAGCATTTCTACTCATTTTTTTACACCGAAAATTTTTTTCGCGGTTTTTTTCTATAATTTCAGCTTTAAACAAGAAGCTTTTTTCCGCTTGATTCCGTTATGAAACAAAGTAACTCATATATTGAAATGTACTATCAAATAGGGGAACTCCGAGCCAAAATTTATCCGGTTATCTTTCTCCAAGTATCAGTACTTGACAAATCTGCAGATTGTGTAAGTATAGTGTTACTTCCATCTAAAACACAGTGATCATACATTTAATTTTTCCGGGGACGGAGAAAAATGTTATGGAAATATTAACTGTAAAGAGTGTTAAAAATTGCAGGCTGCTGCAGAATAACAAAATATCAGGTCCAGTTCCTTCTGAATTGGGGAAGGCTACCTAAACTTCAAACACTTGATCTTTCAATAACTTGTTTACAGGGGAAATTCCATCTTCTTTATCAATCTAAAGATCCTTCAATATCTGTAAGTAGAGTAACATTTTTATTTATTTTTTGAAATTTATTTACTTTACTTTATTTTTTTTCAAATTCTAATGATGGGTCGATGTTTGAATTGGTTCAGGCGGCTAAACAATAACAGTTTCTCAGGATCCATTCCTCTGCCTTTGGCTAACATGACACAGCTTACATTTCTGTATACCTTCTTTCATCTTTCGTAACGATTTTCTTTGTAATTTTACAATTTTTTCTACTAAAATAATTACTGCGAAAAATAATTGAACTATTTATGATGCAGGGATCTGTCGTTCAATAATTTAAGCGGTCCTGTGCCAAGATTTCTTGCTAAATCATTCAAGTAAGGCTCTTTAATTCAAAAAGATTGAACATAAAGAAAGATCTTCATTTGTTCATTGCTTAATTTCTTTTTTTCGTTTAAACAGCGTTCTTGGGAACCCCATGATCTGTGCAACCGCGACAGAACAAGACTGTAATGGGACAACTCTTTTTCCGTCATCTCTCCCTCCCACTACTCTACAGAGTAAGAATATACCCAATCAAGAAAAATGCGTAGTATTTATTTTAGTTTTTTTCTCTGATGAAAACGAAGAACTGATCCATTTTCAGCAATATTTATCTGATGAAAAACATGATTTTTCACTTTTTTAGATTCTCAATCTTCTGGAAAGCCTAAAGGACACAAGATTGCTATGGCGTTCGGATCAACCCTTGGGTGCATCTGTTTACTGATGACAGGACTCGGGTTCTCCTATGGTGGAGGCGTAGACGTAACCAGCAAGTTTTCTTTGATATCAATGGTCAGTACATATATATATACTTACTATATATCACTAAAACCAGACAAACTGATTTACTATTTTCGGTTCATAAACTAAAACTAATCCAAATTTCAGAGCAATACCGAGAAGAAGTGTGCCTGGGAAACTTGAGAAGATTCAATTTCAGGAACTTCAGATGGCAACACACAACTTCTCCAGCAAGAACATAGTAGGAAAGGGTGGTTTTGGAGTAGTCTATAAAGGGCATCTCCGGGATGGAACCATTGTCGCTGTAAAAAGGTTAAAAGACGGAATGCCATTGGAGGTGAAATCCAGTTCCAAACCGAAGTAGAAATGATTAGCTTAGCAGTCCACAGAAATCTCCTTCGCCTCTACGGGTTTTGCATGACTTCATCCGAAAGGCTTTTGGTCTACCCTTACATGTCCAATGGAAGCGTTGCTTCTCGTCTCAAAGGTAAAGAAGCGTTTATCAACATGTTCTAATTACGGGTAATAATAAAGTCACAAAATTTGGTAAACAAAATGATGTGTAATGATTTTGTTGGTGCTTTTAATTACACTGTGTCGGGTCAATAGTCGATGACATAGTTGTTAAAGGCGAAAGGCGGGAGGCGGGCGATACGTACCTGGAAAGGGCGAAAGGCGAGGCGGGCGAAAGGCGGCAAAAAGGCGAGCAAGGCGGAAAATTAAAACAAAAAATATATTAAATATTAGAAAATATTATATTTCTACTTATTATGGTATCCTAACATAATTTCGACCTCAAAAATGAGAATTATAGGATACTGATGTTTAAAAGAAAACAAAATTAAAAAAGATGCTTGGAATCTAGATTAAAGAAGAAGAAAAAATTCAACAAGGGGAGGGAGCAAAATAGAAAACGACTGAAAAACTGGAATTAAGTAGAAAAAAGAGAGCGATTATAATTAAAGGAAAGAACGGGAATAAAGAAGGAAATACAGAAAAATATGAAATCGACGCAGAGTTTGTGTAGTCGAGTTTGTTGAAGAGTGTCGTCGTCGTTGGAGGGTTCTTGTCGTAGTTGCGCAGATTGCGGTAAGTATTATCGACTTCTCGCTTCTTATCGTTTGGAATTTAGGGCTAGATTTTACAAAGGGGCACCTCACTTACCTAAATTGACGAGGTTTCCTAAAAAAAAAAACACTCGACAAACCCAATTTGCGCCTACCACGTCTCTCACTTTCGCTTCTATTCAAACATCATACGACTTTGTCCAATAAGGCCATCGACCGACCGCCTAATTTCACAAAGGCGAAAGGCGGCCAACCCTCTAAGGCGCCAATATGGCGAGGCGGGCGGGCGCCTTCACAACTATGGTCGATGCAACCAATAAAATATCACCACCGCATTTTGTATCAATCTTTCTGTAAACTTCTTCAGTACCTCTAGCATTGCCCCTTCTAATTACGTGTAAGCTAAAAGGGTTCTTACTAGTGTGTGTTTTTTGACAGCCAAACCGGTGTTTTGATTGGAACACGAGGAAGAGGATTGCATTGGGAGCTGCGAGAGGGTTATTATACTTGCACGAACAGTGTGACCCCAAGATCATTCATAGAGATGTGAAGGCGGCTAACATATTGCTTGATGATTATTGTGAGGCTGTGGTTGGAGATTTTGGATTGGCTAAGCTTTTAGACCATAGAGATTCGCACGTTACGACAGCTGTACGTGGGACCGTGGGCCATATTGCGCCTGAGTATCTCTCCCACGGCCAATCGTCAGAGAAAACTGATGTTTTCGGGTTTGGGATTCTTTTACTTGAACTGATCACTGGTCAGAGAGCTCTGGAGTTTGGGGAAAGCAGCAAACCAGAAAGGAGCTATGCTAGATTGGGTGAGACATACAGTATATCCTTACATAAGTTGATTTCACTAGTCACTACACACTTCTGAGGTTTTGGACAAATATCACGTACCCCCTTAAGGATTGGTTTTGTCCCACTTACCCCCTTCTGTTAAATTTATTTAACAAAATGACTATTTTACCCTTAGATCACTTAATGCAAACACCAAATATCAAATTGGTCACTATTAAGATTTAAGGGTAATACAGTAAATTTGTTTGAATAGAATTGACGAACAGGGGTAAGTGATACGAAACCAACCTCACAGGGCGGGGGAGTGATACTTGTACAAACTTCAGGGTAGGTAGTGGAATTAACCCTATATTTTCCTCATTAACTTTTTCATTATTAACCTCTCTTGGTAGCTAATTCTTTTAACAATAAACCAG
This sequence comes from Campanula takesimana, assembly GCA_026119855.1. NCBI lineage: Eukaryota > Viridiplantae > Streptophyta > Magnoliopsida > Asterales > Campanulaceae > Campanula > Campanula takesimana. The sequence continues at coordinate 61,751 of JAOWBW010000769.1, read as the reverse complement.
GTTAAGAAAATCCATCAAGAAAAGAAGCTTGACATTCTAGTAGACAAGGATTTGAGAGTTGACTACGATCGGATAGAGCTTGAGGAGATGGTGCAAGTGGCTCTGTTGTGCACCCAATACCTTCCGAGCCAACGACCCAAGATGTCAGAAGTGGTTAGAATGCTTGAAGGAGATGTCTAGCAGAGAAATGGGAAGCTACACAAAGGGCTGAGTCAACTCGGTGCAGAGCTAATGAGTTTTCCTCTTCAGAACGATACTCAGATCTTACAGACGACACTCTTCAGTGTTTGTCCAAGCAATGGAGCTTTCAGGACCGAGGTGACATATTTCTTGAAGAAATGAAGCGAAGATAAAGTGAAGTGAAACGGCTTGGGTGTATACTGTATAATAGCGCGTTTGTGTCAAGAGCCAGAAGAGGGTGATTTCTACTGTATATAAAAGAAATCGAAAACATGATACTACTATGTTAAGTTTACCAGGATATGTGTTTCCATTTTGTGTGTTGAAGTAAGAATAAGATTTGCTCATATACATATAATTTGGGTAGTCCCTATATTTATGTTATTTAACATTATGACTACATATTTCACAATATATATTTATATATAGCGACGACCCAAATTATGTTTAGCAGTGTACCCCAACTGATCCTACTCTTAGCGTACCCAAAACTTACTAAGTTGTGTTCCACGTTCTTGTATCCGTCCGTGTCCCCTGCTGACTATGGTCCAGCTACATCAACGGCCTAGATCAAACCTCTTTCAAAAGGAGCGTCCTTGTTGATAACAGTAGGGGCCTGATGGCAAAAAGACAATCCTACCCTGTGAACGATCCAAGGGCAAGGAGACCCACTGCTAAGCAATTATACTAAATGGGCCCTGGATCCGCAATTGATAGGGGCGAAAAGGAAGTGACAAACACTGTAAAAGCCATTCCACAAATGAACTCTGTTACAAAGTTCAGATAATCAGCTGTTTTACCTAGAGGAGCAGAGACATGCTGAACTATTACGACAAGTTTTACCTTTGCGGAATTACATTTATAATTTCCTGACAATCTCAATAGATGGACGATACAAGCAACCAAGAAACGGACACATTAAACAGCATGAGATTTTAAGCGAATAAACAAATCCAAACCTTAGTCAAGTTTTTGCAGAGGCAAGGCTATATATAGAAAACTGGTATTCTTTCATTTAATTGCATAACACTGGTGTTTGTATAATTTCAGTTATTTGTACAGAAATTTTATGCATCATAATAAACTCAGAAAAGGAGGGGGGGGGGGGGGGAACTTAAAAACCTGGGAACAAGAGATTCTGCAAAAAGTTTGCCTATTTATATTTGATCTTGAACAAACACAATTTCAGCTTGTGCAGAAGCTCGCTTAAACCGTACCAGCTCAATCAGCATATTCAATCTTCCATCCGTCACATATACACTAGGTATAACACTCATTTTCTTAAGCACAGGCGAGTTCCCGAGCAAGAATTTGATGAACTGCATTTCATGAGGAACACCAGACATATCTGCCATTTTCACAGTTTTAAGGCGTTCGAGCGTGCAATCAGTAGGGCATTCCGTTTCCCAAAAATCTAAATCAGGAGCTTCTGAAGCAGTTGATGTGTTTGACGAACCCTAGACACAACAATAAAAATAATTTGGACATTCATTTTTGGGACGGAGTGAGTACTAATATAAGTAAATCAATGAACTCAAGTAGCCAGAGATGTGAATAATTTAACAGATTTGTGATCTTTACTTACCGAGATTTGAAGTTCTTCTAAATTAGGAGAGCTCACGATCAAGATAAGAACAACCAATATCTCTTTCATGTCTTCGAAGCTAACTTGATTAAGTTCAATAATCCTTAGGTGCTGGTATATAATTGGAACTTTTCCCAGATCATTACCTACACTCAAGTACTGAGAGCGAAACAAGTACAAGATAATTAGTGTGTGAAACCAGAAACAAAATTCAGATATTAGTGAACAGAAGTCTCCTAATCATACTACTTCAGTCCGTCCAAATGATTGTCCAGGATTAGATTTTCAAGGAAACTAAGGAAGTTGACATTTAAATATACTCCCTCCGTCCCAGCACAAGTAGGACTAGAGGAGTGTGCACAATAATTAAGAGAAAGTAGTGAATGTGTGGTGGAAAATGAAGAGAGAGAATGAGTGGGGTAAATAGTAGTGTTGGTTGAATAAAATGAGCGGTGGAAAATGAAGAGAGAGAATTAGTGGGGTTAAATGGTGGGGTTGGTTGAATATAAATATATTAAAACATTTCCATTTTGGGCAGTCTCAATTGTTCTGGGACGGCCTAAAGAGAAAGAAGTCCTACTTGTGCTGGGACGGAGGGAGTATATAGTACTTCATTCGTTCCTAAATAAGTGTCAATTTTTTTGGTGAAGTTACTAATCATCCTTTTCAATGCTCATGTTCTAATTTGCAGTTGCAATTATGATGTCATATGGTGAGATCACTAATGATAATTCTGTTTTTATGCTATTAAGAGTGCTTAAAGTTTAATTTTCTCTCAAAGCCATAAACGGACACTCGTTTCAGGATGGAGGGAATATCACTGTATTCATAATTACCGTTAATGACACAACTAGGGTAACGATATTTGACAAATATGAAGTTTTATACTCAGTCCCTGTAATTCGATACTTATTTTGGGACTAGAAAGTGAAAACTTATTTTGGAAATGACATTCATTTTGGGACATATGGTGTAATATAAAATTAAATGTCAAAACAATAAGATAAAGAAAAATGAATACACACATATATATATCTACAAAGGTACCCTCTGAAAATCTTGGTCATCCACCAGTAACGTTACAATAAGTTCAGATTATGTGTAAGATGTGATTTCCCCTTACCATTAACCCCTCCTAATCACCTTTAGAGTCTATTTCTGTTTTAAGAGGTTCGACTTAACAAATCCTGTTTGGGGATATTAGGCCAGTAAATTTTTACAGAAATTTACCCTTGTCACGGATCCTTCCCCAGACCCTCGCTGCAAGGGGATGCTTTAGGCATCGGGCTGCCCCTTTTTCTATTTACCCTTGTCACATTACCTTAAAATGTTCATGTTAATTGAACTCTAAAAAGAAAAACCCTTAAATCTTAGAAATAAGGATAAACATGGTGATTACTCCCATCCAGAGAAGGTTTGACAGACCCTTAAATTTAAGACTCCTTGGATGTTAGGAGCAATAGAGGGAGCATATGCTTTAAACTCTCTACTATGGAAGTAGTTGATAAATACTCCCTCCGTCCCAAAATGATCTTCACATTTGACTATTCAAAATTTTTAAGACTATGAACACTTGCTTCACTAGCCATATTGCTTTTTATGCACATTTAAGCTTAAATTGTAGAAATGAGAAGAACTTTTTGGGACAATGAAAAATAGCAAATGAGAAGATCATTTCGGGACAGAGGGAATATACATAACCAGATTTGTCTATTTAGTCACATAACTATCTAAAATCTTTACCTATTAAGCATCAGAGAAAGTCAAATGGTACATAAAACATAAACGAACATCTTACCTTTGTGAAATAGATGTGCCCAATGAGCCTCTGAAGGCACGGTACACCACCAAGAAACTTGCGAAAATTGCAACTTGAACTTTGCTCAAAATGTTCAGCAATATCATCAGTCATATACATAGCAACTGATATAGCAATTAGCTGCGGGGTATCCTCAAGACATATATCTTTAAATTCACCTTCTAGAATAAGGTACTTAAGATTTGGAGCTCGGATAGTAAGATCCATACTATCAAAATAGGATAATGTTAAACTCTCAAGAAGCGGACAACTTGAGATAAGGCTTTCAATAGAATCTGGAGCTACAAGTACTTGCTGAAGATTAAGATACTTCAAATGTTTGAATCCTTCAAAATTTGGAGGAGGGTCCAACTCACATCGAACAAGCTCCAACCGAGCCAACTTACGAAAATTAAAGATACAACAAGAAGGTGCTTTGAACCATTCCCCTTCTCCTAGTTCAAGAACCAATTCTTTGATATCTTTTCTTGAAAGAAAGAGTAGCCATTGATCTACATCGGGACAGCTTTGCAAGTATGAAGTAGATAAAGTGAACTTATGAATAGGTCCGTCATGAAGAAAAAGGAACAGACTGATAAATTTAACTAGGTGGACCTCTGAAAGTGATCTATCGGGATAGATAGACACACATTTGTCATCAAATACAAGCTGCGTAAGGTTAGTCCATTTGTACCTCCATTTGCTTGATAAGATGCTTGTTCTTACTGCATCCCTCAATGGCAGCTTTGTCAGAATGGTTTCAATAATGCTTTGAGGCAGATCACTAATCAAATCTCCACCAGATAAAGTATCCATATGCATTTTCCCCTATAGCCTACAAAAAAAACAAAGAGATCAATTCAGTGCTCCGAAGCAAAAAAGAATTACTCCCTCCGTGCCAAAATGAACGTCTAAAAAAATTTCAATTTTGCTCTTAAACAAGAGTAAATATGATTTTTTTTTTTTTTTTTTTTTGACATTCATTATGGGATGTAGGATTTGAAAAGCTCCGAGAAGGACCAATTCAGATCTCACCAAAAATTAGGTTTCATCTATAAGTACATACTTTAAAAAAAAAAAAAAAAAAAAAAAGGTTATGTAATTCAAATAATTTGAAATCCATAAATCAAAAACAACATTGAGAAAAAGATCAAGCAAAAATCAAGATGCATATGCTTCAAGACCGATCAGTAACTAATCTTACCCTAAACAATCAGCCATTTTTAACATCAACGGAACAAGACTTCAAAGAACTAGAGCTTCAACAATGAAAGCTCAAAGAATTAGAAAACCCCATGTAAATTGAAAGACATGGGTTGTTGAAATAAAGAAAAAAAAAAAAAATCTGTCTTGAGGGCGCAAAATCATCAAAACAAAAAAAAAAAAAAAATCAAAATTGATTATATACAAAAATAAAATAAAAATCCCATCTACCAAACAGGAGTGCTGATCATTAATTGTTCTCTTTACCTCTTATAACAGCAGATCAATCATTCATATTTCAAATTCGAATGAACCCAGAATAATTAATCGTAGAAATAATTAAACCCATATGAAACAATTCACAGATCACCCAAAATGTGTTTCGACTGAACAATTAAAAAAAATAGATAGAAATAATAATAATAAAGGTGAGAAATACCTAAAATTGAAGGCAAATTAATGGGCTCCTCGCCGACTGATGTCGATTTCAGTATAAGTTCTTCTTTCGTTGTTGAAAGCGAAAGATTTAGACAACAACATCCATCGACTTAAACCCCCTCCTCTTTCTGCTGTAAACATTTTGTTATTGTTTATTTACATCGTTAAAATAATTACTAATTTAAATAAATACTAGTACTCCAACCCGTGCCGATGGCACGGCAACAGTACACAACAGTGGAAAAGACTCTTCAATTTCATTGTCCTACCTCTATCGACAATTATTCATAGCACACAAACAACTAAACAAACAATATGTGTCTATATTTATTCTAAGACAATTAAATATAAAAGAAGAACGTCAGTGTTGAGGGGAAATTTTCACACCTCAATTATTTGAAGAAAATAATAACAAACTATTAAAAGCATAAGAAATAAAACTAACATATTTTTCTTTAAAGTAAAAAAATTAATCCTCTGTATCTCTTTTCACGACAACTAATGTGAAAGCTTCATCTGCAACCCTCTGTGCATAATCACGATAAGCCCTTTGTGCCAACTCCTCCTGCACATGTAAATCCAAAATAAATAAACTGCGTTTACTTAACTATACTTGATGCATTTGATTCAACTATATAAAAAAACATACCAATTCATTAAGAAAAACCGGATCATTCCAAAATTCATCATCTGCATCATGAGGTGGAGTCACTTGTAAACCTGTGGGCAACTATTGGAAAAATGCTAAGTTAGACTTTTTAGTATAAACGGATAATAATATGAAATATGTTAACTTTAGAAATAAGATTATAGAAATCATACTTATTATATAATAAGTCTTATAAAAGAACTTCTGGATAAACAATATTTGTCGTTGATGAGTCATTTTCAGATGGCAAGAGAACTATTATCCTATTGAATGTAGTACATCTAGATAACGCGACATATAGTTGGCCATGAGTAAACACTGGTGTCCGAAGATCAGTTCCTACGAATTTAACTGATTGACCTTGTGATTTATTAATAGTCATCGCAAAGCATAACCTAACTGGAAATTGTCGTCTTGTAATAGGAATAGTAAGTTCAGTGGCAGAAGGGGTAAGGGAAATTCTGGGTATAAATACCAAATTCCCTGCTTTATCTCCAGTCAAAATTTCAGCTTCAATGATACGATTACCACATCGAACTACCCGTAATCTTATCCCATTGCAAAGACCATCTCGTGGTGCTAGATTCCTCATCAAAATAATTGGGCAACCAACTTTCAATTGAAAATTTGAAGGGGGGAGACCAGCAGGATTCAATGAGTTTAAATATTATATCGGGTATCGATTTGCCATTATCGTATCGCTTGCATCATCATCCACATACTTATCTGCTGATAGATAACTTATAATTTCACCGGGGAATATCTTCAATGCTTCAAAATTTATAAAATTGACATCATCATTACGTGGGGGATAGAATAGTGCGTTGAGTTAGAAACTGAGAAGTTGAAGTTCCCACTCTATGCAATTCTGGATACACTTCTCCTATTAGTTGAATGACGTCGTTACACTTGCGAATTGTAGATGGTAGGTCTATTGATTCATTTGGATTGGTTCCCGCCTGTAATTGAAATTTATTTTAACATTAATTATAATTCTTATGACTGAAAGATTTATTTTAAATATATAAATATTACTTCATTCAAATATGTTGCAAATTGAACATTTGCAGAATCATTTCGATCTAACCGCATGTTCTCTGATAGAGTCAAGACGTGTATCTTTTCCTACATAGATGATTTTTGAAGAGTTGACCTCATAATTTGCTCACGATATCCTTTAGGTACAACGGGTAAAGTTTGACGAAAATCACCACCAAGCACCACATTAATTCCACCAAAAGGGCTATTATTATCACGAACATCTCAAAGGCTACGATCAACAGCTCTCAACGCAATAACGATGTTGCATAGGAACTTCATCCCATATTATTAATTTTGCCTCTCTAAAAAGTTGGGCATGAATTGATTGTTTCGTGGATGAACATATCGTATCTTCCAACACATTCAATGGGAGATAAAATGTAGAATGTGCAGTTCTTCCGCCTACCAATAATAACGATGCAATTCCAGATGATGCAACACAAATCACGATATTACCAAGCGATCGACACACTCCTGCAATTGTGTTGTACAAAAAGGTTTTGCCCGTCCCTGCACCCCCATTTAAGAACAAAATCCTCCCTTGATTTTGACTCACCGAAGACATCACAACTTCAAAAGAGTGTAATTGGTCGTTATTCAAACTACCAATATTATCTTTTGCACTCGTAGTGGGCTGATCGTAGCGAAGTTGTCTATGTTCCCATAATAGCCTGTTGTTGCCCATCATTTGTGTCCAATTCTGAAGTGGAAGGGGCATTGGTGGAAAATCTTGTAAACTTTCTATCTCTTCCTATAACCCTCAACCAACGCCCTCTTCTACCCTTATCCAACTTCCAAAACCAAAAGACTATAATTGTTCATCTCAATGAAGTGACTAACAGTGGAGCGATTATAAAAGCCGGACATGATTTATTTATGGGTTTACACAACCCCCTGTCAAACATCATTTTATGTAAGTTGCAAAGTGGACAACATATAGTACTTATACCCGTGCTGATGGCACAGTGATAGTATAACCAATTTCACACCTCCCTACTCATATTTTTTTTTTCATTTTTCAATTTCGAAATATCATATCTTCATTCGAAATTTCGTTAAAAGTATAACGAAAGTTAGTTACGTGGTGATTTGTTAGATTTTGTTAACGCTAACACCGCTAATACCACCAGCTTCGCGGCTATGGCGACATTAAGAACCAAATTTCGCAACCAATACTAAAAATAACAATTTGAAATATTGTTTAATTAAAATTAAATAGCACACATCCTCCTAAAGGACATTACCGAATGCACTCAGCGTGCCCAACAACATGCTCATTATCATAACTGAGCAAATCAGAACTGCAGATGAGCGTTGATGCCAAATAGTTGCAAATGGGATTCTCACACTTTGAACCGTATTCGTCCATGTAACTGAACCATTTGCGGCAGTGGCAGTGGTAAAGAAATTACGCTTCAAAGTACGCCAGTTCATTCTTAACACACCATATACGCACAGCCACAGCTATTCAGTAAACAAAAAAAAAAAAAAAAAAAAGACACCCAAAAATACATAGCCATCTCACATACACACTGTTCAATTTTCATATCCAAAATGAACTTCCTTAATCTTCGCCCCATTGTCCTCAACCCTTTCCCCGGCCCCTTGAACTGGTATATCATGATTTGGTGAAGTCATGCATTTTCACCCAAATTTCAAGCCCACCTGAAGGTCTTTTCCTGAGGCATCAGAGGCAATTGTAAACCTGCAAATAAATTCAATTAAGTATCAATTTAAAATCACAATAACAAACCGGGCCTACAAAACAAATAACATACTTAAACCAAAGAAATGCAGGTGAAATTGTCGCTTTAAAAACTTACAGCAAAACAGACTCACTACCCGCAATAATATCAGCATCGCCACCGCTCCCAACCTCTCCGGAGATCTTCTCTTTGCTGTTACTTTCTGTGGCTCAACTGTATTAGAGATTTGAAGGTGTGGAGAGATGGACATGCGAAAAGGAAAACGGTTTTGGAGAAGTTGAGATGATGGAGGCGACGGCTGGCCGTTTAAAGCGTAGAAGAGTGGGGAGCGGTTGATAGAGGAAGAACCTAGGCCGTTGGATCAATTTTCCAGATTAAATCGTGACCACTCTTTGTAAAACGGTTATTTCTTCCTTGTATTGTAATATAGATTGATTCGGTGCGAACCGACCTTATTGAACTAAGAAGTTCAACCCGTTAGATGTTTGTTTAGTAGGCCCAAACGAAATCCAACAATTATAAACCGATGCCTTTTCGTTTTTTTTTTTTTTTTTTTTTTTAACAAGCTAGTTACGTATCATTTATTCAAGGTAACTAGTTTCACCGCGTTAGAACCTTTTACAGCGAGCGAATGATACTGCCTCTTCAGAAATCTTCTCATAAAAGTCAAACCTAGGACCTCCCCTAAGGAATACCCTTAAACTCACCCACACATACCACTGAGCTATAAGCTCTTTGGTAACCCTTTTCGTATATGAGAGTGTGTATTGATTCGATGTTTGTGGCTGCTCCCTCCGTCCTATAACATCCTCCCGTCTTATAATTTTGTGCACAAATTTTCTTTTTGAGCGTCCCATTGATAAGTCATATTTTTTTTTAAATGGCAAAGAATCTTTTCTGTTCCTCCCGCTCATTCTCTCTCCTACTTTATTTTTATACTCACAACACCAATCATACTACTATTCCCTACCATACTTTCTCTCTCCTACTTCACTTTTCACACTTACAACAACTACCCACTACTATTCAAAAGCTATACTAGAGGCAACATTCACCAAATCATGGATGAACCAAATTAGGTATCAATCATCACCGAAAGGCTTCAAGAACACACGCTTACGAGGTAGGGATGGCCAAACCGAACCGGAACCGGAAAACCGGACCGGAACCGGACCTGAAAAGCCTGGAACCGGAGCAAACCGGGGAGGAAACCGGAACCGGACGAACCGGAACCGCAAGTCATCCGGGCCGGTTCAGGGTCACATATATGCCGAACCGGACCCGGAACCGGAACCGTAACCGGACCGAAAATCCCTTGTTTTTCAATAATTTTAAAGGGGGGACCGGAACCGGATTGTGCCAAACCGGAACCGGAACCGGGGTAAGCACGGGCCGGTTCAGGGTCACCCTTTTGCAGAACCGGAACCGGCGGTTCCGAACCGGAACCGGGCCCGGAACCGGTTTTGGCCATCCCTATTACGAGGCTTCCAAATGGATGATATACTTACTTCCAAACATAAATCCAATACGTTGTTTTTCGGAGAAGAAGCAACCAAATCAACAATTAATTTATCATCCTCGTCGTGTAGTACTCCCTCCGTTTCAAAATAGATGTCGTTTTGGAGTTCTTCACACATATTAAGAAATGCTATTAATGTATGTGAAGAAGTCTCAAATACCCCTAAAGTGATTCAACTACCTAAGTAATTAAATGGTTTGATAAACGATAGTTCACTATCATTATAAAGGTATAATTGGTATAGAACAATAAAAAAGCTTTGAAAATAGTGAAACGATAAGTATTTTGAGACAAAATTTAACTCCCTAAACGACATCTATTTTGAGACGGAGGGAGTATATTGAGATTAGCCAACAAATATTCCGTAGTAGCAACAAAAGTAAAGCACAAAACCCTCAACAAAGGAAGAAAATCACAAGCCCTCAATCACAAACCCTCACCAAATGAGAAAAATCATAAGCTCTCACATCACGTAAGGACCAAACTAAACAATTATAAAGTGAGAAAATTATAAAGACATCCGCCTTAATAATTTATAGTTCCTTCGTTTTATTTTATATTTTAAACTTTATAATTTTCAATGTCGTATCTGAAATTGTGAAAGTATAAAATGGAAGATTTATAATGTTTTTAATGAATAGGCATCACTTATCATATTCATATAAACTGACCCATTTATTATTCTTTACCTTACTTTCTTTCTCATACTTAACTATCTACACTTGTAAAACATCACTTTTAAATATTTTTCTTAATTTTCATATATAACTTTGTTTTTGCAATTTAAAATGGCAATAATTGATCTTTGGGTATAGAATAATACTTTCATCCTCTCATTTATGCTTCGAAAAAGTTGGGCATTTCTTTCGGGAAAAAAAATGTTGGGCATTTGGAGATAAATATTTGAATTATAAAATATAAAATGTGGGTTATGGTTGAGTGAATATAGAAAAAGAGTACGAAAAAGAATGAAAGGATACAAAATATAGTTGATATATAATTGTTGTGAGTATAATACGTGAGGCCTATTAAATATTAAAATATTTTAACTTTTCTTCCATATCTTTGGAATATACCCACTCCGACTCAGGTTAGTGTAAATTTATTTATTTTTCTGTCTGTCCCAAGTTAGTGAACTGCCCAAAACAACAAATATTTTTACTATTCTTCTCACTCATTCTCTCTCATATTTTACTTTACATTCACAACACCAATCAAATTACTATTCCTGACACTCACTTTCTCTCTTATTTATTTTTTTCATACTCAAACACTTTTTTCTACTATTTATCTCTCCTACTTTTTTTTTTAATTTGTGTGCCCAATTTTTTAGTTCTAACTTGAAACTGAGACGGAAAGAGTATAATCCCTTTTTCCCATTTAAAGAGTCAAAAACTTCTTAAAGAGCGTCCCATTTTAAGAGTCAAAATCTTAAAATAGAAAGTGGGTCTTACATGTTATACTCACAACAATTATCAATAACTCTTCTCTACCCAACTTTCTCTCTCCTACCTAAGTATCAACACCCATAAGTCAAACACATCACAATTTCCTTAATTCTTGAATTCACCTGTTTTTTGACTTTTAAAATGAGACGGAGGGAGTATTGTAATATTCAAATATCAATCAAGAGTACGTTTTGGAGGAAGCTGGTTCCTTCATAAGTTATAAAAAGACTTATTTTTAACCATTAAACCCTAAATTTTAAACTTTAAACCATAAACCTTAAACTCTTTAAAAACAAAACATTTTATAAGGAGAAACTAGTTTCCCCAAAATATTCTCATCAATTAAATTTTGAAAGTCTAAAATGGGACGTAGGAGTGAGTATACAAAATTGGTACGGGAAATCGTCCTCTAACATCGGCCAAAACAGAGGTATAAATTTTTGGAATTCGTCTTATAAACCCTAAACTCTTTTGTGTTTCTCCTTCCTCCTAATTCACACAAATAAAACGTTTATCAGGATACTGCTTTCTCTCCTCCCCTCAACAAATTGTAAGTGATTTTTTTTTTTTCATCTTCAAATTCTCTGTCTTTTCAAATTTCAAACATACATTTGATTCTTTATACTTCTTCTGTCCCAGAAAGATAGTCTCATTTTGATTTTTTATGGTCAACAAAAATGAACTTTGACCAACCATGGGTGATGATCTGATAGTGATTTATCAATAACAATTTTTAGAATTTCATTGTGATCATTAAATTGACACTAATGTTTGGTCAAAGTTTATTTTTGTTGATTATAAAAAATCAAAAAAATAAGACTACCTTTCCGAGAGACAGAGAGAGTATGTAAATTTGTTCAAATTCTAATTTTATCTTCTTTAACCTAGCTCACCAAAACAGGATATTCTTTCAATTTTACTTTTTCTTTAAAGTATATACCGAGTAGTTAGTTATACTTACAATCTACTCTTAGGCCATGTCCAATAACTCAACCCCCTAAAAACATTCAAATACCTTAATATCACGACACCTCATCTTTTCTCTCCATCCACTTAATCATTCAACTACTCTCTCAACTACACCCCCCACAATAAGCTAGTTTAGTTTAAAATTCAACTCCTCCCAACTCATCATTCTATACCCCACTACTTTTTATTTTATTTATAATCTTTATTTTTATGATTAATAAATAATAATTATTATTATATCATTTATAATTTAAAAATACTTCACACTTAATTAATTTTTTAAATTGCAATTAAATAAATATAAAAAATGATGATAATTATTATTAAAAAATACTTCACACTTAAAAAGATGTTGAAATTTTTTAAATAAGGGTTAATAAAGTATAATTGAAAAATTTATATTGAGAAAAGAGGATTTTTTTTTCGGTGTCCAAATCAAATGAAACTTACATGAATTTATAGATGAAAAAAATGATAAATTTTGGTGATTTTTTATTTTATAAAAAAATCAATTTACTATGAAATAATTGAGCTCAAAAAATTGAGATAAAAAATTAATCCGAAAATATAAATCTTTAAAAAAAAAAAAAAAAAAAAAAAAGAGCAACAAACTCGCCTAAATGGGAGGTGTGGTGCACTCTCCAAGTGCTGGCCACTCCCAAGCCGACATGTATCTCTTTCGGGCCCCACAAAATTTCCCTCAACCCAGTTGAAACCTTTCAACCCTTCCCCTCAACCCCCTCCTCTCAACCCCTTATTGCCCACCCTCAACTAGTTGACCCCCACTCAACCCCCCCTCTCAACCCCTTATTGGACATGGTCTTATGTCCCCCACCACATTTATACTTTTTCTTTTAATTAATAAAATCTAGGGAAAATCCGCCCTCCTTTCGCTAAAAAAGAAAAAGAAAAAGAAAAATGCAATCTTCTCTCTTGGCCCAAAATATATTCACAAGCTAATATGAAAATTTAATTCCCCTCCCGTAAAAACAGTATCATTATAATTTTGATGATAAACTCATTTGATATTTGACCAAATCTTATTTGATTGTCTTCATGAAATTTTAAAAAGTGGTCTTAGGCCATCTCCAATAGAGCTTTAAAACTACAAAACTGCATAACTGCAAGTTTCCTCCAATATAGCGCAAAAGCCTTCTTCACCTAGATTAGATATATAATCTTCTATTTCTCTTTGTAATTTTTTTGATATTTGTAAAGTAGATAGGCTAATCGTTCATTATGCGCATAAAAACGCTACCTTTGCTAGTAATATGTTCCATAACTTTATAGGCCCTGAGCCTTTCTTTCTATATATATTTAATGTATTCTTATTGTCAACAAAAAAAAAATAAAAAAATACTGCCATTTCGAAACCAATGCCATCTGGAAGCAAGTCAAAGCCACATTTGCCGCAAGTTTGCTACTGCACTATCCCTTTTTTTCTGTTTCTTTTTTCTTGTTCGTTTAAAGTATACTAATGTCTGTACCCTAAAATGAATGGAAGTTATTGTAGCAAGATTTGAACAAGCTCTTGTAAATGATGAAAGATATTTGGTGCTGAAATTGCTCCAGTTTAGATGGATGGTGCACCAAACTGTTGGAGATCGCCTTATTGATGCACTACAAACAAAACTATCTATAACAACCACATTAGAATTTCGTGAGGATAATCAAATTTTCATAATATTTTTGGTAAAAATTCAATTGAAGTGATCGCTATGATCAATGACACTATCGTGTTGTAAGGAGCTAGGGAGTATCCTGAAACATGTATTGCTAACCTAACCTTTATCTTCTGTCTTTTTTCAGTTAAATGTTTGTGCACAAGGAAACCGAGACCATTGAAAGTAAGGATGTAATGAGTAAGTCAGAGGATTTGATAAGCGACCTGCCTAGGGACATAATCGAAACAATTTTAGAGCTTTTACCCCTAAAAGATGTTGTCAAAACGAGCCTCTTATCAAAAAGATGGAGGAATAACTGGACTACCGTTACAAGACTCGACTTTGATTATAACTTTCTGAAGTCTATAAAAAACAATGGGTCTTTACAAAAAATTGGATTCGAAAATATTATCAACTCTGTTTTCCATCTATAATTTTGACCCTTTTGATTCACTTTTAAATAAACACCCCATAAAATTGTCATCTCATTTGTTTTCTTGTAAAGACTTGAGAGTTTTACATCTATGCAACTTTGTCTTGGAACCTCAACCTCCACGTGCGTTTATATGCTTCAAGAATCTTATAGTCATTCATTTCGAGAGCGTTGAGATTGCAAAAGATGTATTTGAAACTATACTCTCCAGTGCTTTAGAGCTTCAAACATTGGTCGTTTCTAATTTGATGCAGTCGAAGAGTTAGCGTTCGACCGTAACGGGCGTAACTTTTGATTCCGGAAGAGTTACGGGACGCACAGCATATCAAAACGAGCGTCTTTTCGAGAGGAACAAAAGTCATGGGCTACGCCCCATGTCCAGGCTTTAAAAAGGCCAAAAAACGCTTCTAAGGCCCTCAAACGGCCTTCTGAAGTTTTTATCCGTTTTTACATTGTTTTGGACATTTTCGTAATTTTCGTATTTTAGGGTTTCTTTTCAGTAGGGTTTTTTCGCAGACTTTATATACTTTATTCTAGGGTTTTGAGAGGCAGTTTATGCCGTTTTGAATGAAATCGTTTTCTTGTTCCGACTTGTAGTCTTGATTAATTTCGACTGCTGTTGAAGGATTGTTTACGCGTATTGATTCATTTCTACCGTAATCAATCATTTATCTAAGCTTCCGATACGTCATAATTGCAAGGGATTAGATCATTTGAATATACATGCTCCAAGTCTCAGGAAGATGCATGTGGATGGTGACTATAAGACAATCAGAATTAGCAATATGCCACATCTAGAGGATGTTTCTTTTGGATTCAGTTATATAGATAAGTTTTCATGTCGCGGGTTATCTATTGAACGTTGGCCTCAACTAAAGGGCATCAATTTCGGGTTTGACTCTTTTCAGGTGAGATAGCAGGATCCCCTTTTCTTTTTCCTCTATGATTGGTACTTCCAAATATTGTTTTAGACTTTTTAAATATCACAAATATTTTTGTTCTCTATTACGTTTTGTTACAGTTTTTGATGATTATCATGTTATCATTTGCAACAATTTTTTTTTGGAAAATAGCGCACTTGATTTGGAAAGACCATAAATGGCTTATAGATCACTAAAGGAAGCATAAAGCAAGTATACGGATTCTTTAATCTCATAGAAAATCTGTTGTAGTTCTTTGCTTCAGGTATGTCTACCAAGTTACTGCCCACAAAATTTTGTCACTTGAATCGCCTCGAGTTACTCCACGTAAAGTTCTGAGCTCCAAGTCAGTTTTTTTATGTTGTTTGCTTGATTAAACGCTCGCCCAATTTGCAGAATCTTGATATTTTGGTGAGTCAAGATATATCCTTATTTTTTTTTTCTATTTTTTTATTACATGATTAAACTTTCTATTAACTTAGTGACTTGTTCAGTTTCCAAGTTATGAGGAAGGGGTAATTGAACCAATTACAAAGTTTATGGAAGCGCACGATTGGGGGGATTGCTCCCTTGACAGGCTACAAAAGGTGAATATGAGGTGTATCAAGTATGTTAGCCCAGAATTACTGCTACTCAAACAACTTCTTCGCCTCTCGCCCGTTCTCCAAAAATTGTACATTCATCCCTCTTCTTCTGTTGTCAAAGATGAAGTTGTTGAGTTTGAAGCGGCTCTGGAACAGTTTGAACGAGCATCTCCGAGAGCCATGGTTATTCACAAGCCAAACCGCCCTTAGTGCATGCTCAATGCATTTCTTGATGTTTTTATTTTCTTATACTTATTTTTATGGAAAAGATAACGAAATACTTACTCGTAGAGCCACATTGTTCACCTTATGATCTCCTGCTACCCCTGCTAGGGAACTTGATTAATTGGTAGAAGAATGACTACTTTTTGTGTTTTTTGTCCGCGTCTCTTTTGGTGGCTTATTCAATAGATCAAACAAAGATATGTACTTTTCACCTTTCAGCTTGAATTCTTGAGATTTTAACTGCTGCAGCTTATTCTCTAACTATCTGGTTTGTTGAAGATAGGTTACTTCTCTCTGTTTTAGAGCAATTTCTATGAGTTGCAGAGATGAAGTTATGATGAATAATTTCAAGCTAAGACACTCCCAAGGGTGTATTTTAACTAGGCATTTGAACCAGATGGTCTATATAAAAATATTAAAAGTTGGCTATTTTAAGGAGGTCTTAAGTGAGTGAGTGGAGTAATGATTATTAATGAGGTGTCCCCAAAGGAGTGACCCAGTGGTAAAGCCAAACATCACCATCGGTGAGCGCTAGGGTTCGATCCCTCTCCTCCCCTCTTTATGGCGTGGACATTGTCAAAAATAATAATAATAATAATAATAATAATAATAATAATAATAATAATAATAATAGTAATAATAATAATAATAATAATGAGGTAGAGAATAATAAGTGAATTAGTTGATGTGAGAATGACAAGTGAGTCGTGTTGGGACCGCGACCACCCCCACTACTTCACATTAGTATTGTTAGTGTACATACTTGTGCCACAATTGTTGACAATTGTGGTGGCAGATCTTGACTAATCTCATGGTGACCCACAAGCCTCCGTAGCCGTATCACCGCCAAGCCACCAACAACACACCGGCAAGATCAACACTAGCCTCATGCCTAGGATTTCCTTTCTAACTTTTCTGTATCTTAGTTGTATAAATAGTTGTATCAAATACACAATTTTTATCTCATCTTCATTCAATATATCATGGAGATCTCCTACCATTTCAACATGGTATCAGAGCTACCAATTCATTTGCGTAGTTCTTCAGTTATCTTCTACCGTTAATCATTGTCATCTGAAACATTCACATTCAAAACCCATTTTGCAATTTCAGAAATCAACACACACATTCTTACCTCATTTTTTTAATTCTTCCTTGGTATTGTCCCATCAAACAGACTTGTAATTCATTCTCAAAATCTGTTTGCTCCAGAATTTGTGAAGTTTCCAGCAATTCCGCTTTCCAACGAATAAAATTTATTCAGTCTGCTATCTCTCTTCCAGCCCTTATTTTCTATCTCCAACTCTATACACCACCATTCCTTAAAAGCCTGCCACATCACCCTTATTTTATTTTAAAATTTTTGTCCCATTGTTGAGAAATTATTTATTTCTCATTTATTATAGTCATTCATTAGTTCATTAAAAATGGACAATTCTGACCTTATTCATCCTATACATCCCATTTTAGATGGCTCAAATTCTGACCTTAAAGGAGAGAAACTGTGGGGGCTTATCACCGGAGATATTGTAGAGCCGGTTTGCGCCGACGACGAAGAAAAGTCAAAGTTTGCTGAGCGTCTTGAGGAATGGGACAGTAAAAATCATCTCATGATTACTGCATTCCGAAAATCATTTGTTCCTTTGATCAACCTTCAGTTCGGTCGTTTTCAAACTGCTAAGAAACTTTGGGATTTCTTAGAAAGTCGGTATACAACCTCCGATATTGCTCATCAATACCAGTTGTTTAGTTCGCTTCATCATTTAAAACAGGAACCTGGGGAGTTTATCCAAAACTTCGTTTCCCGTATGGAGTCAATTTGGGACCAACTTGCTGCCTCTGAGCCAATATGGAAATGTAATGATGATGCCGAATCATTCACTTTTTATCGTGATAATCAGCGAGTGGTCCAATTCCTCATGGCTCTTACAACTGATTTTGAGACCGTACGAGCCAGTCTTCTTCATCGCAGTCCATTGCCTACCATGGACAGTGCAGTAACCGAACTCATTTCAGAAGAAACCCGTCTTGGCAGTCTAAAACCACAACGAATTGATGTAGTTCTTGCAACGCATTCTTTTAGATCCAACCAACAAGGGTCTAAAAATTTTCAATCAATGTCCAACTCCAAATTTTGTCGTTATTGTCATGCTAACGATCATGGTTTTGTAGAATGCCCAACACGAAAGTGCATATTCTGCAACAAGAAAGGAACAGGGCACCATCCTACAAATTGTCCAAGCAATCCCAACAAGTTGCCAGCAACCTACAAGCCTAAGGGAAATCATTTCAAGTTTGGGAATCAAACATTCAATCATTCCGCTGCTACCACTATTGACTCTTAGTCTCCCACAGAGATATGTTCCTCTAATTCTTCTCAAGATCTACCTCTTGCTAGTAACACAGTTCATGAACTTCAAGCTCTTTTGACTAAGATGTTGTCCATTTCTGGTACTCCTTCTTCCACTGTCATGTCAACCACTTCAGGTAAATCCTCATGGTTATTTGACTCTGCATGCTGCAATCATATGACTTCTGATCCAACACTTTTTAGTATCAAAAATGCTATTTATCGAGTACCTCCAATACGCACAGCTGATGGATAAGTCATGCATGTTAGTCATGTTGGGAATATCAACTCTGATAATGCATCCCTTTCAAACACATATCTCATTCCCAAGCTCACTCTTAACCTCATTTCTGTTGGACAATTATTTGAACTTGGTCTTGATGTTATTTTCTCTCGTAATGGTTGTCGTCTGCAGGATCCGCAGACAGGGCAAATCCTTGGGACATGCCGTAAGATTGGACGACTGTATGAGCTCACAAACCTTCAATCCTCTTATCCACCTTCTACTCCACAACATGTTATAGCATCTTCCACTTCTTGTTCTCCCTTAAGTCTTTGGCATTCGCTTTTATTCAGGTTTAGGTCATACTTCTCTTAGTCGTCTACGTAGCTTAGCGTCAACTGGTAAGTTAGGTCCTGTGAAAGACGAACAAGTAGACTGCTTATCATGTCATCTTACGAAACACACCGCCTTACCTTTCTATAATAGTGAGGCTGTGTCCACAGCTCCTTTCGATCTTATTCATTCTGATGTATGGGGCCCGTCTCCCAATATTACTATGGGTGGATCCAAGTACTTTGTGTTGGGAATTCAATCAAGAGTCAAGGCCCAAAGCTATGGAGCGATTAACAAATAAAACAAGAGCGAAAAATAAAATCAAGAAGAACACAAGAATTGTTACCCGGTTCGTCACAACAATGACTACGTCCGGGGGCGCTACCAAGCCAAAAATATTTCACTAATATTTTCTCTGATGTTACTAATTGTGTTTATGACTATCACTTGATTTATATAGAGTTCTAAGTCCGAAACCTAAACATAAAATAATTACCCTAGCTAGCTGTAGGACGGAGCGAGTACAATTCCTTAATGAATAAGGAAACAAAATAACAAAACACTAAAGGAATACAAACTCCTTACTATCACTGCCACGCATGCCAGGATACCAGTTGCCAAAGGAAACCAATTCCTTTATCGATTTGTCATGCACGAACAAAATGCAACTGGGTTTTCGGCCCACTAAGGTCTCCAGCCCATCCATACGTAGCAGCATTTGTTCACTCATTCTGTCTCCGTCCCGCAACTTTGACTATTTTGTTTATGGTTTTGACTCCACAACTCAACAATCTCCCACCTGGAGACTAAACCAATCCTCGTGATAGCCTCGTCAAACTCCCACCCAAGAGAATGACTTCCAATAAACACATGTTCTTCTGTCAGTGGCCAACTGACCTTGGTAGCGCCCGGCCCCCTTGTCTAGTTCTCCAAGTGAGTTGAAGCCGAGCGAAGCTTCAACATATCTGCGGGTCCTTCAATGCTCTGAGTCTTCACTCCTAGTGATCCTCCCTGCACATCACCGCTCACTTTCTTTCTGACTATCAATCTTGAACATTGCGAATCCTCGTGCCTCACACAGTCACAAGCTTGGGACTTCTGTGTGTTCTTTGCAACCCATCGCATCACTGTTCTAGATCCCGCTCCCATGTTGGTTAAATTGGCACTTCGCCGGCCGGCTTCTGACATCAATTTCCTACCAACATACCGTTTAGTGAGATTTCTCCCACCATGGCGATCTCGGCCACCACCATCCATCATTGGGATGTCTCCTCGTTTCCCCCAATGAACCATGTTGTATGTGGTATACAACATATTTTCCATACCGCCTCGAGCTACCAAGCTAGCTCCTCGGTTTACTTTCCATGTTCCACAACCAAAGGTCACCACACAACCTTCTTTATCGAGTTGCCTTATGGAAATCAAGTTCCTCTTCAAGTCTGGAATATGTCGCACTTCACGTAGCTGCAATACAGTCCCATTCGTCCCTTTGACCCGAACAACCCCTTTTCCAACGATCTTGACCGGATTATTATCTGCAAGATGAACAACCCCAAAATCGCCCAGAACGTACTGCTCCATCCCCTCTGCACTAGTGCACGAATGAAACGTCGCGCCCAAATCTAAGACCCACGAATCCGTTGGACTGCTCCCACCTAAGGTTAATGCATCCGCTATATCCTCAGCAACATTTAATTCCTTCTTACCGTGCGGCCTCTCTGGACATCTATTTTGATAGTGTCCCTTCTTCCCACAGTTGTAGCAAGTAATCACCTTCTTGCCACCCTTACCCTTTTCACCGACACTTAGTGCTAGCCCGGATGTCTGTCCTTTGTTTTTCCTACGAACTTCTTCGCCAAGAATTACATCCACGACATCCACAAACTTCATCTTTGCCTTCCCTGTTGCCGTGTTAACAGCAACCACAATTGAGTCCCAACTGTCTGGTAAAGAATGAAGTAATATTAATGCTAGTACCTCATCGTCTAGAGTAACATCCACGGAAGATAGTTGAGCCGCATTAGACTTGAATTCACTTATGTGCTTTGTTGCCGACATGCCCTCCACCATCTTTGTGTTCAACAATTTCTTCATCATATGAGCCTTGTTCGCAGCCGATGGTGTCTCGTACATGCTCGGCAACATCTCTAACATCTCTCTGGTAGTCTTCGCCTCCAACACATTCTTCGCCACATCCTTGGCCAACGTTTGCCTAACAAGCCCCAACGCTTTACGGTCCATGATTGCAAAATCTGTGTCCTTCACATCCTCTGGCTTTTCTTTTAATGGAAGATACAAATCCTTATTCCACAGAATATCCTCGATTTGTGTCCTCCAAAAGCTGAAATCCGTCCCATCAAATTTTTCGATCAACACTTTGTTACCATCCTCCAAAGCCCCCACAAATTCCATTGCAAAAGACAAACGTAGCTATGGATCGAGAAACCAAAAGCTCTGATGCCAGTTGTTGGGAATTCAATCAAGAGTCAAGGCCCAAAGCTATGGAGCGATTAACAAATAAAACAAGAGCGAAAAATAAAATCAAGAAGAACACAAGAATTGTTACCCGGTTCGTCACAACAATGACTACGTCCGGGGGCGCTACCAAGCCAAAAATATTTCACTAATATTTTCTCTGATGTTACTAATTGTGTTTATGACTATCACTTGATTTATATAGAGTTCTAAGTCCGAAACCTAAACATAAAATAATTACCCTAGCTAGCTGTAGGACGGAGCGAGTACAATTCCTTAATGAATAAGGAAACAAAATAACAAAACACTAAAGGAATACAAACTCCTTACTATCACTGCCACGCATGCCAGGATACCAGTTGCCAAAGGAAACCAATTCCTTTATCGATTTGTCATGCACGAACAAAATGCAACTGGGTTTTCGGCCCACTAAGGTCTCCAGCCCATGCATACGTAGCAGCATTTGTTCACTCATTCTGTCTCCGTCCCGCAACTTTGACTATTTTCTTTATGGTTTTGACTCCACAACTCAACACTTTGTGATATTTATTGATGATTATTCTCGTTTTACTTGGCTTTATCTCATGAAAAATCGCTCAGAAATTCAACAAATTTATTATGATTTTGCAAAGATGGTTAAAACCCAATTTTCTTGTCCTATCAAAGTTTTTCGTGCAGATAATGCCATGGAATACAAAGAGACACATTTCCTAAATTTCCTTCGTGATAATGGGACGCTTCCTCATCGTTCATGACCCATACATCTAAAAAAAATGGACGTGCTGAAAGAAAACACAGACACATTCTTGAAACTATCCGTGCTTTATTGATCTCATCATCCTGCCCTGAAAGATTTTGGGATGAAGCTGCTCTTACTGCTGTTTACACAATTAATCGTGTTCCTTCTTCAGTTATTGGTAACCAAAGTCCTTATGAGCGGTTATATAAAGAATTGCCTAACTATAGTCTTTTACGAGTTTTTGGGAGTGCATGTTTTGTGTTATTGCCACTCCACGAAAGAAACAAACTAGAACCTCATGCTCGTCTTTGTTGTTTTTTTGGGTATGGGATAGAGCATAAAGGGTATAGGTGTTGGGATCCTATTTCTAAACGTCTTCGTGTTTCCCGTCATGTTACTTTTTGGGAACACAAAACTTTTGCATCAATGTCTCAATTTCACTTCGCCCCCCAGGGTTTTCTACACCATATTTTACTGATTCTTCAATTGAGCTCCTTTCTGATAATCTTGTTCCAGGTTCTCCTTTTGAGCTAATCACAGATCCGTCTACATTGCCTATTGTCCATCCCGAGGTGCCCGCCGTGCCTGCTGATCCTACTACAACAAATGAGCATTTGGATATCCCATTAGAATCTACTCCCCCTTCTCCAGCTCCAGAGTCTCCTCCTTTGTCCCCGCGTTATCCCACACGGGTAAGAGAACCACCAGCTCATCTTCGTGATTATCATTGCTTTTCTACTATTTCCTCATTGGATGAGCCACAATCCTATAATGAAGCTAGTTCTAACCCTCTTTGTCAAGAAGCAATGAAAACAGAACTTGCTGCATTGGAAAAGACTCATACATGGATCTCGTTGATCTACCTCCCGAAAAGACTTTAGTTGGGTGTAGATGGGTTTATAAAATAAAAACTCTTTCAGATGGAAGCGTGGAACGTTACAAGGCTCGACTAGTGGCTAAAGGTTATTCTCAAGAGTACATCATTGATTACGAGGAGACATTTGCCCCTGTTGCTCGACTTACATTTGTAAGAAGTTTGCATGCTGTTGCTGCCGCAAGAAAATGGGGCATGTTCCAAATGGACGTCAAGAATGCATTTCTTAATGAAGATCTTATTGAGGAAGTTTATATGAAACCACCTCCAGGTTATGTTCCTCCACCACACAAAGTCTGTCGCCTACGTCGAGCTATTTATGGTCTTAAACAAGCCCCTCGTGCTTGGTTTGCTAAATTCAGTTCAACAATTGGACGGTTTGGTTTTACATCCAGTGCTTATGACTCAGCTCTTTTTCTGAAAAAGTCAGATCGTGGTACTATTCTATTGCTCCTTTATGTTGATGACATGATCATAACCGGAAACGATCTGAAAGGTATTTCAGAGCTTAAGCACTTTCTGAACCAACAGTTTGAAATGAAAGACCTTGGTCCACTCAATTACTTTTTGGGACTTTAAGTTTATTCAGACAACAATGGATACTACTTGTCCCAAGCAAAGTATGCTTCTGAACTCATTGCTCGTGCTGGTTTGACAGATAGCAAAACTACATCGACTCCACTCGAGTATAATACTCGTCTCACTGTTCTCACAGGTTCGGTTCTTCCTGATGGAACATTATATAGACAACTGGTTCGGAGTCTAATATATCTTACTGTCACTCGCCCAGCCATTGCACATGCAGTTCATCTTGTGAGTCAGTTTATGAAATCTCCACGATCCACTCATTATGCTGCAGTCCTGCATATTCTCCATTACATCAAAGGCACTACATTTCATGGTCTTCACTTTTCCACTCATTCAACTCTAGTATTACATGCTTACTATGATGCTGATTGGGATGGTGACCCAACAGATCGACGCTCTACCACTGGATTTTGTTTCTTTTTGGGCGATTGTCTTATTTCTTGGCGTAGTAAGAAACAACCAGTGACTTCCAGGTCTAGCACTGAATCAGAATACCGGGCACTTGCTGATACTACTCAAGAACTTCTTTGGCTTCGTTGGCTCTTAGAAGACATGGGTGTTACTCATGAGGGTGCTACCAATATATGTTGTGACAACCGAAGTGCCATTCAAATTGCCCATAATGATGTTTTTCATGAGCGTACGAAACACATTGAAAATGATTGTCATTTTGTCCGCCAACACATTGTTCGTGGTACTGTTCACCTTATATCAATCTCATCAGCCGATCAAACTGCAGATATTTTCACTAAAACGCATCCACCGGGACGACTTCACGCTTTAATATCCAAACTCAAGCTGTCCTCTCTTAAAACACCTTGAGTTTGCGGGGGGATGTTAGTGTACATACTTGTGCCACAATTGTTGACAATTGTGGTTGCAGATCTTGACTAATCTCATGGTGACCCACAAGCCTCCGTAGCCGTATCACCGCCAAGCCACCAACAGCACACTGGCAAGATCAACACTAGCCTCATGCCTAGGATTTCCTTTCTAACTTTTATGTATCTTATTTGTATAAATAGCCTTCACTACGTTGTATCAAATACACAGTTTTTATCTCATCTTTATTCAATATATCATGGAGATCTCCTACCATTTCAACAAGTATGATATTGTCTGCTTTGGGCCCAGCCAGCACAGATTTATTTTTGGGTTATCTCTTAAAAGGCCTCATACTAATTGAGTGTGTGGACACCTTTATATACTAGGCAATTCTTCATTCAATTGCCGATGTGGGACTTGGATTGACACTCCAACAAGTCGCATTAATTAAAATATATTATGAAGTTTCTATTTTGGGTTTTTGCAATTTCAAGTGGGACACCTCACACACACATATTATTATGTGTGTTTAAAGTGTACAATACTCCCTCCTGCTGATAACTATGTGCAAAAAATGGGTTTTGCACGAAAATTAAGAGATGAATAGTAGTGAGTAGTTGTTGTGAGTGTAAAAAGTAAAGTAGGAGAGAAAGTGGGGTAGGGAATAGTAGGTTGATTTGTGTTGTGAGTATAAAAGTAAAGTATGAGAGAGAATGGGTGGGAGACATAGTAAACATTCTTTACCATTTTAAAAAAGTGTAACTTACCAATGAGACGACCAAAATGGAAATTTGTCCACATACGGAGGGAGTATATACTTTATTCTCTCTCTTTCTTTGAAAAAGTACTCTCATTGTGACTTTAAAAATTCAATATCCCAAACAATGTCTTACTAATCTTACGTTATCTCATGCTTTTTTGGGTATAAATGCTTATGCACTTGGAAAACGAGATGATTGGAAGTGAGGATATAATGAGCAAGTCAAATGACTTGATCAGCGACCTTCCAAGGAACATAATTATAAATGAAACAATTTTAGAACTATTACCCCTACAAGAGGCTGTTAAGACAAGTATTTTATCGAAGAAATGGAGGTATAACTGGACTACCATTACACGACTCGACTTTGGTTATGACTTTCTTGAGTATATCAAGAGTAATGTGTTTGGAATATTAATAAGCAGCAACAGATTAATGATAATTTAATCAGGAGCAAATCATGCAAGATCAGTAACAATTTATTAAGCCAATAGCAAACAGACCCAGCAAGAACAATAGTAACAGTAGAACAAACAGAAACAGAAAAGAGAGTTAGAACAACTTATCAATCAGATCGAGTCACCTTATGAGAAGACTGTCTTAAGAAGAATTATTGCCCCCTACTGGTGCTGCTTCGGGTTCAGGAAAATTCTTCCGAGGGTGAAACAATCACAGAACACGTACCAAGAACTGTTGCACAGTAGGTACGGATTCAACTTCGGTCCTATCTCAGTCGCCTGAATCTCACCGCCGTTAGCACGCAAACTGGAACTTTAGAACAAAATATAGAGCGGAAAATACAAGAGAGTATTTTCGTGTGTATTATTCTGAGGAGAGGGATCATTTATTTATACACGATTTAGACCTCAGAATTCCACAAAGAGATGGACTCCTAATTCTGATCAACTCAAAGAGTTTCAGTCTTACACAGAAAGAAACTGCACAGTTACAGTCCGGTTAGGATTCTGACGGACATAACTGAATTTCGTTAGGGACCAAATACTGAAACCTCAAATGAATTTTGTCCAAAAAGATAGGCCCCGAACCGATCGCCTGAGGCCCGAGCCCGGCCGTGCCGAGCGAGAGCGCGTGTGGGGAAATGTTCAAGTCCACCTCACATGTAACTTGAACATGAGTGTATGAAATGCCAAGTAATTTATGACACTTCAACTGCCCATCTCATTTCTACGTGGGATGGCACAAAAACCTTTTATATCACCAACAAAATGGAAGATTTTGCCTTCCTATCCCATGTGGGATGGCAATCAACCCATTTCATTATTGGCATTAAAGGCTCATAAATGCCTAACTTTGAGGTCTAATTACTATGGATTCCACCCATAATTTGGCTTTCACCAAAATATCAATTTGCTTCATGGTATAACATAGAATGTGTATAAACATTGACTTTGGTCAAACTCAATGGGACCCACAAATGGGACCCACCCAAAGTTACCTAAAGCCAAACTTCCAACATAATGGGTCTTTAGAAAAAAATTGGATTCATTAAGCTTATAGATAATTTTGTTATATGAGTAATTTTTTTTTATTAACTTAGTGATTTGTTCAGTGATGAAATTATGAGGAATGGGTAATTGAATCAATTACAACGTTTATGGAAGTGCAAGATTGGGGGGATTGCTCCTTAGACCATCTACGAACGGTGAAGATGGGATGGATTGTTGGGTATGGAGTCAAAACTCTGGAGGAGTGAGAAAGGTGATGCGCCGGGATGAATTTCAGGGCCAGGTGCACTTGGATCCCTCTTGTAGTCTACGTGGAACTCAGCCTTAACTCCTGATCAGTTTCTGCGCAGGTAGCACACGTCACTAGAATGGGGGCGCCTCCGGCGGAAGCCCCTCCGGCGTGAGAGTAAATTTTTGTTTTAGAGAGAAATTGAATTGAGTAGGTGTGTGCATGCCTTGGCAAAAAAACCAGAGATTACCCCCCTTTAAGAGTGACATTCCCCTTTATTTATACTCGTCCAGCATGTGCAAGTCTCGTGCTAAGGGCTCGGGCCTTCCATGTGCTCGCTGCCAGCTGTCACCACCTGATTGGCTTCCTATAAGTTGTTAGTTAAGCACATTCCATGCCTGCACATCTAAGCATTAATTATAACAGATTTAGTGGGGTCCCCCATCGTCACATTTTTCACACCTTTTTCCCTAAGTCGCCGGCGACATAGACCCCTCTTCATGTCGCCTCTTTCTTCTCTCAGGTCCTTAGAAATTCTTATTCCCTTTTTACCATTCTATTTGTCTCGCACCATTGTCCTCTTACTTATGTCTAGGGATGCAAACGGGTCGAATACGGTCCGGATATTACAAAACCTGTAATCCGACCCGAGGTTGTCAAACCCGTATCCAAACTCGTCCGTATCCGACGATGGGCGAATCCGTATCTGCCCGTAAGATCCGTCCAGTTTATATATATATTTTTTGGCTTGGCCCATCTCTTTCATTTTTTTTTTGGCATGGACCATCTCTCATTGCCTTGGGTTTGAAAAAGAAAAGAAAAAGAGTGGCCCATTTATGCATAAATCAACAAACCAAACAACAACTATTGTTGGTTCCAGAAGGTGGACAAAATGTTAGTCCTCACTAGATATTTTGTGGTAAGTAAAGAGAGAATGTGGCTAATAAGACGAGTGGGTAAATTTATGAGTCTATTTTATTCAACTTTCTGTATTTTTGAATCAAAATTCATTGATTTCTTCCTAAAATGCCAATTAGAGAGCTGGAATGCTGAATTCTAGACTAGAAATAGAGATTCAGATTTCCACATACATTATTATGGCAGAGTATTCCACATCAAACGAAAGAGAAAAAAGAAAACCCTAATTTTGAAATAGAGATTCAAGGAAAATTAGACAAGAAAGGGTAGGGAATTGCGTACTCGTTCTTCAAAAATCAAACTTAGATTGTTCATCCGTTTGTGGCACAAGGCAAAGTTCTTCACAACTATGCTAACATTCTTGAACTGCTACTTAGATTAAGGCAATGTTGCAACCACCCATTTCTTGTTATGAGGTAAGAACTCGCTTGCACCTATTCTACTGCCAGTTTTGCTTTCCAGTAGCAAAGCCACACACTAGAGATGAGGGTCACTCGACCCCCCCCCCCCCGAGAAATGCCATTTTAATACCTCTAAAATTTTAGAAAAATACACTAAAACTATTATTTGTCTCAGTAATGATCCACCAGCACTATTACCTAAAATCATAACATACAAATCTCTTTTCACATTAATAAGTCAGTAGAAAATAAAAGTTACCTAAAATTGAATTAAACAACAACCCTGCACAGCTGCACTGCCTTGATCTATCAGCACTATTACCTTGGACGGCGGGGTAACCGGTGGTGGCCGGAGCTGGATCGTCGCGTCACCTGGTCCCTGAGGTCAGTCGCTCTGTTCAATCGTCGGCGTTGCCCTCTCTCTCTCTTAATGGCGGGTTTGAAATTGAAGGTCGCTGTTGGGTATGCTTATCACTTAACCCTCCTAAGTATGTTAGAATTGATTGATACCATCACCTATTAGTATTTTATGGACTTTAGGACCCTATGTAAGAAGTTTAATAACTTCAATTTTTAGCTTAATCCATTTTATAGTATAGGCTTAGTATATAAGACTTGGAGCGAAAAAGGATCGAAGATCTAAGCAAGACTTTGTTCACTGCGCAGGACATCACTGCGCAACATACAAAGTTGCTCAGTTTTCAATGTTCTCAGATTCCCAAACTTGGAAAGTGCTTAGAAGATGTACGCTTCTTAAAGTGCTGAGCTGTACAGAAACGACAAAACAAGCACACTCAGAAAATCCAACGATGGAGATGCGCTCAGATGAAATAATTCAAATGAAGACAGCTGTCAACCTTCTAGAAGAAGATTTGAATTTTGTCGTCATGCTCTGTCTCCAACGGCTATAAAGGACACCTGCGCACCAATCACATTGTGCCAGCTCATTGTCCTTGCTAAGAACTCCAACGGCTATTTTTAAGCTCTCATCTATAAATAACCTGCTCATCTTCATTTCCAAGTTTCTTGAGTTATTTCCTTCTAAGAGAAACTTTGAAGTTTTGAAGATTTCTGCTTAAAATCTCAAATTCTCTAGAACAACCTTCAAACCTTCACACCTTCAAACTCCTGCCCAGATCCTAAGCTTCGTATCACCCAGAATTCTTCGTGCTCTTCATCTCATAGATTCTTAGAGCCCAGAATTTCTGATACACACACACCTCTTGAAGCTTTGATCATTTAGATCTTACTTCTTGAGAAACACCGGTTTAGTCTAGGATTTTCTCTTCATAGAATAGATTTTGATTTGAGTTTTGATTCTTTGTAATCTTGTAAAAGCTCCTCACATCAATATAAATCTCATTAGAAAATCCAAGTCTAACCATCTTGGTAGAGGACGTTGATCTTTATCGATCGAACCTCTCCAAATAGCTTGTTCATTATTCTCGTTATTTATTTCCTGCTTATTTATTTCAGAATTATTATTTTGTTTGATCTTATCAGATTGCTTTGTTGCTGCTGTGATTGTTATTGCTTATTGCCTTAGCACTATTTTAACCAACTCCTTAGCCAAACTTAGCGCGTGCGTTTTTAGTCTCTACGCAGTATACCCTTCGCAGTAGCTGCTTTAATTTTCGTTGTACATTTCACACTCTCTCTGCGCGCTATACTTAGCTTATTTGAGAACTGTGCGCATAAGCCAATGGTTTTCAAAAGGGTTTGAAAAGAATTTTAAAACGCTATTCACCCTCACTCTAGCTATTTTCATACCCTTGTTGCCCATTTGGGACCAACAATCGCTCTGTTCAATCGTCGGCGTCGCCCTCTCTCTCTCTCTTAACGGTGGGTTTGAAATTGAAAACCCTATGTACTGAACCTCCCGCCTCACACACAGTATATATATACAAGGGTAGGGGAGTAATAATAATTGAAAATAAGGGTAAAATAGTAAATAGCCTAATATATATACTATACGGGTCGGATACGAATATAAACTTATTCGGGTTGGATACGGGTCGGATATGGGCGGATCTCGGGCGGCAACCGAACCCGTATCCGAACCCGCCGGATTTTGAAAAGCTATTACCAAACGCACCCATCCCCGGTCGGATTGTCTCGGATACGGATCGGGTTCGGTAAAATTGCCATCCCTACTTATGTCGCCCTTTAGTATTCTTCCTTATCATGAGAAGCCCTTCTCGGCCCAATGGGCTCATTTGTCCATCTCATTTCCCATTTCCTAGTTACCGGCCCATTATTCTTTCTCTTCGCCCGTTTCCCTAAGCCTGATTGGGTTCTTGCTAAGCCCGACCCATCGACATTCATTAGGTCCAAATTAATGTTTTTCGGTATGGTAGCATCAAAAGGTCAGAACAAAGAATAGAGGAGGAGCAAGGATCGGCAACAGAATAGTTGGGCGGCCACACACAGTAGGAGTGTGCGGTCGCACACTTCATCAAGGTCGGACATTAATTCTTGGAGGATAAAAAAGAAAGGATTTAGTTCCCTTTTTGGTTTCCTTTTATTAATTGTAAATATACTTCTTCTGTCTCGGGAATCCGGGTAATTAGGTTTTGATCAGGATTACGTTTTGTATCCCTATAAATATATTGTGACAACTACCATATTATTTATTACTCACTTTGTGTTAGGAGAAAGTTAGGATATCAAAAGAGAGTGTTAATAAGGGGGATAGAGGACTAGGAGAGTTATGGGGGCGATCCTACAAACCGGCAATGACCATGTTGCGTGTGTTCTTGGGGGAGGAGAAATAATAATATTTAGGTGAGAGAGATCGTTCTTGGAGAGTAGTTATGTTTAGATCTTAGTGATTGTATGTGCAAAGTTGTAACGATCTTCGTATATTATAGTGATATCCTAGCTTGGTGCCCCCAGATGTAGCCATGTGTTGGTGAACTGGATTATCAAATATCGGTGTTATGTTCTTTCATATTATTTCATGTGCTGAATTATTTTCTCCATATTGATGACTGTGCTAGTATGGGCTAGTGGATGTGGAGATCCCCCAAATCCACTACATGGATCAGTTGTATTAATCTAGAATTACTGCTGCTCAAACGACTTCTTCGCATCTCACCCGTTCTTTAGAAAATGTCCATTCAGCCCTCTTCGTTTGTTGTCGAAGATGAAGCTGTCAAGTTAAAAGCAGCTATGCAACAGTTCAAGCGAGCGTCTCCTAGTGCCATGGTTATTCACATGCAAAACCTGACCTTTAGTGCATAATCAATGCATTTCTCGTTTTTTTTTTTAATCTTTTTGTTATACCTTTTTTATTTATTTATTATAGAAAAGAAAACAACACTTCCTCCATAGAGCTGGAATAATGATTGTAGCAATATTCAGAATAATTTAATAAATTATGCTAACAGTATGAAAGGTCCTTTTGAATCATATTGTTAGCCCTATGCAAGCCAGTTTTGTGTCGGTAAGACGTACGCATGATAATATTTTCTTGGCTCAAGAAATGTGCATTTTATTCAAAAATATAAGGCTAAAGAGAAAGGCATGGCTTTAAAGATTGATCTTGAAAAGGCTTATGATGGTGTGAAATGCAAGTTTTTGGAGAAGGCTCTCTTGTTGAGTTTGGTTTTCCAATTCATTTCACTAAAGTGGTGATGGCTTGTGTAGAGACCACCAAATTGTCTTTACTTTTGGAACCGTGAGAAATTGCAATATAATATATTCCTTCCGTCCCAGCTCACTTGAGACTTATTTCTATTTTGGTCTGTCCCAGCTCACTCGAGACCTCCCCAAAATAATCAACTTTTAATAATTTTATATTGAATCTACCTCACCACTCATTCTCTCTCTTCATTTTACACCACTCAATTTATTCAACCACTACTACTATTTACACAACTCATTCTCTCTCTTCATTTTCTACCACACGTTTTCTTTATTTTATTCTTTTTCCTTAGTTATTGTGCCCACATCTTCTCTTCAGTCTCAAGTGAGGTGAGACGGAGTATATCTTCAAAAAGAAGACATTGTTTTGCCACAAATTTGTTGTGTGATACTATTGATCATGAAGTGGATAATGATGAGATCTTGTTTACTGTGACAAAGTCATTGCAAATAATCGTGATTGGGGTTGTTCTCATATCCAGACTCTTATCCCAGTTGAGTTCTTGAATATAATTCAAGGAATCCCTATCCCAAATAATTATGTTGGTATGATACAAGATTTTGGAAAGGGGATTTCGAATGGAAAGTTTAATTATAAATCTGGTTATGATGTTTTATCCATGAATATGAATGGTGAAAATGAGAAAAGGATTGGTCTCGGCTTTGGAAAGTCAAGTTACCTCAAAAGATGAAGCAATTCTTTTGGTTGTGTGTGCATGAAAGAAGAGTCGGTCTCCTGTAAAACGCGTTTTTCCTAATGGTTAGGAAAAACGTGTTTTTCAAAATCATCTGGCGGTCCTCAACACGCTCATTGGACCTTCGTAACACAACAGCTGGTCATCCTAAATATTGTCACTGGCTATCTATTAACACTTCTGCTACTCTAAAAAAAATTAGAAAAAACCTTCTGACTGTCACTTTCAAAAGTTCTGGCTATCATCTCATATCCAGAAGACTTTATATTGATATCCAGAAGGCTTTATATTGTCACTGGCTATCTATTAACACTTCTCTCTCTTCCTCTCTACCTTTCATTCTTAGTATAATATATATTCTTAATTTCCCAACTTCAAAGTAAATGTTTCAACTTTTCTGGAACCGAGGGAGTAGCACTTTCAGATTATAATATGCCGCATCTAGAGAGCGCTTCTGTAACGCCTCACTCAATTGCATTTAAATAATTTGCATTATGTATAGATATATTATATTTATACATCATTTTGTGATTTATTATGTGTTAGTTATATTATTTAGATGAATAAAAAACAATGAATGCATAAGAAGTTAGAAAACTTAACCAAAGTTAGGGGCTAAATTGATTAAAATGGAACTTAGAGGGCTTATGGGCACAATGTGGAAAATGAGTTTGATTGGGATCTTTATCCCTTCCCTTTCTCAGTCACTCAACACACACACACACACAATTACTTTCCCAAACTCTCTCTCTTTATCTGCAACTCCACGAAGAACAAAGGTAAGGGTTTAGTTTTGTCCAATTTTTCTTGCCTCAATTACTTGCTTGATTCAAGAACTAATTACATAAAAATGATCAGGGTGGTGAGTAGAGCATCTCCATATTTTTCTTATCATTTTTCAACAAGTTTGGTTCCGGAGTAGGTAAGAGTAATTATCATTTAATTTTCTTGATTTCATATATTTCTTTGGGTTTTGGGTTCTAATGGTCTTCAACTACTCAGGAAATCGGGTAGATCATTTCTAGGCAAGTAGAGTATATTTTCATCCATAAATCTCTTAAAGAGGTAAGTACTATTTCCCCTTTTCCATGTAATTTATGTGTATAATTGTTTATATATGTAATTGATGGGATTATATCAGGGGAAACCTAGCTGGGTTTGTGTTTTTGGGTTGTAAAGTGCTTTAGGCATGTTCATGTTGTTCTTATACTGGGATTGGGAAGGTTTTGTTATTACACAATGTTAAGTGTTACAAGTAGTGTTGTACTTTTGGGACGGTGAAACGAAGGGAGTATAAAGAATTTTGGTTAGACATGAATCGATCATAACTTGGTCGTTTTTAATCGAAATAAAATGATTTTTGAGTCTAACTTGACTAATTTTTCGAGAGCAATTGAATGAAACAGGTCTCAGAATCTGAAACCTTATAAATTGTTCCCAGAATCTCGGTTATGACAGAAGTATAGTATAAATCGTTAAAAGAACAAGTTAATCTTTGAAAATTCATAAATAATTCATCCGAACTCGGAATTAAATGATTTTTGGGTCTAAATTCATTAGCTTTTAAAGGTCTTTTTAATGAAATAGTTATCTGTTGCCAAAGTGTTACGTATTTGTCCCAGATTTAGGATCTTTGTTGCTGCTGTTTATGATAGTCTTATAAATGTGTTATAAGAAGTTAATATGATAAGTAAATGATCGTTTTAAGTCTCTTCATGACTACTAGAAGATGAATTGGTAAATGATACATACTAAATGTGTTACAAGTGGATTTGATCATTTTATGCAATTATGCCTAAGTGATGTACATGGTTGATGGTCTAGTCCCTTACTTTGGGCCTAGTACTAGTTTCATATTGTCAAGTAAATATTACTTGTGCATTTGGTTGTCAGTCTAGCTGGTTTATGTGTTTCGGGGGTGTATAGGTTCACGTTTATTATGAGAGCTGGGGCTGAGTAATAACCGTGAATCTATGCATCTGTGACCGTTTGCTCCTACTATTGATCACAGTAGGGGTCTAGCTTTATCAATGATTGGAGCATTAAGCACAATGATTGAATAGCTCTTTTGTTCTTGGTTCTTGGTTTGAGATACTGGGTAACGGGTCTCCTCTGATTTCGTGAAGCGGCCTTCAACATGAAGATCGACATCAACGTTATGTTTGGGTATGGAGTAATAAGGAGGAAAGAAATATCCTTTGTAATGTGTACTTAGCTATACGTGTTGCATAATGAGTAGGAGTAGCTACTCATGTGATGTGCTACTTGATATATATATTGTTAATGAACTGCTGCCATGCTTCATTTCTATATGTATGCATATCATGCTATGATAGTAGTAACTTACTGAGATTTTATCTCACCCCGTTTATTGTTTCTTTGTTTTCCTTAGATCCAAAGAAGGCTAGCGATAGCTCGAGGTGAGGATCGTAGTACCCAGTTCTGGTGCTAAGGGAAATTTCTTTTGGGTAGGTTATTATACTTTTGTTTTGTGAGGACGTTGGTTAGAGTGAGTATGTTAAACTCAGAAATTTTGGGGTACAATTGTGTATTTGTAAATAAAGTTGTCTTCTTTTGTTTACCGGCTTGTAGGCCGAGTAATGGAAGTATAGAAGTTAGTTTTTGGCTATGTAATGCGGTAAGAGGTGGTCAAGTGTTGAACCATCTTTAGTTGTGTATCTCCTACGTCATTAAAGGAGTATAGTTGTATTTTAGTTTTGAATTTTACAGTTTTTTTTAAAGTCGTGACGTGTCTGAATTCTATGGTTTATAGCAAATCTAAGGATTCGGGGCGTTACAGTTGGTATCAGAGCTATGGTTAGCTCTAAGCCTGGATAGGGTCTATGGCCTAGGTGGGTTGATTTTTGGGTGTGTTATTAACGTCGAGTGTTTATGTGTAGGGTGGAGATGAGTCATTCTGAGGATATTGGTAGTAGTACTCAGGGAAATGAGGAATCCGAAACTCCTTCTGTAGAAGTGGGTAATGATCATAATGTGGATTACAAGCAGATGTTTCAACTATTAGCTCAATTTGGCTCCAACCAGCAAGGACAACATAATCCGGGGCAGGCACAGTCAGGAGCTGATGACAAGGGTTATGCCAGTCGTCTTGCCAAGTTCCTGAAAATGCAACCTCGTAGCTTTGATGGAGAACCCGATGCAGTGAAAGCTGAGGAGTGGATAGAGAGTATTGAGAAGATATTCGCTGCTCTGAAATGTGAGGATAAAGAGAAGGTAACCTTTACAACTTTTAAACTAGAAAAGGCTGCGGAGCACTGGTGGAAGGTGTTATGCCAAAGCTGGGAGCAAGAGAAAGATGTACAACATACTTGGGCGGATTTTCTTAAAGAGTTCAACTCACAGTTCATTCCCTCGGTTGTCCAAGATCGAAGAGAGATGGAATTTCTGAATTAAGTGCAAGGAAATATGACGGTGGGACAATACTCTTCTGAATTCACCAAGTTAGCAAGGTATTGTAGCCACTTGGTTCCAACTGAAATAAAGAGGGCTCAAAGGTTCGTGAAGGGATTAAAGACGGAGTATAGGAAACAACTTCTTTCCTTACAACTCACTAGTTACCGACAAGCAGTTGAGAGGGCGTATGCAATTGAGAATGACATTGATGAACATAAAGTTAAACCGGGAGTTGCTATGGGAGGTCAAACATCAGTACGTGTTCCAGAAAGGGCTCAGAGTACGGGAAGTAAAAGGGGTGGATTTAACCGACCGAGTGGTCGATCTCCGAAGCAAGCAGAAAGTATGGGAAGTGTATCAGTGGGTTCAAAGCCAAATGTTTCGAGTTCGAAGTGGACTTGCAAGTATTGTTCCAAGGATGGCCATACTGAAGACCGGTGTTGGTTGAAACAAGGAAAATGCTTAAACTGTGGTGAGAGTGGACATTTTAAAAGGGATTGCCCAAAGAATAAGGGAACTTCGGGAGAAGGTACCGGACAGCAGGCTTCGGGTAGTAAGCGGGATAGTGGGGGTCGGCCTAAGGTTCAAGGTCGAGTATTTGCTATTGATCAGCACAGGGTGGCTGAGTCTACAACAGTGATAGGAGGTACCATTTTTCTTTTTAGTACGCGAGCGCGAGTTCTTATAGATCCAGGATCATCTCATTCTTATGTGGCATCACATTTTGTGTCTCATTTACCTGTTGTTCCTGATGCTATGCCTTATGTATTAGAAGTATCTTCTCCAATGGGAGATTGCATGCTAGCTACAGAAGTATATAAGAATTGTGATGTGCTTATAGGTAATCATACCCTTCAAGCTGATCTAGTAGTATTGCCCATAAGGGATTTTGATGTGATACTTGGTATGGACTGGCTTTATATGCATTATGCCTCTGTTGACTGTCATAAAAAGGTGGTCACTTTTTCTGTGCCGGGTTTGCCTGAATTTATTTTGAAGGTGATAGACCTATGTGTAGTTTTCATGTTATATCTGCTTTGAGGGCTAGGAAGTTGTTGTCTGGGGGTTGTACTGGGTATCTTGCTTGTGTTGTTGACAAGAGTGTGTCTGTAGCAAAGCTGGAGGATATTTCTGTGGTGTCTGAGTTTCCGGACGTGTTTTCTACTGAATATAGTATGCCACCGGACCGGGAACTTGAATTTTGTATTGAGTTATTACCAGGTACCACACCGATATCTAAAGCTCCATATAGAATGGCTCCCACTGAGTTAAGAGAATTGAAGAAGCAACTCGAGGAGTTACTGGAGAAAGGGTTTATCCGGCCTAGTGTGTCTCCTTGGGGTGCACCAGTATTATTTGTGAAGAAGAAGGATGGTACTCTGCGGTTATGTATTGACTACCGGGAGCTTAATCAGGTAACAATTAAAACAAGTATCCGCTACCTCACATTGACGACCTGTTTGATCAACTTCAGGGGTCCGTTGTTTATTCAAAGCTTGATTTAAGAAGTGGGTATCACCAATTGAAAGTCCGAGAAGAAGATGTACCAAAGACGGCCTTACATACCAGGTATGGACATTATGAGTTCGTGGTTATGCCATTTGGGTTGACGAATGCTTCTGCGGTGTTTATGGATTTGATGAATCGGGTTTTCAAAACCTATCTAGATTGTTTTGTGGTGGTTTTTATAGATGACATCTTGGTTTATTCTAAATCCAAGGCGGAGCACGAGCAACATTTGAGGATGGTATTGGGTGTTCTTCGGGACAAGCAATTGTTTGCCAAATTTAGTAAGTGTGCCTTCTGGTTAGAAGAAGTTTCTTTCTTGGGACACGTGGTGTCAGAGGCCGGTATTTCTGTTGATCCTTCAAAGATAGAAGCCATAGTTAAATGGAAGAGACCAACTACAGTCACCGAGGTACGTAGTTTTCTGGGATTGGCAAGCTATTATCGAAGGTTTATTGAGGGATTTTCTAAAATTGCTACACCAATGACAAGCTTGACTCGAAAATCTATAGCCTTCGAATGGGATAACAAACGTGATGCGAGTTTTCAGGAGTTGAAAAGAAGATTGACGGTGGCTCCAGTATTGGCTTTGCCTAAGGGGTCAGATAATTTTGTGGTTTACACGGATGCTTCCAAAGAAGGGTTGGGTGGTGTGTTTAATGCAAAATGGTAAAGTAATTGCTTATGCCTGAGAAAATTAACTCCTTATGAAGTGAGTTATCCTACTCATGACTTAGAGCTGGCTGCAATTATATTTGCGTTACACAAGTGGAGGCATTATTTATATGGGGCTAGATTTGAAGTGTTCACAGATCATAAGAGCCTAAAGTATTTATTTTCTCAAAAAGAACTTAATATGAGACAACGTAGATGGATGGAAAAGTTGAAGGATCATGATTGTACAATTTTATATCATCCGGGAAAAGCTAATGTGGTGGCAGATGCTTTGAGTAGCAACACCTATGTTGCACATTTGATGGCACGAGAGTGGAAATTGTTAGAAGATTTGCGAGACTGGAATCCTTATGAGTCGAGTCATGGCATGAGTTTCGCGAATATAAAGGCTACATCTGTTCTACTTCAACAGATTAAAGAAGCTCAGAAGATTGATCCCGAAGTGCAAAAGATTGTTAGTGGAATGAAAGAAGGTAAACAACCCGACTTTGCCTTTAATAATGATGGGATTCTTACTTTTCGTGGTAGGGTTTGTATTCCAGTTGATAGTGAGATTAAATCGCAAGTATTAGAGGAGGCTCATAAGACAAAGTATACCATACATCCGGGAAGTACGAAAATGTATCAAGATATGAAGAAGCATTTCTGGTGGAACTGTATGAAAAAGGGAGATTGCAGATTATGTGTCTAAATGCCTAACATGTCAACAGGTGAAAGTGGAACATCAACGTCCTGCAGGTTTGTTACAACCTTTAGAGATTCCTGAATGGAAATGGGAGCATATCACTATGGATTTTGTAACCGGTTTACCACGTACTCGAAAGGGTTATGAAGCAGTTTGGGTTATAGTAGATCGGTTAACCAAGTCGGCTCACTCTTTGCCTGTTTCTATGGGGTATTCATTGACTCAGTTGGCTTCTCTATATGTTCAAGAGATAGTCCGGCTTCATGGGGTTCCGGTGAGTATAGTATCTGATAGAGATCCTCGGTTTACATCCCGATTTTGGCAGGCTCTTCAAGGGGCAATGGGGACTAAATTCAATTTCAGCACGGCATTTCACCCACAGTCAGATGGGCAGTCGGAAAGGCTAGTACGGATTCTTGAGGATATGTTACGAGCATGTGCTGTTGACTTCAAAGGTAGTTGGGATGTTCATTTACCGTTAGTTGAATTTGCTTATAATAACAGCTACCAGTCTAGTATTGAGATGGCCCCCTACGAAGCATTGTATGGTCGTAAATGTAGATCACCTATATGTTGGGATGAGGTCGGGGAAGCAAAGCTTTTGGGACCCGAAATGGTTCAACAGTCGGTAGAGAGTGTGAGATTGATTCGGGATAGATTGAGGACAGCTCAAAGTCGTCAAAAGAGTTATGCTGATAACAGAAGAAGAGATCTTGAATTCTAAGTCGGGGATTTCGTGTTCTTGAAAGTATCGCCTCAGAAAGGTGTGAAACGATTTGGGAAGAAAGGGAAGTTGACTCCTCGGTATATAGGACCATTTGAAGTACTTGAGAGGATTGGGAAATTGGCTTATAGACTTGCTTTACCGCCATCATTGTCTGGGGTCCATAATGTGTTTCATGTCTCTACTCTTCGTAAGTATATCGCGGATGAATATCATGTTCTTGAGTGTGAGCCAATCGAATTCCAACCTGATTTATCCTACGAGGAGTTACCGGTAGAAATTCTTGACCGGAAGGAACAAGTCTTGCGTACCAAGAGAATTCCTCTTGTGAAAGTATTGTGGAGAAACCATGAAATCGAAGAGGCTACTTGGGAAACTGAGCGAGAAATGCGAGAGAAATACCCGAGTCTATTTGATAATTTCGGTAAGTAATTATGATCATTTAGACAAATAAAATTCGCGGACGAATTTTTAAGTTGGGGAGGATGTAACGCCTCACTCAATTGCATTTAAATAATTTGCATTATGTATAGATATATTATATTTATACATCATTTTTTGATTTATTATGTGTTAGTTATATTATTTAGATGAATAAATAACAATGAATGCATAAGAAGTTAGAAAACTTAACCAAAGTTAGGGGCTAAATTGATTAAAATGGAACTTAGAGGGCTTATGGGTACAATGTGGAAATTGAGTTTGATTGGGATCTTTATCCCTTCCTTTCTCAGTCACTCAACACACACACACACACAATTACTTTCCCAACTCTCTCTTTATCTGCAACTCCACGAAGAACAAAGGTAAGGGTTTAGTTTTGTCCAATTTTCTTGCTTCAATTACTTGCTTGATTCAAGAACTAATTACATAAAAATGATCAGGGTGGTGAGTAGAGCATCTCCATATTTTTCTTATCATTTTCAACAAGTTTGGTTCCGGAGTAGGTAAGAGTAATTATCATTTAATTTTCTTGATTTCATATATTTCTTTGGGTTTTGGGTTCTAATGGTCTTCAACTACTCAGGAATCGGGTAGATCATTTCTAGGCAAGTAGAGTATATTTTCATCTATAAATCTCTTAAAGAGGTAAGTACTACTTCCCCTTTTCCATGTAATTTATGTGTATAATTGTTTTATATATGTAATTGATGGGATTATATCAGGGGAAACCTAGCTGGGTTTGTGTTTTTGGGTTGTAAGGTGCTTTAGGCATGTTCATGTTGTTCTTATACTGGGATTGGGAAGGTTTTGTTATTACACAATGTTAAGTGTTACAAGTAGTGTTGTACTTTTGGGACGGTGAAACGAAGGAGTATAAAGAATTTGGTTAGACATGATCGATCATAACTTGGTCGTTTTTAATCGAAATAAATGATTTTTGAGTCTAACTTGACTAATTTTTCGAGAGCAATTGAATGAAACAGGTCTCAGAATCTGAAACCTTATAAATTGTTCCCAGAATCTCGGTTATGACAGAAGTATAGTATAAATCGTTAAAAGAACAAGTTAATCTTTGAAAATTCATAAATAATTCATCCGAACTCAGAATTAAATGATTTTTGGGTCTAAATTCATTAGCTTTTAAAGGTCTTTTTAATGAAATAGTTATCTGTTGCCAAAGTGTTACGTATTTGTCCCAGATTTAGGATCTTTGTTGCTGCTGTTTATGATAGTCTTATAAATGTGTTATAAGAAGTTAATATGATAAGTAAATGATCGTTTTAAGTCTCTTCATGACTACTAGAAGATGAATTGGTAAATGATACATACTAAATGTGTTACAAGTGGATTTGATCATTTTATGCAATTATGCCTAAGTGATGTACATGGTTGATGGTCTAGTCCCTTACTTTGGGCCTAGTACTAGTTTCATATTGTCAAGTAAATATTACTTGTGTATTTGGTTGTGAGTCTAGCTGGTTTATGTGTTTCGGGGGTGTATAGGTTCACGTTTATTATGAGAGCTGGGGCTGAGTAATAACCGTGAATCTATGCATCTGTGACCGTTTGCTCCTACTATTGATCACAGTAGGGGTCTAGCTTTATCAATGATTGGAGCATTAAGCACAATGATTGAATAGCTCTTTTGTTCTTGGTTCTTGGTTTGAGATACTGGGTAACGGGTCTCCTCTGATTTTGTGAAGCGGCCTTCAACATGAAGATCGACATCAACGTTATGTTTGGGTATGGAGTAATAAGGAGGAAAGAAATATCCTTTGTAATGTGTACTTAGCTATACGTGTTGCATAATGAGTAGGAGTAGCTACTCATGTGATGTGCTACTTGATATATATATTGTTAATGAACTGCTGCCATGCTTCATTTCTATATGTATGCATATCATGCTATGATAGTAGTAACTTACTGAGATTTTATCTCACCCCGTTTATTGTTTCTTTGTTTTCCTTAGATCCAAAGAAGGCTAGCGATAGCTCGAGGTGAGGATCGTAGTACCCAGTTCTGGTGCTAAGGGAAATTTCTTTTGGGTAGGTTATTATACTTTTGTTTTGTGAGGACGTTGGTTAGACTGAGTATGTTAAACTCAGAAATTTTGGGGTACAATTGTGTATTGTAAATAAAGTTGTCTTCTTTTGTTTACCGGCTTGTAGGCCGAGTAATGGAAGTATAGAAGTTAGTTTTTGGCTATGTAATGTGGTAAGAGGTGGTCAAGTGTTGAACCATCTTTAGTTGTGTATCTCCTACGTCATTAAAGGAGTATAGTTGTATTTTAGTTTTGAATTTTACAGTTTTTTTTAAAGTAGTGACGTGTCTGAATTCTATGGTTTATAGCAAATCTAAGGATTCGGGGCGTTACAGTTGGTATCAGAGCTATGGTTAGCTCTAAGCCTGGATAGGGTCTATGGCCTAGGTGGGTTGATTTTGGGTGTGTTATTAACGTCGAGTGTTTATGTGTAGGGTGGAGATGAGTCATTCTGAGGATATTGGTAGTAGTACTCAGGGAAATGAGGAATCCGAAACTCCTTCTGTAGAAGTGGGTAATGATCATAATGTGGATTACAAGCAGATGTTTCAACTATTAGCTCAATTTGTCTCCAACCAGCAAGGACAACATAATCCGGGGCAGGCACAGTCAGGAGCTGATGACAAGGGTTATGCCAGTCGTCTTGCCAAGTTCCTGAAAATGCAACCTCGTAGCTTTGATGGAGAACCCGATGCAGTGAAAGCTGAGGAGTGGATAGAGAGTATTGAGAAGATATTCGCTGCTCTGAAATGTGAGGATAAAGAGAAGGTAACCTTTGCAACTTTTAAACTAGAAAAGGCTGCGGAGCACTGGTGGAAGGTGTTATGCCAAAGCTGGGAGCAAGAGAAAGATGTACAACATACTTGGGCGGATTTTCTTAAAGAGTTCAACTCACAGTTCATTCCCTCGGTTGTCCAAGATCGAAGAGAGATGGAATTTCTGAATTAAGTGCAAGGAAATATGACGGTGGGACAATACTCTTCTGAATTCACCAAGTTAGCAAGGTATTGTAGCCACTTGGTTCCAACTGAAATAAAGAGGGCTCAAAGGTTCGTGAAGGGATTAAAGACGGAGTATAGGAAACAACTTCTTTCCTTACAACTCACTAGTTACCGACAAGCAGTTGAGAGGGCGTATGCAATTGAGAATGACATTGATGAACATAAAGTTAAACCGGGAGTTGCTATGGGAGGTCAAACATCAGTACGTGTTCCAGAAAGGGCTCAGAGTACGGGAAGTAAAGGGGTGGATTTAACCGACCGAGTGGTCGATCTCCGAAGCAAGCAGAAAGTATGGGAAGTGTATCAGTGGGTTCAAAGCCAATGTTTCGAGTTCGAAGTGGACTTGCAAGTATTGTTCCAAGGATGGCCATACTGAAGACCGGTGTTGGTTGAAACAAGGAAAATGCTTAAACTGTGGTGAGAGTGGACATTTAAAAGGGATTGCCCAAAGAATAAGGGAACTTCGGGAGAAGGTACCGGACAGCAGGCTTCGGGTAGTAAGCGGGATAGTGGGGGTCGGCCTAAGGTTCAAGGTCGAGTATTTGCTATTGATCAGCACAGGGTGGCTGAGTCTACAACAGTGATAGGAGGTACCATTTTTCTTTTTAGTACGCGAGCGCGAGTTCTTATAGATCC
This sequence comes from Campanula takesimana, assembly GCA_026119855.1. NCBI lineage: Eukaryota > Viridiplantae > Streptophyta > Magnoliopsida > Asterales > Campanulaceae > Campanula > Campanula takesimana. The sequence goes on along the minus strand of JAOWBW010000769.1, from coordinate 17,742 downwards.
AGGATCATCTCATTCTTATGTGGCATCACATTTTGTGTCTCATTTACCTGTTGTTCCTGATGCTATGCCTTATGTATTAGAAGTATCTTCTCCAATGGGAGATTGCATGCTAGCTACAGAAGTATATAAGAATTGTGATGTGCTTATAGGTAATCATACCCTTCAAGCTGATCTAGTAGTATTGCCCATAAGGGATTTTGATGTGATACTTGGTATGGACTGGCTTTATATGCATTATGCCTCTGTTGACTGTCATAAAAAGGTGGTCACTTTTTCTGTGCCGGGTTTGCCTGAATTTATTTTTGAAGGTGATAGACCTATGTGTAGTTTTCATGTTATATCTGCTTTGAGGGCTAGGAAGTTGTTGTCTGGGGGTTGTACTGGGTATCTTGCTTGTGTTGTTGACAAGAGTGTGTCTGTAGCAAAGCTGGAGGATATTTCTGTGGTGTCTGAGTTTCCGGACGTGTTTTCTACTGAATATAGTATGCCACCGACCGGGAACTTGAATTTTGTATTGAGTTATTACCAGGTACCACACCGATATCTAAAGCTCCATATAGAATGGCTCCCGCTGAGTTAAGAGAATTGAAGAAGCAACTCGAGGAGTTACTGGAGAAAGGGTTTATCCGGCCTAGTGTGTCTCCTTGGGGTGCACCAGTATTATTTGTGAAGAAGAAGGATGGTACTCTGCGGTTATGTATTGACTACCGGGAGCTTAATCAGGTAACAATTAAAAACAAGTATCCGCTACCTCACATTGACGACCTGTTTGATCAACTTCAGGGGTCCGTTGTTTATTCAAAGCTTGATTTAAGAAGTGGGTATCACCAATTGAAAGTCCGAGAAGAAGATGTACCAAAGACGGCCTTACATACCAGGTATGGACATTATGAGTTCGTGGTTATGCCATTTGGGTTGACGAATGCTCCTGCGGTGTTTATGGATTTGATGAATCGGGTTTTCAAACCTATCTAGATTGTTTTGTGGTGGTTTTTATAGATGACATCTTGGTTTATTCTAAATCCAAGGCGGAGCACGAGCAACATTTGAGGATGGTATTGGGTGTTCTTCGGGACAAGCAATTGTTTGCCAAATTTAGTAAGTGTGCCTTCTGGTTAGAAGAAGTTTCTTTCTTGGGACACGTGGTGTCAGAGGCCGGTATTTCTGTTGATCCTTCAAAGATAGAAGCCATAGTTAAATGGAAGAGACCAACTACAGTCACCGAGGTACGTAGTTTTCTGGGATTGGCAAGCTATTATCGAAGGTTTATTGAGGGATTTTCTAAAATTGCTACACCAATGACAAGCTTGACTCGAAAATCTATAGCCTTCGAATGGGATAACAAATGTGAAGCGAGTTTTCAGGAGTTGAAAAGAAGATTGACGGTGGCTCCAGTATTGGCTTTGCCTAAGGGGTCAGATAATTTTGTGGTTTACACGGATGCTTCCAAAGAAGGGTTGGGTGGTGTGTTAATGCAAAATGGTAAAGTAATTGCTTATGCCTCGAGAAAATTAACTCCTTATGAAGTGAGTTATCCTACTCATGACTTAGAGCTGGCTGCAATTATATTTGCGTTACACAAGTGGAGGCATTATTTATATGGGGCTAGATTTGAAGTGTTCACAGATCATAAGAGCCTAAAGTATTTATTTTCTCAAAAAGAACTTAATATGAGACAACGTAGATGGATGGAAAAGTTGAAGGATCATGATTGTACAATTTTATATCATCCGGGAAAAGCTAATGTGGTGGCAGATGCTTTGAGTAGGAACACCTATGTTGCACATTTGATGGCACGAGAGTGGAAATTGTTAGAAGATTTGCGAGACTGGAATCCTTATGAGTCGAGTCATGGCATGAGTTTCGCGAATATAAAGGCTACATCTGTTCTACTTCAACAGATTAAAGAAGCTCAGAAGATTGATCCCGAAGTGCAAAAGATTGTTAGTGGAATGAAAGAAGGTAAACAACCCGACTTTGCCTTTAATAATGATGGGATTCTTACTTTTCGTGGTAGGGTTTGTATTCCAGTTGATAGTGAGATTAAATCGCAAGTATTAGAGGAGGCTCATAAGACAAAGTATACCATACATCCGGGAAGTACGAAAATGTATCAAGATATGAAGAAGCATTTCTGGTGGAACTGTATGAAAAAGGGAGATTGCAGATTATGTGTCTAAATGCCTAACATGTCAACAGGTGAAAGTGGAACATCAACGTCCTGCAGGTTTGTTACAACCTTTAGAGATTCCTGAATGGAAATGGGAGCATATCACTATGGATTTTGTAACCGGTTTACCACGTACTCGAAAGGGTTATGAAGCAGTTTGGGTTATAGTAGATCGGTTAACCAAGTCGGCTCACTCTTTTGCCTGTTTCTATGGGGTATTCATTGACTCAGTTGGCTTCTCTATATGTTCAAGAGATAGTCCGGCTTCATGGGGTTCCGGTGAGTATAGTATCTGATAGAGATCCTCGGTTTACATCCCGATTTTGGCAGGCTCTTCAAGGGGCAATGGGGACTAAATTCAATTTCAGCACGGCATTTCACCCACAGTCAGATGGGCAGTCGGAAAGGCTAGTACGGATTCTTGAGGATATGTTACGAGCATGTGCTGTTGACTTCAAAGGTAGTTGGGATGTTCATTTACCGTTAGTTGAATTTGCTTATAATAACAGCTACCAGTCTAGTATTGAGATGGCCCCCTACGAAGCATTGTATGGTCGTAAATGTAGATCACCTATATGTTGGGATGAGGTCGGGGAAGCAAAGCTTTTGGGACCCGAAATGGTTCAACAGTCGGTAGAGAGTGTGAGATTGATTCGGGATAGATTGAGGACAGCTCAAAGTCGTCAAAAGAGTTATGCTGATAACAGAAGAAGAGATCTTGAATTCTAAGTCGGGGATTTCGTGTTCTTGAAAGTATCGCCTCAGAAAGGTGTGAAACGATTTGGGAAGAAAGGGAAGTTGACTCCTCGGTATATAGGACCATTTGAAATACTTGAGAGGATTGGGAAATTGGCTTATAGACTTGCTTTACCGCCATCATTGTCTGGGGTCCATAATGTGTTTCATGTCTCTACTCTTCGTAAGTATATCGCGGATGAATCTCATGTTCTTGAGTGTGAGCCAATCGAATTCCAACCTGATTTATCCTACGAGGAGTTACCGGTAGAAATTCTTGACCGGAAGGAACAAGTCTTGCGTACCAAGAGAATTCCTCTTGTGAAAGTATTGTGGAGAAACCATGAAATCGAAGAGGCTACTTGGGAAACTGAGCGAGAAATGCGAGAGAAATACCCGAGTCTATTTGATAATTTCGGTAAGTAATTATGATCATTTAGACAAATAAAATTCGCGGACGAATTTTCTTAAGTTGGGGAGGATGTAACGCCTCACTCAATTGCATTTAAATAATTTGCATTATGTATAGATATATTATATTTATACATCATTTTTTGATTTATTATGTGTTAGTTATATTATTTAGATGAATAAATAACAATGAATGCATAAGAAGTTAGAAAACTTAACCAAAGTTAGGGGCTAAATTGATTAAAATGGAACTTAGAGGGCTTATGGGCACAATGTGGAAAATGAGTTTGATTGGGATCTTTATCCCTTCCCTTTCTCAGTCACTCAACACACACACACACAATTACTTTCCCAAACTCTCTCTTTATCTGCAACTCCACGAAGAACAAAGGTAAGGTTTAGTTTTGTCCATTTTTCTTGCTTCAATTACTTGCTTGATTCAAGAACTAATTACATAAAAATGATCAGGGTGGTGAGTAGAGCATCTCCATATTTTTCTTATCATTTTTCAACAAGTTTGGTTCCGGAGTAGGTAAGAGTAATTATCATTTAATTTTCTTGATTTCATATATTTCTTTGGTTTTGGGTTCTAATGGTCTTCAACTACTCAGGAAATCGGGTAGATCATTTCTAGGCAAGTAGAGTATATTTTCATCTATAAATCTCTTAAAGAGGTAAGTACTACTTCCCCTTTTCCATGTAATTTATGTGTATAATTGTTTATATATGTAATTGATGGGATTATATCAGGGGAAACCTAGCTGGGTTTGTGTTTTTGGGTTGTAAGGTGCTTTAGGCATGTTCATGTTTTCTTATACTGGGATTGGGAAGGTTTTGTTATTACACAATGTTAAGTGTTACAAGTAGTGTTGTACTTTTGGGACGGTGAAACGAAGGGAGTATAAAGAATTTTGGTTAGACATGAATCGATCATAACTTGGTCGTTTTTAATCGAAATAAAATGATTTTTGAGTCTAACTTGACTAATTTTTCGAGAGCAATTGAATGAAACAGGTCTCAGAATCTGAAACCTTATAAATTGTTCCAGAATCTCGGTTATGACAGAAGTATAGTATAAATCGTTAAAAGAACAAGTTAATCTTTGAAAATTCATAAATAATTCATCCGAACTCAGAATTAAATGATTTTTGGGTCTAAATTCATTAGCTTTAAAGGTCTTTTTAATGAAATAGTTATCTGTTGCCAAAGTGTTACGTATTTGTCCCAGATTTAGGATCTTTGTTGCTGCTGTTTATGATAGTCTTATAAATGTGTTATAAGAAGTTAATATGATAAGTAAATGATCGTTTTAAGTCTCTTCATGACTACTAGAAGATGAATTGGTAAATGATACATACTAAATGTGTTACAAGTGGATTTGATCATTTTATGCAATTATGCCTAAGTGATGTACATGGTTGATGGTCTAGTCCCTTACTTTGGGCCTAGTACTAGTTTCATATTGTCAAGTAAATATTACTTGTGTATTTGGTTGTGAGTCTAGCTGGTTTATGTGTTTCGGGGGTGTATAGGTTCACGTTTATTATGAGAGCTGGGGCTGAGTAATAACCGTGAATCTATGCATCTGTGACCGTTTGCTCCTACTATTGATCACAGTAGGGGTCTAGCTTTATCAATGATTGGAGCATTAAGCACAATGATTGAATAGCTCTTTTGTTCTTGGTTCTTGGTTTGAGATACTGGGTAACGGGTCTCCTCTGATTTTGTGAAGCGGCCTTCAACATGAAGATCGACATCAACGTTATGTTTGGGTATGGAGTAATAAGGAGGAAAGAAATATCCTTTGTAATGTGTACTTAGCTATACGTGTTGCATAATGAGTAGGAGTAGCTACTCATGTGATGTGCTACTTGATATATATATTGTTAATGAACTGCTGCCATGCTTCATTTCTATATGTATGCATATCATGCTATGATAGTAGTAACTTACTGAGATTTTATCTCACCCCGTTTATTGTTTCTTTGTTTTCCTTAGATCCAAAGAAGGCTAGCGATAGCTCGAGGTGAGGATCGTAGTACCCAGTTCTGGTGCTAAGGGAAATTTCTTTTGGGTAGGTTATTATACTTTTGTTTTGTGAGGACGTTGGTTAGACTGAGTATGTTAAACTCAGAAATTTTGGGGTACAATTGTGTATTTGTAAATAAAGTTGTCTTCTTTTGTTTACCGGCTTGTAGGCCGAGTAATGGAAGTATAGAAGTTAGTTTTTGGCTATGTAATGTGGTAAGAGGTGGTCAAGTGTTGAACCATCTTTAGTTGTGTATCTCCTACGTCATTAAAGGAGTATAGTTGTATTTTAGTTTTGAAATTTTACAGTTTTTTTTAAAGTAGTGACGTGTCTGAATTCTATGGTTTATAGCAAATCTAAGGATTCGGGGCGTTACAGTTGGTATCAGAGCTATGGTTAGCTCTAAGCCTGGATAGGGTCTATGGCCTAGGTGGGTTGATTTTTGGGTGTGTTATTAACGTCGAGTGTTTATGTGTAGGGTGGAGATGAGTCATTCTGAGGATATTGGTAGTAGTACTCAGGGAAATGAGGAATCCGAAACTCCTTCTGTAGAAGTGGGTAATGATCATAATGTGGATTACAAGCAGATGTTTCAACTATTAGCTCAATTTGGCTCCAACCAGCAAGGACAACATAATCCGGGGCAGGCACAGTCAGGAGCTGATGACAAGGGTTATGCCAGTCGTCTTGCCAAGTTCCTGAAAATGCAACCTCGTAGCTTTGATGGAGAACCCGATGCAGTGAAAGCTGAGGAGTGGATAGAGAGTATTGAGAAGATATTCGCTGCTCTGAAATGTGAGGATAAAGAGAAGGTAACCTTTGCAACTTTTAAACTAGAAAAGGCTGCGGAGCACTGGTGGAAGGTGTTATGCCAAAGCTGGGAGCAAGAGAAAGATGTACAACATACTTGGGCGGATTTTCTTAAAGAGTTTAACTCACAGTTCATTCCCTCGGTTGTCCAAGATCGAAGAGAGATGGAATTTCTGAATAAGTGCAAGGAAATATGACGGTGGGACAATACTCTTCTGAATTCACCAAGTTAGCAAGGTATTGTAGCCACTTGGTTCCAACTGAAATAAAGAGGGCTCAAAGGTTCGTGAAGGATTAAAGACGGAGTATAGGAAACAACTTCTTCCTTACAACTCACTAGTTACCGACAAGCAGTTGAGAGGGCGTATGCAATTGAGAATGACATTGATGAACATAAGTTAAACCGGGAGTTGCTATGGGAGGTCAACCATCAGTACGTGTTCCAGAAAGGGCTCAGAGTACGGGAAGTAAAAGGGGTGGATTTAACCGACCGAGTGGTCGATCTCCGAAGCAAGCAGAAAGTATGGGAAGTGTATCAGTGGGTTCAAAGCCAAATGTTTCGAGTTCGAAGTGGACTTGCAAGTATTGTTCCAAGGATGGCCATACTGAAGACCGGTGTTGGTTGAAACAAGGAAAATGCTTAAACTGTGGTGAGAGTGGACATTTTAAAAGGGATTGCCCAAAGAATAAGGGAACTTCGGGAGAAGGTACCGGACAGCAGGCTTCGGGTAGTAAGCGGGATAGTGGGGGTCGGCCTAAGGTTCAAGGTCGAGTATTTGCTATTGATCAGCACAGGGTGGCTGAGTCTACAGCAGTGATAGGAGGTACCATTTTTCTTTTTAGTACGCGAGCGCGAGTTCTTATAGATCCAGGATCATCTCATTCTTATGTGGCATCACATTTTGTGTCTCATTTACCTGTTGTTCCTGATGCTATGCCTTATGTATTAGAAGTATCTTCTCCAATGGGAGATTGCATGCTAGCTACAGAAGTATATAAGAATTGTGATGTGCTTATAGGTAATCATACCCTTCAAGCTGATCTAGTAGTATTGCCCATAAGGGATTTTGATGTGATACTTGGTATGGACTGGCTTTATATGCATTATGCCTCTGTTGACTGTCATAAAAAGGTGGTCACTTTTTCTGTGCCGGGTTTGCCTGAATTTATTTTTGAAGGTGATAGACCTATGTGTAGTTTTCATGTTATATCTGCTTTGAGGGCTAGGAAGTTGTTGTCTGGGGGTTGTACTGGGTATCTTGCTTGTGTTTGACAAGAGTGTGTCTGTAGCAAAGCTGGAGGATATTTCTGTGGTGTCTGAGTTTCCGGACGTGTTTTCTACTGAATATAGTATGCCACCGGACCGGGAACTTGAATTTTGTATTGAGTTATTACCAGGTACCACACCGATATCTAAAGCTCCATATAGAATGGCTCCCACTGAGTTAAGAGAATTGAAGAAGCAACTCGAGGAGTTACTGGAGAAAGGGTTTATCCGGCCTAGTGTGTCTCCTTGGGGTGCACCAGTATTATTTGTGAAGAAGAAGGATGGTACTCTGCGGTTATGTATTGACTACCGGAGCTTAATCAGGTAACAATTAAAAACAAGTATCCGCTACCTCACATTGACGACTGTTTGATCAACTTCAGGGGTCCGTTGTTTATTCAAAGCTTGATTTAAGAAGTGGTATCACCAATTGAAAGTCCGAGAAGAAGATGTACCAAAGACGGCCTTACATACCAGGTATGGACATTATGAGTTCGTGGTTATGCCATTTGGGTTGACGAATGCTCCTGCGGTGTTTATGGATTTGATGAATCGGGTTTTCAAAACCTATCTAGATTGTTTTGTGGTGGTTTTTATAGATGACATCTTGGTTTATTCTAAATCCAAGGCGGAGCACGAGCAACATTTGAGGATGGTATTGGGTGTTCTTCGGGACAAGCAATTGTTTGCCAAATTTAGTAAGTGTGCCTTCTGGTTAGAAGAAGTTTCTTTCTTGGGACACGTGGTGTCAGAGGCCGGTATTTCTGTTGATCCTTCAAAGATAGAAGCCATAGTTAAATGGAAGAGACCAACTACAGTCACCGAGGTACGTAGTTTTCTGGGATTGGCAAGCTATTATCGAAGGTTTATTGAGGGATTTTCTAAAATTGCTACACCAATGACAAGCTTGACTCAAAAATTTATAGCCTTCGAATGGGATAACAAATGTGAAGCGAGTTTTCAGGAGTTGAAAAGAAGATTGACGGTGGCTCCAGTATTGGCTTTGCCTAAGGGGTCAGATAATTTTGTGGTTTACACGGATGCTCCAAAGAAGGGTTGGGTTGTGTGTTAATGCAAAATGGTAAAGTAATTGCTTATGCCTTGAGAAAATTACTCCTTATGAAGTGAGTTATCCTACTCATGACTTAGAGCTGGCTGCAATTATATTTGCGTTACACAAGTGGAGGCATTATTTATATGGGGCTAGATTTGAAGTGTTCACAGATCATAAGAGCCTAAAGTATTTATTTTCTCAAAAGAACTTAATATGAGACAACGTAGATGGATGGAAAAGTTGAAGGATCATGATTGTACAATTTTATATCATCCGGAAAGCTAATGTGGTGGCAGATGCTTTGAGTAGGAACACCTATGTTGCACATTTGATGGCACGAGAGTGGAAATTGTTAGAAGATTTGCGAGACTGGAATCCTTATGAGTCGAGTCATGGCATGAGTTTCGCGAATATAAAGGCTACATCTGTTCTACTTCAACAGATTAAAGAAGCTCAGAAGATTGATCCCGAAGTGCAAAAGATTGTTAGTGGAATGAAAGAAGGTAACAACCCGACTTTGCCTTTAATAATGATGGGATTCTTACTTTTCGTGGTAGGGTTTGTATTCCAGTTGATAGTGAGATTAAATCGCAAGTATTAGAGGAGGCTCATAAGACAAAGTATACCATACATCCGGGAAGTACGAAAATGTATCAAGATATGAAGAAGCATTTCTGGTGGAACTGTATGAAAAGGGAGATTGCAGATTATGTGTCTAAATGCCTAACATGTCAACAGGTGAAAGTGGAACATCAACGTCCTGCAGGTTTGTTACAACCTTTAGAGATTCCTGAATGGAAATGGGAGCATATCACTATGGATTTTGTAACCGGTTTACCACGTACTCGAAAGGGTTATGAAGCAGTTTGGGTTATAGTAGATCGGTTAACCAAGTCGGCTCACTCTTTGCCTGTTTCTATGGGGTATTCATTGACTCAGTTGGCTTCTCTATATGTTCAAGAGATAGTCCGGCTTCATGGGGTTCCGGTGAGTATAGTATCTGATAGAGATCCTCGGTTTACATCCCGATTTTGGCAGGCTCTTCAAGGGGCAATGGGGACTAAATTCAATTTCAGCACGGCATTTCACCCACAGTCAGATGGGCAGTCGGAAAGGCTAGTACGGATTCTTGAGGATATGTTACGAGCATGTGCTGTTGACTTCAAAGGTAGTTGGGATGTTCATTTACCGTTAGTTGAATTTGCTTATAATAACAGCTACCAGTCTAGTATTGAGATGGCCCCCTACGAAGCATTGTATGGTCGTAAATGTAGATCACCTATATGTTGGGATGAGGTCGGGGAAGCAAAGCTTTTGGGACCCGAAATGGTTCAACAGTCGGTAGAGAGTGTGAGATTGATTCGGGATAGATTGAGGACAGCTCAAAGTCGTCAAAAGAGTTATGCTGATAACAGAAGAAGAGATCTTGAATTCTAAGTCGGGGATTTCGTGTTCTTGAAAGTATCGCCTCAGAAAGGTGTGAAACGATTTGGGAAGAAAGGGAAGTTGACTCCTCGGTATATAGGACCATTTGAAGTACTTGAGAGGATTGGGAAATTGGCTTATAGACTTGCTTTACCGCCATCATTGTCTGGGGTCCATAATGTGTTTCATGTCTCTACTCTTCGTAAGTATATCGCGGATGAATATCATGTTCTTGAGTGTGAGCCAATCGAATTCCAACCTGATTTATCCTACGAGGAGTTACCGGTAGAAATTCTTGACCGGAAGGAACAAGTCTTGCGTACCAAGAGAATTCCTCTTGTGAAAGTATTGTGGAGAAACCATGAAATCGAAGAGGCTACTTGGGAAACTGAGCGAGAAATGCGAGAGAAATACCCGAGTCTATTTGATAATTTCGGTAAGTAATTATGATCATTTAGACAAATAAAATTCGCGGACGAATTTTCTTAAGTTGGGGAGGATGTAACGCCTCACTCAATTGCATTTAAATAATTTGCATTATGTATAGATATATTATATTTATACATCATTTTTTGATTTATTATGTGTTAGTTATATTATTTAGATGAATAAATAACAATGAATGCATAAGAAGTTAGAAAACTTAACCAAAGTTAGGGGCTAAATTGATTAAAATGGAACTTAGAGGGCTTATGGGTACAATGTGGAAATTGAGTTTGATTGGGATCTTTATCCCTTCCCTTTCTCAGTCACTCAACACACACACACACACAATTACTTTCCCAAACTCTCTCTTTATCTGCAACTCCACGAAGAACAAAGGTAAGGGTTTAGTTTTGTCCAATTTTTCTTGCTTCAATTACTTGCTTGATTCAAGAACTAATTACATAAAAATGATCAGGGTGGTGAGTAGAGCATCTCCATATTTTTCTTATCATTTTTCAACAAGTTTGGTTCCGGAGTAGGTAAGAGTAATTATCATTTAATTTTCTTGATTTCATATATTTCTTTGGGTTTTGGGTCCTAATGGTCTTCAACTACTCAGGAAATCGGGTATATCATTTCTAGGCAAGTAGAGTATATTTTCATCTATAAATCTCTTAAAGAGGTAAGTACTACTTCCCCTTTTCCATGTAATTTATGTGTATAATTGTTTATATATGTAATTGATGGGATAATATCAGGGGAAACCTAGCTGGGTTTGTGTTTTTGGGTTGTAAGGTGCTTTAGGCATGTTCATGTTGTTCTTATACTGGGATTGGAAGGTTTTGTTATTACACAATGTTAAGTGTTACAAGTAGTGTTGTACTTTTGGGACGGTGAAACGAAGGGAGTATAAAGAATTTTGGTTAGACATGAATCGATCATAACTTGGTCGTTTTTATCGAAATAAAATGATTTTTGAGTCTAACTTGACTAATTTTCGAGAGCAATTGAATGAAACAGGTCTCAGAATCTGAAACCTTATAAATTGTTCCCAGAATCTCGGTTATGATAGAAGTATAGTATAAATTGTTAAAAGAACAAGTTAATCTTTGAAAATTCATAAATAATTCATCCGAACTCGGAATTAAATGATTTTTGGGTCTAAATTCATTAGCTTTTAAAGGTCTTTCTAATGAAATAGTTATCTGTTGCCAAAGTGTTACGTATTTGTCCCAGATTTAGGATCTTTGTTGCTGCTGTTTATGATAGTCTTATAAATGTGTTATAAGAAGTTAATATGATAAGTAAATGATCGTTTTAAGTCTCTTCATGACTACTAGAAGATGAATTGGTAAATGATACATACTAAATGTGTTACAAGTGGATTTGATCATTTTATGCAATTATGCCTAAGTGATGTACATGGTTGATGGTCTAGTCCCTTACTTTGGGCCTAGTACTAGTTTCATATTGTCAAGTAAATATTACTTGTGTATTTGGTTGTGAGTCTAGCTGGTTTATGTGTTTCGGGGGTGTATAGGTTCACGTTTATTATGAGAGCTGGGGCTGAGTAATAACCGTGAATCTATGCATCTGTGACCGTTTGCTCCTGCTATTGATCACAGTAGGGGTCTAGCTTTATCAATGATTGGAGCATTAAGCACAATGATTGAATAGCTCTTTTGTTCTTGGTTCTTGGTTTGAGATACTGGGTAACGGGTCTCCTCTGATTTTGTGAAGCGGCCTTCAACATGAAGATCGACATCAACGTTATGTTTGGGTATGGAGTAATAAGGAGGAAAGAAATATCCTTTGTAATGTGTACTTAGCTATACGTGTTGCATAATGAGTAGGAGTAGCTACTCATGTGATGTGCTACTTGATATATATATTGTTAATGAACTGCTGCCATGCTTCATTTCTATATGTATGCATATCATGCTATGATAGTAGTAACTTACTGAGATTTTATCTCACCCCGTTTATTGTTTCTTTGTTTTCCTTAGATCCAAAGAAGACTAGCGATAGCTCGAGGTGAGGATCGTAGTACCCAGTTCTGGTGCTAAGGGAAATTTCTTTTGGGTAGGTTATTATACTTTTGTTTTGTGAGGACGTTGGTTAGACAGAGTATGTTAAACTCAGAAATTTTGGGGTACAATTGTGTATTTGTAAATAAAGTTGTCTTCTTTTGTTTACCAGCTTGTAGGCCGTGTAATGGAAGTATAGAAGTTAGTTTTTGGCTATGTAATGTGGTAAGAGGTGGTCAATTGTTGAACCATCTTTAGTTGTGTATCTCCTACGTCATTAAAGGAGTATAGTTGTATTTTAGTTTTAAATTTTACCCCTTTTTTTTAAAGTCGTGACGTGTCTGAATTCTATGGTTTATAGCAAATCTAAGGATTCGGGGCGTTACAGCTTCTCTTTAATTAATAAGGTTGTATGTATAATCATTCACACCACCAACTTGTTGGGGTGTCAACCCAAGTCCCACATTGACAATTGAATGAAGAATTGTCTAGTATATAAAGGTGTCCACACACTAATCAGGCATGAGGCCTTTTGGGAGATGACCAAAAAACAAATCCGTGCGGGCTAGGCCCAAAGCAGACAATATCATACTAATGTGGAGTGGTGGGGGTGGTCGCGGTCCCAACAACTGGTATCAGAGCCCTGGTTGATGGATGGGCCCGACGCGAAGTGGACCGCGTGCGAGATGTGTGGGATTCTCCTATGTGTGATCTCGCGAAAAAGACCCTTGTGTCGAAAGTCTTCCCGAAAAAGGTGATCGGGCGGCGTGTCCCGCAGAGATGTTAGTGGCGGTACAAGTTTCGTTGGAGGTACTTGAGTTGAGGGGAGGTTTATTGGGGTGTCAACCCAAGTCCCACATTGGCAATTGAATGAAGAATTGTCTAGTATATAAAGGTGTCCACACAATCCATTAGTATGAGGCCTTTTGGGAGATAATCCAAAAACAAATCCGTACGGGCTGGGCCCAAAGCGGACGGGTGGTCGCGGTCCCAACACAACTATCGTCCTCTTTGGTTAATGCTATACAACATTGGCATTGATTCAAGGAGCTCTCGTTGGAGGTTTGACATTTTTCACAAGGAAAGTCCATCTTCTCAAGCACTAGTGAACAAGGACTTCAAAATGAACGGCATGTGACAATTTAAGTTTTAAGGCCCAATGTTGACATGTGTTTCACAATTAGGGGCCCCATATTTCAATTTCATCGATTTAGGGCCTAATGTGGTTAATTTAGGGCTTTTTAACGAAAATCGTTAAATAACTCAGTTAAGTGACATGTGTCGCGCATATAATGGATAAATTGGATTAATTTGAAATTAAAATTAGTTTTTAAGGACTTAAACGCAAATACTTAAACACAACATTATCTGCAACACAAAATTAAACTCATAAGGATAATGACTCGCCAAGCAAAATAGGTCATGATCATCTTAATAAACACAAGAGTATGATGACTTACCAAATTCTAAATTCACCACGATATATATGAATTGCAATATCCTCACATTTGAAAGCAAAATTGCTTGCTAGACTTAATCTTGCGTAATGGGTGAAAACTCGATTTTCACTTGTTTGAGTTATTGTGGTTGGGAATCAAGTTCCACATTTTGGGATATTGGATGAAACTAAGCCAATTTTAGTTGCCCAATATTCATGGGCGTTTTTATGGCTTGTATATAATGAATAATTCAAGTAACATTTTAAGAGTTTTGTAGATTTTCACTAAAAGCGGTTTATATCACAAACATAAAACACGTAAACGAGTTCTGTAATCTCACAGATTTTTCTTTTTTTTGTTTGTAGGTCATTGCTGCAGGTATGGCTACCAAGTGATGGATATCATGCGGGCATGACGAGGGTGCCAAGAAGGGCAATGGCATCGCCGGTGGCACCTTGTTCGGAGAGCTTAGTGATGAAGATTCCGTTGATCTTGCTTTTTTACAAACTTTGACAGCATGGGATGGATTCAGCTGCAGGTTTAAGTAATAAAGCGAGATGAATATTCCAACCGGACAATTGTTTTTGTGGCATTTACTCATCTCCTCATCACATATATCAAAGATAAATTTTATAACATGCTCTGGTTCTCCAGCAAATTTGGATGTTGGGTAGCAATTTCTACATGACAAGTGTTTTTTGTGGCATTTAAGCAAGCATCATAATGCAGCCAACTACCGGTTTTTAGCTGACCGTCTGTTTGAGAAACACTTCGTCCACGAAGGGGCCATGACTACATCTCTACCGGTTTTAGCTGACCGTCTGTTTGAGAACCTGTTTGTCGTCATTGGCTGTAAGACCAAGTTCCCATGGAAGCCCAGCACTCTTAATGCCAGTCCACCTTGAAGCTAGCCCATATGACCCTCCAATTAATCGAGCCCTCAGTCCACCTTGAACCTAGCCCCCATATGACCCTCCAATTAATCGATCCCTCTTGATCCCTCTTAATGCCAGTCCACCTTGAAGCTAGCCCCCATATGACCCTCCAATTATCGATCCCTATTGCATGTATATAATTGACGGTTTTTTATATATGTGCACATTAATGGTTAATTTGGATTTGCTTTTATATTATGTTATTATTTTAAATACTCCCTCTATCCCGGAATAAATGTTGCCGTTTTTTCGAACGTTTGTACGAAAGAACTTTGAGCAATAATTTGAAGTTAATATAATCATTCTAATGAAAATTTAAAAATTGTTATCGATAGTATTTATATTGGTGTATGAATAATAAGTTTTACAATTTTATTAGAATAATTAAATCAACCTAAATTTATCGCTCAAAGTTCATTCGTACTAACATCCAGAAAACGGCGACATTTATTCCGGGACAGAGGGAGTATAGTAATTTAATAATTAGTGCAACTTATTTTGAGACGGCATGAGTAACTTTTTAAATACTCCCTCCGTTCCAAGGAATTTCTAACATTTTGTCATTTAAGGTATTTCACAATTGCAACAGTCCAAAAATGTAAGTTTTTTATTACTTTTATAATCCTTCACTCATTCTCTCGCTTCCTTCCAACCACTCATTATTCTCCACTCATTCTCTTTCCACCACCACTAATTCTCTCTATTCCTCTCTACCTTTCATTCTTAATAAAATATTATATCCTTAATTTTCCAACTTCAAAGTAAATATTTCAACTTTTCAGTATATTAATTTAATAACTAGTACAACTTAATTCGGGAAGGAAGGAGTAACTTTCTTAAATATAACTCTATACTCTACTTGATCAAGTAAAACTTTAAAAAAAAAAAAAAAAAAAAAAAAAAACACAAGATAATGATGAAGCATTTGGATGAGTCAAAGAGGTAAATGTACAGGTGACCGGCGGTAGGTCTATGTATGATCTCTGTCTTTCTGCATGCGTTGGTTAATATGTTTTTTTTTCTTTATAATTTGTGGTATTTATTTTTTTAATTATACATTTGTTTTTGTCTATAGAAATCTGGGGGGAGAAATTTATTGTCATACGTTGGCCACAGATTCCTCGTTTCTTTGGTTTACCTTGCCCCTGGCAACTGTAGGTCCATCTGAAACTTGTCTACAAGCTTAAGGCTGCTAGATAGATACGCGTATATTAATCAGAATCTCTAGCTCTTGATTGGGTCTCATATATATTTGGAATTAATCAAATTTTATCTTACCATTTTTTGCAATATTTGTTTTATAGTAGAAACTGATTTGCAAGCAGGAGCAAACCATAGATATGAGGTAATTAATTATTTACTCATTCATGTCATAATTTTGTTTATTTTTCATTTCTTTCTAAATAAGAAAATCATCCAACAACTAAGGTCATGGTCTTATTTTGCTATAGGACCATTGCGCGGTCATGAAGAAGCACAAGCTCATCTATACAATTGACCATTGTTCTAAATATCGTCGCCTAGAATGTCTAGGCCCCGCTTACGCGCTAGGCGCACATAGAACACCGCGCTTAATTCAAATCCGCCTAAGCCACATATGAAGGAAAAAAAATGCAAACAAATTCAATTAACATGTCGTGATTAATTTCAAATTTGTCTAGAGTGCCGCCTATAATTTTTAATATAAGGATTTTCAGTTGAAACTGTATTAAATTTATTATTATACACATTTAAAATTAATGTTTACATGTTCTGGTGACATTCACAACGCTATTTCTCCTAGATGTTATAAATAGTCTTATTCTCGGCCCCACTAGGCCTCTAAGAGCTAGGCTAGGCTCCGGCGCCTAGAGATTTTTAGAACCTTGCTATTGACAGCGTGAAAATTTCATTCGCTTGGCATGGATATGAAACTCCTCATCAAACACGAGTTGTAAATCTTAATATACCTGAATGGTAGCAGAAAGATGGCAACATTCGTCTTAGAAGGAAAAAAGAACAAGAACATTGTCAAATGATACAATCTACTACTAAACCAAAGCTGCTGAAATTGCAGTCTTGTAAGTAACTAAAAGAAAACTGAACAAGAAAAATAGAACAAAACAACGTTAAATTAAAAAAAAAAAAAAAAAAAAAAAAAACATTAATCTATTCTTCAGTGGGTCCACTTAAAGTGATGCATACACCGGGGGAGAGAGAAGGGACCTGGAAAAAACTCAGTCAGTGTCATCCAGGAGCGGTCCGCATCAGGACTTGAATCGAGGACAAGATCCATCTTTTCAAGAACAGGCGATCTCTCGAGTACAAACTTAATGAACTCCATTTCGATCACACTCCCTGCTAGATTCACAATAACAATCTCTCTCATTGCATCAAAATTGAAACCCGAACACCGCACTAAATCTTTGTAGAATCTTCTAACTTGCACGAATAGTAGCATCACCTAGGTAAAAGGCCTATATGGAACACAGCGTCAACTTCTTATCAATATGAAAATAGCTACATAGACAACTAAAATAGACTCCTTCAATCCTAAAATGAATGTCCAATTTTGATTCTTAAGAGAAGTTTGAAAATGTTGACTTGTAATGAAATTTAGTAGCAAATATACATAATTGCCGTTACTATATCCTCCTTATAGAAAAGACTTGTAGCATTGAAAGTACATATAAAAAAATGATACTCCCTCTATCCCTAAATGAGTGTCCATTTTCAAGAAATCTTTGTCCCAAAATGAGTGTCGTTTTTTAGCATAACTTTGTCCCTAAATGTTTTTTTTTCTAAAAAAATTCACCGGTCTCTTTATACGTGCAAAAACTAAATGTTTGGAAATGAGATTACAGGATTATATTGAATCTTGCCACCAAAGTGCAAAAAAGTCGACATTTTCAATGTCCCCTTAAAAATGAAATTTATACACTCATTTAGGGACAGAGGTAGTATTTTTTTTAATGTGATTGTAGTCACTTGTTAAAATGATTCTCATCTAAGTTGGGTTTTTTTTTTTTTTTTTT
>JAOWBW010000768.1:547004-642249 GCA_026119855.1 Campanula takesimana | reverse complement strand
AAATGTTGACAAGTCCAGTCATATCCTGTTAAGGAGAGTCAAAACAAGATTAGATTTACTTGACACTCATCAAGAAACTACAATACTCCCTCATCCGTCCCATAATATGTCGCCATTTTGACTAAGAAATAGTCATAGTGCAATTTTATACCGTACAATCAATGTCAAACAAGTATTACACATTGCTTAAAAAGTTTGATAAGTCCACTGTGACACTTATATGGGACGGAGACGGAGCAAGTAATTAGTAAGTAAAGATGCTATCGCATTTATAACTCCAAGTATTAACTTACCGGAACTCTGAATGCTGCTTGATGTGCAACAATCTCAAACATACAGCAGCCTAATATAATGCAGAAAAACTATCACTTTTAATTTTAATAAATATAGTAGTTTATTTAAATTTAAGTCGCGAAAAATCCAATTATCTTACCAAGTGACCAAATGTCAGATTTGTAACCATAAGGAATATCAGCAAGAAGCTCAGGGCACATGTAATTGGGAGTGCCAACAACCTACATATAACCCGTAGAAGTTATCAACTGAATAATCACAAACAAACATTTTAAATTTCAAACAACCAACTAAAACTGGAAAAAAAAAAAAAAAAAAAAAAAAAAACAAGTGAAGATTCGCAAGGTCTAAGGTAGTCAAGAATTCAAAAAATATAAACTTTTGGAAGATAAAAAAAATATAAAATGAGTTGCTTACCTATCAAAAATGATAACAAAAATTGCTCAATAAATCCCAGAATCCATCAAGCCGAAGCCGATTGCTCAGATTTTAAAGCCCTAAAATTGAATTTAAAAAAAAAAAATACCTTTTTGAGATTGAGACATTAAGGAAGGAAAACAGGGGCAGATGGCATCTTTCCGAGTTGCGGTGGCCGCCGCAAATGGCGTCTTTCAGGCGTCGTCTCCGACTCCGTCGATTTCTGTCTGCAGAGTTGAAGAACCGGCGTGCGGCGTAGAAAAAAAAAGTAGATGGTGCGTTCTGATTTCACAAACAATGTTTGGTTTACCCTCTTAGTAATGGGTTTTTTTTACACTCTGCACCCCTCTTCTTTCAAAAATCACAATTTACACCCCTATATATATATATGTAAAATTTTTTTTTTTTATAACTACTCGGTAAAATTTTTGGGAAATCCAGGGTGTGCATTGGCGCACCCTGGTCATATACTACATCCGCCCCAGAACATGGCATCAATTAGCTAAATATAGGCTATTTATTTTGATATATTGAAATTTCCATCGAGTTAAATTAGCATTTGTGATGTGATTTCACTGATTTGTGCATCCATTTACATTTTATTTTGAGTCCGTAACAGTTGATCTTATGAAATAAAACTAGAATTACGACTGTGCTCATTTGTTCAGCGATGATTCTCATTCTAGGCCATGTTTGGATGACTATACTCCAATAGGGAGAATAATTCGATTAATACTCCCTCCGTTTCATGTGAATTGAGACTTATTTCCTTTTTCGTCCGTTCTACATCAATTGAGACCGCCCAAAATGGCAAAGAATCTTTACTATTTCTCCCACTCATTCTCTCTCCTACTTTACTTTTACACTCACATACACCAATCAACTTACTATTCCTCCCACTCATTCTCCCTCCTATTTAATTTTTCACACCCACAAACAACTCCTCCTCCTATTTCTCTCTCTTACATTTCCCAGGTTTGTGTTCCAAAAATTTTAGTCTCAATTCACATAAAACAAAGGGAGTACTCACTAAAAATCAATCATTTAAGTACATCAAATATCTACCAATCTTACTGTTTAATATCAGATCATCATAATCATTTCAACCATCAAATACTCCATCTATTTCAAAATATATGTCTAGCTCAGTGTAATCGAGTGTAAGGTTGTTTTCACTTCACCGGAGAGCTGTGTGTCTAGCTCTTGGTATTTGGATAGTGGGTGCTCAAGGCACATGACAGGAACACATGAGTTCTTGTCGGACTATTCCCTTGTTGATGGGGGAAATGTGAAATATGGAGGAGGTGGTCAAGGTAAGATCGTTGGTAAAGGAACATTGAGTGTTAAGGGTCTACCTAATCTCCATAATGTTTTTCATGTTGAAGGGCTTAAGACAAATCTCATAAGTGTTAGTCATTTGTGTGATGATAATATGCATGTGAGGTTCGATAAGCAAGTTTGTGAGGTTTTTGATAAAATGGGAAATTGTGTTCTTAAAGGATTTAAAACTTCTAACAATTGCTATAAGTTTTGTGATGATACAGGTTGTGTTAAAGAGCTGGAGTCCGCCAATGACGAAACTGAACAGGAAACAACACCAGAGAGTGCAGAACAGTCTGATGTTGCCCCCGATGTGACTACACTGAGACTACATCAGCAGAAAACGATCCCTGTTCAGATTCAGAGGCATCCTCCAGCAGCTCAGAAAGTAAAGAAGCAGGTTTGAAATGGTCCAGCAACAGTGCCTCCGAAATACAAGAGGACCATCCCATTTTGCATGTTCTTGGGGATGTTTGTGAAGTGTTAAAGACTAGACAAAAGGCAAGGGTGAACCACCTTGATGTGGTAGGGCTGAAATGCATGAAAGTCGGAGGTTATAAGGTAACAAGTAATTTCCTTCGGTCACATGAGAGGTCCTTAATTTTCTTGATGAGTCAAATGGTTAAAATTTTGGGTTGCAAAGTAAGGTTTTAAATGTGTCTTGGGTCAATTTAGATGCTATTTATATATCAAAAAATCATGCTCAATACTCTTGTATTAAACATGTTGACATTAAACATCATTTTATTCGAGATCTTGTTGAGCAGAAAATTATAAGCCTAGAACCAATAAGGACAGAAAATCAGTTGGCTGACATCTTCACTAAGGCCCTAGACTTTCAGAGATTTTCTACACTTAGGGAATCTCTCGGACTTTGCATCATTTGATGGTGTGATCCCCTGCATGATCACACCATGTGTCACACTTGTATACTTGTTAACAAAAAAAAAAAAAAAATTAAAATTAAAATTGCATTGTATTTATTTTTGCACTGTGCATCTCAGAGTGATCACTTGAGTCACTCCCTTGACTTGACTGGTCCTTGAACTGTGAACACTCCCTATGGTTATTATGGCAAAAGCCTTCAATTTATCTCTCAGTGGGTGCATTCTTGGGAAACAGCTGCTCCGCCATTGTATGAAGCCAATCCAAATGTGATCAAACGAACTCAACACAAAAGTTTGATTCGAATTTGAGAAGACCATTTGAAAGAGAAAGGGCTATCTTTGGATTTAATGTAGAGTGAAAGCTACCCACAAATCTTTACCCACAATTAAAAAAGGGGTGGGCGCATTCTAGAGGCTGAGCAGATTGGGAGAAAACTTCATTGAAGTTCTAGGATAAATTGAGTCCCCGGGTGTGATTTCATCCCAAGTCACACTAATCTGAGTTGTACACTTCACTTGCATATTTTTCTCTTTATTTTTTTATATTTATTGAGTCGTCCCCACCATAGTGCTAATGTTCCCCAACTGATTTTGTGTTGTTCTTGGTAAACTCTGTAAATAAATTTATGCTCAAGAAAATCTTTCATAAATAAATGTCTAGTGGCATGTTTCTAGGGAGAGTATTTATCTTGGATTTTTTATGCTATCAATGGTACTTGAATTTTCTCAAGATTTTAGTTATAACTTTTCTTTGTCCTCCATAATTTTTATCATTTGATAAATTTGAAATGTTGAAGATTCTCTTGTGTCCTGGAAGCATGGACCCTCTTGTGCATGTTTGTTCATCTCTGTTTCTCCAGCAATTGTTCCCTAATCAAGTCCAGCTGACGATGTGTCCCTCGATGTAGTCACATCAGGTCCCACATCAACCTGTCTTTTTGCGAAATTGATCATCTCGCATTCTGGTCAAAAAGGAGGAGAGTAAGAAAAAGTAAGAAAAAGGGGGAGAAAAACTGGATAGTTTGGTTTCGTTTGGTACTAAAGTTTATCTTGGTACTTTGATATTTTTTTTTGACAATTTTTTGGCAGGTATAGTTCTCAACAAGGAATATCTCATTGCCATTTTTTTGTCAACATTGAATTCAGGGGGATTTTTTATTTTGGTCGCTTAATAATCATAGCATTTTTGTTTTGACCAGAAAGCCATAAATCAGGGGGAGATTGTAAGTGTGGTAATTTTGGTGCACACGTTTTTTATTAGTCTAAATATTTATTTTTTGGATTTATGTCTTTCTTTATTTTAGGATAGTTTTGTAAATATATTTTATATTTTATTTTACTAACATACTAATTAGTTTCCTAGTTTTGTGTATCTTTTAATTATTTTGTAGATATCTCTTATTGGAATTATAAAGCTACAAGTTAGGAAAAGATGGAGAGTATCTTTTGGAGAATTTCTCTCCAACTATCCTCATCTCTTCACACGGTTTTGGTGGATCATCATCTATAAAAGATGAGACCGACATCTTCATCAAACGCACATTTTGAATAGTTTTTGGTTTTAAGAAATTAAAGAGTAGAGTCTTTGAGAGCTTTTTAGTGAGAGTTCTTTTTGTGAGACAAGTTCTTCTTGAACTTGTTTTTAGTTTTTAGTGTTTTAGTCTTTGGTAGCTTCTCTTGATTTCTTTCTTTATATTAGTTCATAACGTTTCAATAAAGAGAAGTTTTTGTTGTCTACAGCATATTGCTGTAGATGTGTTAAATAATTCGTGTTTGATTTCAATTCCGCTACAAATTCTGTTTGGTGTAGTTCCTGGTGTAACCACATCAGTATCTACACTGCGTCTCTATTCTTTATTTTTCTAACTATCCTAGCTATCAATGTCGTTTTAGATTTCTTCACATATACTCCCTCCATCCCAAAATGATCTTCCTATTTATCATTTTTCATTGTCCCAAAAAGTTCTTCTTAATTCTACAATTTAGGCTTAAAAGTGCATAAATAAAACATGACTAGTGTAGCAAGTGTTCATATCCTTAAAACGTTTGAATAGTCAAATGTGAAGATCATTTTGAGACGGAGGGAGTATTAAGAAATGCAATTAATACATATAAAAAAGACTTATGTACCCCTAAAAGAATCAAACTACTTAGATAATTAAATGTTTAAATAAGAGAGTTCGCAATTAATGAATGAAGGTATAATTGGAAAACAAGAGGCAAAATGTCTTGAAAATAGTAAAACGTTAAATATTTTGAAACAAAATACTCTTAAAACGTAATGTATTTTGAAACGGGGGAGTAAGATATCCAGCCAATTTCAACTATAGGTGATAAAAGTAAGGTGGCGTTTGTTTTTTTAAGTGTTAAGTCCTGAAATCTGAATTCACATCTGAATCAATAAGAGGCAGCGTCTGAAGACTGAATTCTGAATTATTCAAGTTGTTTGTTTTTTCATCTGAATTCATATCTGAATTGTTTTTTTTTAAGTGTTAACCTTTTGAAATATTATGTATAAGCATGAGAATTAATGGATAATAATGGATTTTTATTTGCTAAAAGAAAAGTGAAATAGCATTTTAATTATTGTTGCTTCTAACACCATTCAAACTCTAATCAGACTTCATTTTAGGTCTGATTCATTCAGACTCCATTCAGATCAAAAGTCTCTATTCAGATCTGAAAGCTGAAAAAAAAAACAAACAATCTGAATTGGAGAATGTCTGATTCGCTAGACATTCAGACTCCATTCAGATCTGAAAGAAAAAAACAAACGCCACCTAAGGTAATTATGGTGATGATACAAATTACTAGTTGTTGCTTAAGATGTCAGACTGTTGATATTGTTTTGACTAGCTAGGCAGGCATGTTGGTACAAGGCATGATTCATTGTGTCCCTGCACAACTTCACTAGATGAACTCAATTGCAATAGTAATTAAGTAGGTTGATTTTTATTTTTTTTTTAC
Organism: Campanula takesimana; assembly: GCA_026119855.1. Taxonomy (NCBI): domain Eukaryota; kingdom Viridiplantae; phylum Streptophyta; class Magnoliopsida; order Asterales; family Campanulaceae; genus Campanula; species Campanula takesimana. The sequence goes on along the minus strand of JAOWBW010000768.1, from coordinate 636,364 downwards.
TCAATTAATACTCACTCCATCTCCATTCCGTAACGAATGTCCATTTAAATTTAAAATAACTTATGTAAGGTATTAAAGAAAAATCTAATAGTAATAAGAAGTGGAATTAAAAATCACAATAAAATATGACAGTAAACAATTAAAGATAGTTAATAGTAACAATTAGATAACTGAACAATAGCAGAAAATGAAAATAAATATGCAAAACTTATATTTTGGTCACTCATACTCCATATGTCCCAGAAAGATAGTCTCATTTTATGGTCAACAAAAAATGAACTTTGACCAACCATTGGTGACAATATAATCATTCTAGTGAAATTCTAAAATTTGTAATTGATAAATTATTAAGTAACTTAATAATAACAATTTTTATAATTTCATTGTGATCATTAAATTGACACCAATGTTTGATCATAGTTTATTTTTGTTGACTATAAATGAGACTATCTTTCGGAGACAGAGGGAGTATTATTTTTCAAATGTCTTCATCCATGTTCATATTATTTTGGGATGCACACATTCCTTTGACGGGACGGGGGCATCAAATATTTAATGGATTTCGGTCAAGTAACTGACACCCGTTAAATATTTAACGGACCCAATTTGAAACAATAAGATTTAAATGCCTATTAGGAGTTAGGACCATTAGAAAGAGGTAGCATCTTTGAGGCTTATCAAGGAATAGACACAAACAATTATGTGTGGCTCTATTAGTAATAGTATAGACGCTCCATCTGTAATTCTATATGGCCATTTCTTATTACAACATTGAATCGAAATTGTTGGATCTCCATTCCATTCAGATAGGTTAGATCTTCACATGAACCAATTCCATTTCATTGCTAACTCGTATTTTAATTTTTAGGAATCCATTTTGTTGAAATTGATCAATTTAATTTGCATTTATCTTCCTATTCCGTCCTTAAAATTGTTGTCACATGCAATGCACTAAACAAGATAATGGAAAATATCGTCAATGCCAGTGACCATGAATCGCAACAAAGAGAAATAGTTTGATACTCCCTCCGTCCCAAAATGATCATTCTCATTTAGCATTTTTTATTGTCCCAAAAAATTCTTCACATTTCTACAACATAGGCTTAGAAGTGCCCAAACAAAACATGACCAGTGAATCAAGTGTTCATATCCTTAAAAAATTTGAATAGTCAAATGTGAAGATCATTTTGAGACGGATGGAGTACGTTGGATGCAATAAAAAATTAGTCAAGTGACTAAAACTATGGAGAATCTAGTTTTTTAATCTGATTCTCCATAGTTTTTGCAAATGAGCCCTAAATGTGCCAAAGCTGCCCACCAAATAGACACACACCAACCCAACTTGCAATAAAAAGATGGGATTTTGGTAAGTGTACCCTAGGAAGGGCTCTAACTCTATACATAAAAAAGGATTGGAAGATGTAGATGTAATCAAAAGACACGCAGTGGTCTATTTTTAGCCACCAGATTTTCAATAACAAAAACAGAGTGACAGAAGAACAAGAGCTTCACATTTAACAGGCTGGTGGGTGGGTGTGTGTGTGTGTGTTTATACACTACTTGTGCACTGCTACTACCTATCTAGTGCTAGTGTGGTCCTCTCTCTCTCTCCCCCCTTACCTTTTATTCTTTTTTTCTTTTTTTCTTTTTTTTGTTTTTATGACCCAGGTGTCGGTGGTCCTAAGGTCTATGAACCACCCTATCAGATCCATGGACAAGTAAACCCTGGTCTGATCTATATTGTCAAATTAATAGGTGGCTCCAAAAAGAATGTACATCAGGACTTACATCACTTGTCACCAACTGTGTATATAACCTTGAATCCCCTTACCTTTTATTCTTAATTACCTCAACTGTGTATATAGGGATGGCAATTTGACCGAACCCGATCCGAACCCGAAGGCGATCCGCCCCGAAAAAGTAGGGTTCGGGTTGTAATTTTCATGACCCGAGCGAGTTAGGGTCGGTTCGGGTTTTGATATTGACCCGCCGTGATCCGACCCGACCCGCACCCTCATGTACAAAGTCAAGATATTATGTTAGTTAATCATATCATATGCTATTCAATATATTTTTATAGTTGTTTTTTAGTGAGATTTGATATTTTAAACTAATTTCTATAACTAATTAAAATTAAGCTTATATATAGATTGGGCCCAAGCAAATATGGGCTAAATTTTTTATAATTTTGTACGGGTCGGGTTCGGGTCACACCTTTTGACACTAGGGTCGGGTTCGGTTTTGATGAAACCCGCCCCAAACCCGACCCGTTGCCATCCCTATGTGTATATAACCCCGACAGAGATTGTTACATTGGAGAAGTTGTTGCTCGTTGTATCCATCATCCATAATTTACCATTTACTTGTCATTTTATATCCATAAGGTTAATTTTGTTTAAGTTGGTTTTACCTAAACCAAATTAATCATTTTCATTGATGAAAATGCAAGGGGTAATTTGCAGATTGGTAACCTGAGTTTGTCAAAAGTTTGCAATCCCCAACCTAAAAGTTCAATTTTGCAAATTGGTTACGAGTAAACCACATTTATGACATCCGTACTATGTCAAGAATATCACTTTAACCTCCATACTATCTAAACAAACAAAAAAAAAAAGCGTACTATTGATTAATTAGCAAAACTTATTAAGGTCTGAAAAGTCAACATGATGATCGTTTCTGGATGTAGAGAATAAATGATTATGTGCTTACATACATAGAAAGTCAGATACTAAGGATGAGATCATTTGGTATTTGGATTCTGACTTTGTAGATGCCAAGATGCATCACATCATAAACATGACTGTGAAATGTTGTCGTTATGGTTTATGGCATTGTGATGCCACTAAAGTTATTTTGTGACAACAGTCTGACAGTCTTTAAATAAAGTAATTCAGAGTGAACAAAGTTGTATTGAGGATATTGGGATTAACTCCATGATTGCGGATGCACATCTTCAGTTAACAAAAAAGGTTTTCAAGTATACTAATTGTATAGGTGTTTACAATTAAGTATGTCTTAATTCAGTGGGAGTTAGCTTATACATTATGGTTCATTGTCATGACATAAGTATTTGAATTCAGTTTAAGGTATTAAGTTATTCACCACTCTGAATACGTGGTTGATCTCACAAGGTTTGGACCTGTTGGAAATAGACATGTATGGATCACATTTAATGTTATTTCCATGCTACACATCCATACTTGATCCATGTCATTTAGTTGATTGATATATGTGACCACTGATGGGTTTAGTTACGATTAATGTGACGACCGCCCCTTTAATCCTTATGTTAATTTATCTAATGGACGGAATTGTTTAAGATGACACACTAAGGATAAGCATATGCGAGTAAGGTTTATAATATGTTATGCGATTACTTAAGGTGTTCAATTTATGTACAATTATTATTCCAAGTGGGAGATTTTTGGAATTTTTGGTGGACTACTATATATTGTACATAAATAATAATAATTATTTAGGCACGCAGACGTGTGTGCACTACTGGATTAATCACTTAAGTCATATTATTATACAGTTAATTGGGCCTAATAAAGTGATCTAATAATGTTAAGGGGCCTTAAGTCATCTTTCATAATTTTCAATTAATCCGGAAATAATCAAATTACTCAAAGAATTGATGTTGGAGTGGCTCTGATACCGCTTGTTGGGAAATTTCCTCATTCAAATCCAATTCAATTCAATGAGTATAATTAAACCAAAAGCGGAAGTGTACCTTAATTCGTTATAACGGAAAATTTGATTAATCCGTTAAAGATTGAGCGGAAGCATTGAACAAGCCCAGGATCGTTCTTCCAATTGATCCGTATACTCCTATTGTCAGTCTCTATATTGAAGGGATATAAGAGTCTAGAGTGGATACGTTCAATTGGGGACCCGACCCCTATATATAGTTATAACGCATCCGTTAGGAAAAGTCACATCCGTTAGGATGAAAGGATGCATCCATTAGTAGTATTTACAAATAGGCCCCTCATCTATTTATAAATACAATCTGGTCTCTACACATTTACAAAATAACCCCATACTTATGAAAGATGACTTAAGGCCCCTTAACATTATTAGTTCACTTTATTAGGCCCAATTAACTGTATAATAATATGACTTATGTGATTAATCCAGTAGTACACACACATCTGCATGCCTAAATAATTTATTATTATTTATGTAAAATGTATAGTCCACCAAAAATTCCAACAAAACTAACCAAAATCGTTAAAAAATTTAATGGACTTTAATAGATGTTAAAAACTTAACAAGCTATTTTTTTGAAATGCCGAAACTACCCTGTAACCCTTAACAAAACCCCACCCTCCCATGCCCTCAACACAGACGCGCTTCCTCCCTCTACTTTCTCTCTCTTCCCCCAAACTCCGGCAACCCTTTCACCAAACCTCCGACTTGGCCCCTCCATTCTTCCGGCCAACCCACCCCTCTGTACTTCCGGCCACCACTCCATCTTACACCTCCGGTTTCCCCTCTTTCTCTGACCATTCTCCTCAACCTCCGGTCACCCATACCCTCCCCCCTCTCCGGCTACTCCTCCCGTCCCCCACCTCATGCCGCCTTCCCCTCCCCCTCACACCTCCGGTTACCCCTCTTTCTTTGATTTCGCTTGAATTTGCAATATTTTGTTTGATTTTGGAATTCTGAATTTGGGTTTCAATATCATTTCGAATTTGGTTGATTTTGGAAAATTGTGATGTGGGTTTGTGAGAATCAAAATTTGGGTTTATTTTGATTTCTATTTTTGTTGAGTTTTTGAAACAAATTTTTGATTTGGCTTGATTTTGAAAACCTAGAATTGGGTTGAATTTTTGATTTTGAAAACTCAGATTGTGATTTGCTTGACTTTGGGTGTAAAGACAAGCATACCATTAGCAGGACCAGAAGGCTGGCAATCGACAGTAGAGATGTGATGCTTGAACTGCTGAAAATGGAGGCTCGAAAGTCAGCATCGATCCATCTTGGTACAACTCAACTAAGGCTCCCCGATTTGTATCGAAGGTCGAATAGTAGTGAAACACGAATGCTTTAGCCAAAGCATCGGGATCCATGGCGCCGTCGGTCACTCCTTCTTCTCGGCGTTAACCTGTCAGTGCCTGTGTGTCACTGCAATCTTATGCTAACAATTGGGTCCTTGGGAGAGTTGGGGAGCCTTTTTCTAAACATCAAGTACCTTAACGGGGCTTTAGAAATGTGATTTAGACAGATCGACAGTTTGAGGGGAAAAGGAATTGGGGGAAAAGGGTTTGTGGAAATTCTACCAGAAAAAGGATTTGGGGAAGGTTTTTGTCATTGAATTAATATGAGAAATAGGTGGTTGTTTTGTATGATATGTGTGTGCAATTGTTTTATATGACGGTGGTGTTTATAGTGGCCGTAAGTGGTGACACGGTGGTGGTTGTAAGTGGTGGCACGGCGGTTGATGATGGTGGAGACGGGTGGTGGTGTTTGCATTCTGAAGAACATAGGGATGATATTTGTTTGGTTATGGACCAATTTGAAATTTTAAAGTAACATCTGTTAAAAAACTAACAGTCATTAATTTTCAATAACATTGATAACGATTTTGGTTACTTTTGCTAATTTATCAATAGTACGCAGGTTACTTTTGTTGTTTCGCTAGTACAGATGGCAAAAATGCAGTTTACTCAATTGGTTACCTAAGTTTGTCAACTTTTTGCAATGTAGTGAATAAACTAATTTTTTGTTAATTTTTTGACAAACTTAAATACATGTGAAATGCACATGACTTTTTAAAAGGGCAATCCTTTCAATTTTTGAAGGTGTGCAACTCAATCACCACGTTGCAAATGTGTTTAAGTCTGAAAATTAACGAGATTACCCTTTTAAAAAGTCATGGGTCTGTCAAAAAATTTACGAAAAATTACTGTATTGACCACATTGCATAAAATTGACAAACTTAGGTAACCAATTTGTAAAATTGAACTTTTAGGTTGGAGATTGAAAACTTTAGAAACTCAAGTTACCAACCTGCAAATTGCCCAAATGCAAGAGGGTATGATAAATTGTGACTCATGGGAACAACGTCCTCATATGACCCTCAATCTAAAACACACACAACACAAACTAGTAGTCACATTTAGTTAGGAAAGTAAGTCTGTACATAGTAGGGGGCTCAGGGATTTTTATTTAGAAAATTATTGTGACAGAAAATAAGGCAAGGGGGGGAGTAGAGTGAGGGAGAGAGTGGAGAGAATGCAATCGGGCAACCGCAAACGAACCCGTTAACTAGGATTTTGAATTGCTCTGACGGGTGTTTGCTGCTGTGAGCTTGTGTGTACGGTTTTCAAATCACCCACATAACGCTCTTGTGTTGAGCTTGATGAACGAGATGAATTCGAATAGAATGGAACTCACATTCTTCTAAATCGATCACAGCCTCACAAAGAGAAAAAGGATTGATGTTGCTGAGTTCGTGCTGCTCGCTATCGCGCTGACGCGGGAGCTACTTGACAGTTTCATGAATTTCAGTCAACTTCAACAGAGCGTACCTATCAATTCACTAGGCCAAAAATTACAAGTAAAATTTCATTAGAAATATCATTGAGTGTAGTTTCTACAGCTCTTTTTGGATCCTCATTTGGATTTTTCTAGAGAGAGTTATGACAGTTTTGGTGGAGGATAGTCTGACAGCCAATGCATCCGAAATTTGACTAGTATTCATGTTTATAATGTCTTTTGAGATTTCTAGGCTATCTTATCTCTCAACAATAATTATTAGGTTTATCCTATATGTATTTTTAGTATTCCAAGACTTGGAGGGATGTTCCAAGTAACTATAAATACCCTACTAGATGACATTGTGAAAGATATTGAGAGTTGAATTTTGAGTAATAAAATATAAGTTGTGCTTTGTGCCTTCTTTCATGTTGTTATCTCTTTGGTGGATTCCATTGAGCGTTGAACAACTTGTTACTCTGTATCTCTTCGGTGGATTCCGTTGAGTGGTGAGTACTTATGCCCTGTATCTTCAAGGTGGATTCCTTGAAGTGGTGAGCATACTATCCATTCATATCCGTTTTTATCCTCTTTTCTTTTCTCTTCTTTTCCGCTGCGTTTTTCCGGTGTCGAATTGGCATCAGAGCAGGTTTCGATTCTTGAAACGTTCTTGTTTTAGTTTAAATATCAATTTATCTGATTCTTTTTCGTCATCTCCTATATTCTTATAAAAAAATCAAAAAAATATTTTATTTCTCAATTCATCATGGATAGTCTTTTTTGGCCTTTTACTAGTACCATCACTACAGAACCAATTGTTGATTGGTCTCTACCTCCAATCTTTGATGAATATCCTCAAAATCTAATACGGTTTACATATCATCAATCCGAAAATCATTCACCACCATGTTTTGATAAATGCATAGATGATTGTCAAATTTGTGGGTCAAAATCATCTTACATGACTAGAGAAAAATCATTCTCAAATATTTTTGATACAAAATCGAAGTGTCACTCAAATTGTGTTTTCCATCCAACCAAAATTGTTCATAGTTACAAAGATCCTTTTGACATCATCCCGTCAAGTATGTCCGTCGTCTATTTGTTCATCCAAAAAATTATCATTAATAACTTTCTCAAACCTTGTTGGATCAATTGGATAAATTTTCTCACGAGTGCAATACAATTCAAAGTTCTTCACATTTTTATTGCAAGAATTTCTACTACTACTTTCAATGCTTTACTCAAAATTCGTGGACGAATTTTCTTCAAGCGGGAGAATTTGACGCAGGAGCTACTTGACAGTCTCATGAATTTCAGTCAACTGCAACAGAGTGTACCTATCAATTCACTAGGCCAAAAATTACAAGTAAAATATCATTAGAAATATCATTGAGTGTAGTTTCTACAGCTCTTTCGGATCCTCATTTGGATTTTTCTAGAGAGAGTTATGACAGTTTTGGTGGAGGATAGTCTGACAGCCAATGCATCCGAAATTTGACTAGTATTCATGTTTATAATGTCTTTTGAGATTTCTAGGCTATCTCAACAATAATTATTAGGTTTATCCTATAAGTATTTTTAGTATTCCTAGACTTGGAGGGATGTTCCAAGTAACTATAAATACCCTACTAGATGGCATTGTGAAAGATATTGAGAGTTGAATTTTGAGTTAATAAAATATAAGTTGTGCTTTGTGCCTTCTTTCTTGTTGTTATCTCTTTGGTGGATTCCATTGAGCGTTGAACAACTTGTTACTCTGTATCTCTTCGGTGGATTCCGTTGAGTGGTGAGTACCTATGCCCTGTATCTTGAAGGTGGATTCCTTGAAGTGGTGAGCATACTATCCGTTCCTATCCGTTTTCATTATTTTATTTTCCGCTGCGTTCTTCCGGTGTCACGCGCTGGAGGGGAGCTTGGCAGGAGCAGTCCCTACCCCCCCCCCCCCACAATTTCATTATTTTATTTTCCGCTGCGTTCTTCCGGTGTCACGCGCTGGAGGGGAGCTTGGCAGGAGCAGTCCCTACCCCCCCCCCCCCCCCAACAATTAACTATCAGCCTGTCAATCTGTTTCATTTTCATACACTACTCCTTTACAGTCTGCACACTGTTATCCTGAGCACTAGACTGAGGGAGGGATATATTACCCAAAAAAAGGATACCCCCATATGCTCCCTCCTCTCTATATCTTACTTCCCCTCTTCTCTTCCTGTTCCTTCATTTAATTTATCTAATCTGTCTTTAAAAAAAAAAAAAAAAATGTTTGTAGTTTGCTAAAAGTAAACTATAATTAAAACGTGAGGCTTCCCCAGACACTCGCTGCACAGGAATGCTTTGTACACTGTCGTCTGTCGTGTACTTTCAGCAAACTACAAACAAATAAAGCATGATTCATAAAAGTATTGACTGGATTCATAAAAGTATTGACTTTTCAAATGAGACTGTTTTTAAAAACAAGTGAGAATTTATATTTTGGGATTAGGCCGGCAGGAAAGTGTTTGTCTAAACAAAGCTTGTGTGCACCTCAGAGTATTACGTAACTTTCCTGAGTCTGTCAAAGTCGGTCCAATGCCTATGAAGTTCCTAAACACGACAACATGAATAAAGAAGGGCTCACGGTTTTTAGTTTCAGCTCTAAGAAGAAGAGGAGGTTTGCTAGAAGATGCAGCAACAATCAGCTTGGTAATAAAAAGTTGCGACATTGCAACAGAATAAGTGTTAATGTTACAGTTCTATGTCTTATCCTGTCACGCTCCCCAACCGAATTCCAATTAATCAATTTACTCTAAATTTATGGTATGCTTTGTTTGTTAGAGAAATTATCCCACATCAGGAATTAACTAGTCATGCCTTGACTATAAAAAGATCTTGGGCTACTCCTCCCATTGCCAATTGGTTTTGGGATCGAACCTCAGACTTTATCATGGTATAAGAACTGGCCCGTTACTTGATAAGTCCACACGTTTGGTTTTGGGATGGAACCTCAGACTTTATCACTTGACACCTCAATTCTATGTAGTCCCGAGTATTTGACTCCATTTTTTTTTTTACTTTCATGGGATCAAAATATTTTCCCATATTATTCGAGGAACATAGTTCTTTCATTTTTCACATTAAGAAAGGTGTATTACAAATTTACAATCAAATAAATTACTGGATTCTGAAAGATTCTAAACATCTACAAGCAGCAAAATTGAAAGGGGAAAACTAGAACAATTACTTTCCTATTCTTGTGCTAGACTTGTGGAATAATGGTGTGTTTCTTTGGGCCAAATGAGGCCTCTAAATGGCCCAAAAGTGTTGTCTTTTCCCACTATCTTGTTGACCACATAAAAAATACTGTAAGAAATAACTTTGACAATTGAGAGGAGAAAGGAAGGAGAACCATACCAGAATAAGTTCATGAATCTCGGATTCTGACAACCCAGAGTAACACACTTGCAAGGTCAACAACTTGGCAGCCAAAAGACTAATATATTCACCTACTGCAATCAAACAAGACCAAAAGCCCAATCATTCCAAGTTAATTAACCAAATCTTATTAATAGCAACAATAGCAATTCAAAAGAGAGAGAGAAATAACAACTACAAAAACATTGGTACCTAGCATTTGCATGTAGTTCACCAAAACAAAAAAAAAATGTTAGAAGTTCCGATAAACTCTTACATGAATAATGAGCAGATCTCCTAAAAAAGTATCTACAAATTATAAATCAAACACTATCTTCATGAACGAAAATCATTAACTTACTAGAAATGAATAACAGACAGGAAAGAGTCTTACCATCTCATTCATGCGTTGATCATGCAATGCATGGTCCTCAATACGTCAGGAGCGTTCCAACGAGGTGTTCCAACACAGATGTTAGGTGCAAGTATTCCAATAAGTGGGCTACACAAATACAACATGTATGAACTTTAGAACGGACAGGGATTGGTCTGTCAACATCACAGAGTTTAACGACAGGTAATCCATCGGCTTTCCTTCTATCAAGATCAATCAATACATTCTCGCTCTTTATGTCACGATGTATAATATTCCCTCTGTCCCGGAAAGTTAGTCCCTCTTTTTCGCTATTTTTATGAATGAACTTTGAGCAATAATTTAGACCACTTTTAATTATCTTAATGAAAATTTACAACTTGTTATTGATACACCATTATAAATACTATCAATACCAATTTTTAGATTCTCATTAAGATAATTAAAATAGCCTAAATTATTGCTCAAAGTTCATTCGTAGTAACAACAAAAAAGAGGAACTTTATGGGACAGAGGGAGTATCTTTCAAATGCAATTCCACTAAAGCACAAGCGACATTTCTAGCTATATGCATAGCCAAGTCCACAGAAACATGCTTAGCGCAAGTAAAATAGTCAAAATAGATCATGTTTCCGGGGATGAAGTACAAACTTTATCATCAAGCATGCATTAAGATGTAGAAAGCATACAATAACCGATAAACAATTTGTAGAATGCACTAGGAACAGATGGCGATTACAGTGTATTTTTCTCTGAAAAATGTTCACATCGAAATAAATATGTGGTAAGGCCAAGGTTCTAAAAAACGCTAGGCGACGCAGGTGCGCCTAGCGCCTTATTGGGAATTTAGTGATACCCCGTTGCAATCTAGATCAAGAACACAATACCCACAAGCACAAATATGAGAGAATCACATACACAAGAACACAAGAATTGTTTACCCGGTTCGTTCAACACATGAACTAAGTCCGGGGGCAATTGCCAAGCCAATATATTATTAAACACTCTTTAATATGTTGCTACAATGTGTTCTAGGTCGTATCTATGCTTATATAGCAGTACAAGGAAGCCCTAGGTCGATTTGGTAGAGATTGCATCAAAATAGGAAACAAATAATTCTTGGCCGACAGACCAAGCGCCCGCTCGCACCCCACTAGGCGCCCGCTCGAATTGTTTTTCCAGGCGGACCAACTCACTGCCGTCTTCAAGCGCGCGCCTGCATCATACCGAGCGCCCGCTCGCCTTCTCCGCCAGGAATCTTCTAGCCCTTCGTAGTAGCTTGTTTCCTCCTCTTTGACCTCCACCAACTCCCCATGACTTAGTCTTCTTCTCCCCTTTGCTTCCTCGTAGTTTAGGACTCCAATCCCAACACGCCTAGGCGGGATCTAGGCGGGGCCGGGAATTTAGAAATAACTATAATATCCTAGACGGGACCTAGGCGTTTCATGAACGCCTAACGCCTAGGCGGGACCTAGGCGGCTTAGACGGGGGTCTTTTAGAACACTGGGTAAGTCTTAGTCGTAATCACACCTTAGCTGCAGCCGTAACTGGATCCAAATTTGCACTCCAAGAGAGAAGTACTAGCTGTTTTCCAATTTGATCAGATCCCGAAAGGAACACTGTGAAGCAGGATTCTTATCGGCAATTAAATGAAAATTGAACCTAATGAGAGAAATGAGCCTGAAAAACAAATAAACTCATCACACAATATCGTTTATGCACCTACATATGCATGTATGACGTTAGACTCTTACCCGCAACTTAACAGAAGCATGGTCACACTATTCCAATGGATTTTGCAGCATAATCCAACTAGAATGGAATGGGTATTCATGGTAGCCAGTTCGACTAGTGTGTTTGGTTGGCCAATCAAGAACGGGGAAACCATTCCGCATGAAATGCACATTCAAGGAAAAAGCTAGAATGAGGTTTCCACCTCTTTTCCTTGGTACCACACAAACCAAATTATTACTCCCTCCGCCCCAAAATGAATGTCCAAAAAAAATTCAAATTCAAATTTCAAACATTTTTGGACTTTCATTTGGGACAGAGTTAGTATTAATTTCATAGTTTTTGCTCTTCACTCAACCATCCTATGTTTGTAGCCAAACAGTTGAAATGAGAAAGAGTGAAAGACTCTAGCTCTCATCCCATTTATTCTTGCCTACCGAAAATGGCCTACTAAAGAACAAATGATTAGCATTAACAGAAGTGTTCTATATGCACAAGGTAAGAGCATCGTAGCAGGCAACACTGTTTCAACAATCATCATCTAGAGATCAATGTTACTTAGAACTCTTTGGACACAATAAACTGTTGAAAGAAGGACGATGGCTACACAATCTACTCTTTCCATGCTTCACATATGCTTTAGTTACAATCAAAATGTAGCTATCTTGCAAATCATAAAATTCACATAGTTTTATCATCCTATTTCAGTTGTACATGGTAAGTTCTCTGCCACAATATGCATAAATATACATCTCTAAAACTCTTAAAGGTGAGAAACGATATAACTTTAAAGCAGAATCCCGCAGAATCAAATATAGTAAATGTGAAGGGGAAATCAAAGGAATCTAACATGCAATAATATGCAGAGTTTGTATCTTCTCTTATGTCAAGCAGACGGCAGGCACCAACAATCATCCTAACCCACGAATCACCCCTTCTGACAACACATTCCAGGCATGAGGTGAGAAATCCAAATACTCTCTCAGTCCCATAACAATTTGCACCAATTTCCTTTTTGGGTGTCCCATTGGTAAGTCCCACTTTCCTAAAATGTCCACATTTATTCTTTTTTTTTTTTTGTTTATTCACCCTACCCCACTTGTCATACTTACGCACTTAAACTGTGGGTCATGGTCTCAAATCATCATACTCACAAACTTTTTCCCACTAACAATACTTTTGAATATATAAACTTTCTCCTTGATTCCCGTGCCGGAGAAAAATGGTGCAAGTTGTTATGGAATGGAGGGGATATCCTCTAACAAGTTCACAAGGTACTTGTGGCTGCATCCAGTTACATAGGTACTACAGTACAACAGTTGAAGTGTCCCAATAGAAACAATTAAACAAACACTGAACTGAAGCAAGCTTCTTCTAGGAGAATCACCTTCATAAGCAATGCCCTATGCCTACAAACACCAAACTGAAGTGTCCCAATAGGTACAACAGTTGAATTTAATCTTGAGCCATTCATCTGCTTGAAATAAAACAATAATGTTTGAGCCATTTATCAGAAAACAACAAAACTTTAATATACAGTTGGATTTTCAAGAGTACGAGCTATGTTGATGATTAACCCTCTATAACACCTAATGGTATCCTTTGCATGTCTTAACGAGTTACGTTTTACAGCCAAATCTCATGGTTAAAAAAAAGTTGCTGTAGCTCTGACATCCTGAAAAAGGTTGAATGATGGCAACTGTAAGAAAATTGAAGGGCTGCCTACAAACAGAGAGCTGAAATGTCACAAATTGATGACAGTGATTAATATACAGATCATTTGATATAGTTAAAATTCGGCCTCAAAGATCCAAAACGAGGGGGGCAAAAGCCAATGACAATCCAAATATCAGCATGCACATATCTTCCACCAAACATTAAAAGTCTTTATTTCCATATTTTATACAGAAGTAATAATTCTACTTTTGTTAAAATGGTCTGAAAAAAACAATTAATATGGATTTATATATTCTCATGGAGCGTATTCCTGTTTCTGGACATTCAGGACTCATATTTAAGTGCTTGCACTTTCAAATGGACACCACATTGGGATAAGAAAAAGACAAATGTACCTGAAGATTTAATCTTTGAAGCCTACGCATTGAGCCAAGTTCGAGACACTTGAATGGAAGTAAACATACTATTTCCCGATCCAAGTCTTCCGAACTTAGCAGAGAATACAACAATAAAACTAAAATTTCCTTCAAGACTAGAGAGATCGATTACCGACTGCAAGCATACAAGAGAAAGAATAGCAATTGAGAATTCAAGGTAACTTCTCCATTTACCACTATCTTGCAATAGACAAACGATTTACTAGACAAAGAACGTAGTTTATATTAACAAAATACACTTGGATATAATATAAAATGGAACATAATATTACACCTTTAGTCAGACATAAGTATCAATGACATTGCAAGTATTTCAAAGTATGTGGTATACATACATGTATGTAATCTTTATTACTCAGACTGATTGAAGTTTGCTTATCCTATGCTCTTAATAGCAATTAAAACATAAAGGTAGCTTCTCCGTTGTTCTCTAACATGCGGAAGAACAATATACTAGACAAAGATTGTAGTTTTTGTTAACAAAATATACTTGGATATAATATAACATGGAACATAAAATTACACCTTTAGTCAGAATCAAATAACATTGCATTATTTTAAAGTAGTTGGAATATATGCATGTGTGTAATCTTTTTAATTAAGCTGATTTGAGGTTTGCTTATTCTAATGCTTTTACAACCATGATTAAACTCTACTCATTTATTTTGCAAACCGCGTCAAAAACTAATTGTATGTGGCATAGCATTCACAAATATATACAATCTATAGCAGCAACAGCTTGTTGCATCATACACCCTTCAATAAGCTACAACTTTACGGTTCACAGCAGCACTTGCCCACATATTAATATTTACACTTAAAGTTGTTGGGAGGATACTCATTATTACATTTCCTATGGAAGCGGGTGCCTCCTTTAGAAAAAAGTTCCTAACATTATGCAGCACCAAAATATGGCTGACACTCTTTGTTCTCGCCATGGATTGGATAGAAAAAGGGCATCCCGGTGCACAAAGCATCCTCTCGCAACGAGGGTCTGGGGAAGGGTCCACACCACAACAGTGAAAAATAGGCAAACCTTACCCTGCACGAATGCAAGAGGCAGCTTTCAGGACTCAAACCCGTGACCTTTAAGGTCACACAGCAACACCTCAACCGATGCGCCAGGACACGCCATGATTGGATATGTTCAAATTTAAATGATCATCCACTTCCAATTGCTTTTCAGAGTCTAAAGCAAGGATGATCCTAGAAACCTTGAATCTGTGGTTTGTCGTCATAATTTGGAGTATGTGGACTCATAGAAGTGGAAATATATATTGCATGTATAAAATAGTTGTTGGGTTCCTTATATTCATTGCGGGCTCAAGTATGGAAGCTCTAACATGTCTGAAAGAGCAGTTCAGTAATAAGAACTCTTCATGGCAAACCACACAAGACTTTGACAGTGAAAGTTCATCAAAAAAGACAAGAAGATCTATAGCTATTCCATGCAAAGGAGTCATTCTACTTCTACCCGCCTCTCTCATTGTCTTCTGTCCTCCCATTTCCATTATCTTCACTTGGGTGGATGTCCTTCCTACAGCACGGCTAGATTAATCATCAAATGGTTGGGTTGGGGCTGGCCCTTTCGATTGGCCCTTGCCAGTACCGGGCTTTTCTCTGTCCCCGTCCAATAAGTTAAGGTGTCATCCAACTAGTGCTTTGAGTTAGCGGTTGGCATTCTTCTCAACTGATTGCACTAAAGGAGCCCAACCATATAATCATCTGTTTAATCTAGGATATACGAAAAGGGTTGAAAGAAGACATGGTCGCACCTCTTTCAAACCTCACCATCACTAAAAAAAATACCAACTTCAATAGAAGTTCTAGGAACCAATAATCTAGTTGGATTATTTTTTTATACGAGAAATGTTGCTTATGTCTTGAAAGAGAGAGGGAATTTAGCCAGGGTGAATCTACCTTAATGACTTAAGACTGACATTTATAACATCAACCCACTAAAAAAACAGCAACTATGGAATTACCTGATAGAGAAATTACAAACGGAAAGCTTCGTCCGCTACAGCAATTTCGCTTAGCAGTGGAAACGCGGAAGACAAATTAATCTCATTGGCGAAGAATTTCAACGTCTTCAAACTCCCAAGACCGCCAATTGACCACGAAAATTAAATTAAATACATTCTTGTACATATACAGCCCTTCAATTGAATACTCCCGCCAGCTGAATTCCTGGATATTGAAAACTTTCCCGGAAACATCTAGCGCCGATCGGCATTGTCCTGTTCAGCAAGATCCATTCTTCGTGGGTTTCGTCGGTTGATATTAGGGTTGCGTCTGGATTAGTTACATGCATTGGCTTGGGGTTTGTGGAGGGAAGTAGAAAGGGTGAAACGCGCGGTTTGGTTTGTACGGAAACCTTGGAATCATCATACAGTGGAATTGGGCTTGGAATCAAATTGGAGTTATTTGAAAGGAAAACCACCACGAGGAGTTTAATCATTGCAAACTAAACATGACGAGCTCTATTGGAATGTAGCAAATACCATTTGCCAAATAGTAATGCATTCAAATTATGAGCAAAATTAGGGGCTTAAATGGTTTGGTTTAGTTCGATATTGGATAATTTAGAGGTCAAACCGCTATATATCAGTCTCAAAAAATCTCAAACTAAGCTGAACCATAAAAAAGTCTAAACCGAGCAGAGCTAAACCACCATGTTCTGGTTCAGCTCGATTTGAACTGCGGTATTTTTCAGTTTAAACTGCGGTTAATCAAAATCCATCGCAAACTCGATCAAGTTGGCTTTGAACATCCTTCAACAAGCATTGGCACCTTGTCTTAGCAATGTAACCTTTTGTACATGTAAAAATTACTAATATGAAAGCAAACTAAGTACTCCCTCCGTCCCAAAATGATCTTCATGTTTGACTATTCAAACTTTTTAAGGATATGAGCATTTGCTTCACTAGCTATATTGTGTTTCTGCACATTTAAGTTTAAATTGTAAGAATGAGAAGAACTTTTTGGGATAATAAAAAATATCAAACGTGAAGATCATTTTGGGAAGGATGGAGTATTTAGTATAGTGATGGGCTTGTCGCGTATGAATTGTATAAAGTTCAGACTGGTTTCTTGTAGAAAAATTCATATGAGTAGCAATATACTATGTCAAACTGCAACATCCTTCAAACTTAACAATCAGGAACATCTTCCACTAAATACTTTGTAGCATTGACCCAACTTTCATGCTCACAGCTCAGGTAGGAACAAGTCAAATGATGCATGACTGCTAACAATGCCTAATAAGATGGTAAATGTTAAAACTTCCCAATCGCAGAAACATAATGAAACATTCATTTAAAAGTTAGGGGAAATGATAATTTAGGGTCCAAAGTTTTGGGGGTGACAATAGGGCTCTGCTGTATCAATTTTGTCAATTTAGGGTCTAAAGGTTTTTTAACGATTAAATTAACGGAATCTAGTTAAGTCACACGTATTTTGCATATGGACATAACTGAAGTTTGTTTTGATTATTTGCATGGGCATATCGTCATTTCAGAAGAAGAAAATTAAAAAAAAATGAAATATTAAATTTTACTTTCTTATATTAAATTAACTAATAATTAAAACGTCATTTACAGAAAATATTTTTTCAAGAAATACAATAAAAATATTTTTTTCATTTAGAAACACTATAAATTTAAAAGTATAATTTTTAAAAAGAAAAAGGTGTAAAAAAATTATATTCCAAAATAAAAAAAAAACCACTATGTTTTTTTAGAAAGAAGAAAGTGGGGATTTGTACAATAATTTTTTTTGGTGGTGGTGGTGGTATTTAGTATTGTTTCATTATTAATATTAGTATTCTAATTATTTTATTTTATTCATAAAATTATTTTTAATTTTTATTATTAATTTCCCTTGTTTATAACTTTATTTTTTTGCGGTTTAAAAAAAACCAGTTTAATTTTTTATTTGCTTTTTTTAAAATTTATTAGTATTTTTAAATTAATTAAAATTATTCAAAAATATAATAATAAGAATAAAAGAAAATTTAGGGCCATTGTATAAGGGGTGTGTGAAATGACACAAAGTCCAGGCGAACATCCAAAACAAACACCAGTTAAGTTCTTCTGTTACTTAACTGGATTTTCTTTGCAACCTAGTCCAAAAACCCTTAATTGACTAACATTGTTAACTTTGGACCCTAAATTGACAAAAATGATACATCAGACCCCTATTGGCACACCCCCCCCCCCCCCCCCGAACTTTGGACCCTAAATTGTCATTACCCCTTAAAAGTTCCCAATAATTGTGGTTCAATTGTAGATATTAGGTCTAGAATAGCTCGGCTCGTTTCGTTTTGGTTTGGTTGAGGGGTTAGATCGCAAGCCAAACTGAGCTGCACAGTTTGTTAGTTTTTTTAGACCAAGATGAGCCGCTCATACTCAAAAGCTAAGTTAAACCGTATGGTTTGGTTTGGTTCGGTCTCAAACCATGGTTTAAAATAAACCACTGACACCCTACCAGAAACTTGACAAAACCAATACAATGTTAAGATTTGAACAAAACTTAATTTGTTTAGGCATTAATGTCCTAAAAGCTCCTCAAAACCAACCCAATTTTTGGAGAAGGCGAGCTATTTCATCAATACCCTCATGTCTATATGGGGAATGTTTATCCCAATGCACAAAGTCATAAATTGTAATTTAAGTCAGAGACAAATTCACCCAAAATTCATGCCATAATTTTGTATTTGTTGAACAATGATATTGAGATTGAAGCGAAGTAGTCAGTGTGTTGAGAATCAAGTCCTGAGAGTTTTTGTTGGGCTTCGTAGTAACATCATTCCTACGAGAGGCCCAAGCTTGACATCTCTCCGAAAAGGGACAAATCCATATAAGCTTATTATTCTTCCCTACATGAATCTGATTATGCCAATCATACCCTTTATAACTACCCGGTTAAAGGTAGCGTTTGAATATGTCAAACATAATGTTCATCAAGTGGAAGACTATAATAACTTCATGTCTAAAGATTCAAATGACATAACTAATATGAGATATAAATATGACATTGACCATGATATAGATCTCATAAAGCGGGTCATGTCCAGTACCAAACAAGTACCCATAAATCTAACATGATCATCCCATGATCATTTAGCCTTTATACTAGTACCTAATAAGTACTAGGGACAAAGATTATTATAAGTAAACATGAACAACAATAATAATCAAAACATCTCTTTATTAATATGAATAAATGATAACAATTACAATGTTTATTAAACGTGCCTAGGGCACCAACACTAACAATCTCCCACTTGCCCTAGGCCCAATCTCCCATGTATCTAATACCCATGGACCTAACATGACCATCATGTTTAGCTTGTGGAAGTCCCTTTGTTAGCGGGTCCACAACATTGTCATCAGTTGGTACTCTGTATATATTTACGTCTCCCCTATCAATGATTTCTTGAATGATATGAAAACGCCAGTATGTGTTTGGAATTCTGATGTGTCCTTGGTTCCTTTACTTGAGAAATAGCACCATTATTATCACAATAAAGGTCTATTGGATTAGCAATACTAGGAACCACTTCAAGTTCACTAATGAACTTCATAATCGAAATAGCTTCCTTTGCAGCATCCGATGTAGCAATATACTCAGCTTTAGTTGTAGAATCAGCGGTTGTACTCTGCTTGGAACTCTTCCAGCTTACAGCTCCACCATTTAATATAAACACAAAACCCGATTGCGATCGACTATCATCTCTGTCAGTTTGAAAGCTTGCATCCGTGTAACCATTTACAACGAGATTATCTTCCATTCCTCCATAGATTAAGAACGAATATTTAGTCCTTCTCAAGTACTTAAGAATCACTTTTACAGCCATCCAGTGATTTTCACCGGGGTCGGATTGATATCTACTTGTCATACTCAAAGCGTTAGATACATCCAGGCTAGTACATATCATGGCATACATGATGGACCCAATTGCCGAAGCATATGGAACATCATTCATTTTCTCACGCTCATCTTTTGTCTTAGGACATTAAGTCTTGCTTACAGAAACCCCATGTAACACTGGCAATGTACCTCTCTTAGAATTTTCCATGCGGAATATTCTAATGACCTTGTCAATGTATGTACTTTGGCTTAAACTAATTAGCTTCTTTGATCTATCTCTGTAGATCTTAATGCCAAGAATATATGCGGCTTCGCACATATCTTTCATTGCGAATCACTTTCCTAACCAAGTCTTTACAAATTGAAGTGTAGGAATGTCGTTTCCAATGAGCAATATGTCATCCACATATAAGATAAGGAATAGCACTATGCTCCCACTAGTCTTCTTGTATACACAAGGTTCATCTTCGTTTTTGATGAAGCCAAACTCTTTGATCGATTCATCAAAATGGAGATTCTAACTCCTAAAAGCTTGCTTCAATCCATAAATGGATTTCTGCAATTTGCATACTTTAGAACTTTGTTCAAAACCCTCGGGTTGTGTCATATAGACATCCTCTTATAAATTATCGTTAAGGAAAGCGGTTTTGACATCCATTTGTCATATTTCATAGTTATGATATGCGGAAATGGCAAGAAAAATTCTTATAGACTTGATCATTGCTACGGGTGAAAAGGTTTCATCATAGTCAATACCATGAACTTGCCTATAACCTTTCGCTACAAGTCTAGCTTTGTAAGTATGCACCTTCCCATCCATGTCAGTCTTCTTCTTGAATACCCATTTGCATCATATGGTTTTTACACCATCGGGCGCATCAATCAAGTTCCAAACTTGATTATCTTGCATGGATTGCAATTCGGATTCCCTGGCTCCAAGCCACTTGTCCGAATCAGGAGAAGATATCGCCTATTGGTAGGTGGTCGGTTCATCATTATCAATGATCTCCACCTCATTACTATCCGTTACGAGAAAACCATATCTCTCAGGCTCGGACCGTAACCTACTAGATCTGCGAGTTACTTGTGTATTTTGAACAGGTTCCACAATTCCTTGTGGTTCTTGTTCTTGTTCCACTATCGGTTCAATGTCATTTTCTAGGTCTCGAATTTCTTCAAGGTTTATTTTACTCCCACTGATTTCTTTGGAGAGAAGTTGTTTCTCTAGAAAGACACCAGTACGGGCAACAAACACCTTGTTGTCCTCTTGGTTGTAAAAGTAATATTCTCTAGTTTCCTTAGGGTATCCCATGAATGTGTGCTAGCTTGTCGGAGACGAGTCTTTTGACAAAAGCTTCGCAACCCCAAATCCTCATCAAAGACAAACTAGGTTTCTTTCCGCTCCACATCTCATATGGAGTCTTTTGAAACGATTTAGTTGGAATTTGATTTAGTGTGAGAGCAGCGGTTTCTAGAGAATAACCTTAAAAGGATAATGGAAGATCAACTCGACTCATCGTTGATCGAACCATGTCCAACAAGGTTCGATTCCTCCTCTCAGACACACAATTCCATTGAATGTTCTGGGTGGAGTCAATTGTGAAATTATTCCACAATTCTTTAGATGATCATCGAATTCATGACTCATGTATTCTCCTCCTCGATCCGATCGAAATGCCTTAATACTTTTACCAAGTTGTTTTTCTACTTCATTTTGAAATATTCTAAATATCTCAAATGCTTCACTTTTATGTTTCATTAGGTAAACATACCCAAATCTGCTATAATCATCAGTGAAGGTTATGAAGTATTGAAATCCTCCCCTAGCATTGCTACTTAGTGGTCCGCATTACATCGGAATGTATCAACCCCAATAAGTCGCTTTCCCTTTCACCTAACTTGGTAAAAGGTGTCTTAGTCATTTTTCCAAGAAGACACGACTCGCAAGTATCATATGACTCAAGATCATGTTGGGTTTCCAAGTAACATGCGCAGCGGAATATAGCAATTAAAATTTTAAGAAACCCAAAGCCATGGATCTGTTCATATGATTAAATCAAATACAACAAGATGAATGAAGGAATAACTAACCCTTGATGGCTATCAAATTTTCTCTTGGTCTTTGGTGGAGAAACTTGAAGACTTGATCACGATCACAAAGCTTGAACACGAACTTTGAAGATGATGATTTTCACCCTCTAGTGGTATCCACACTTCGAACGAATATCAAAGGAGCTTCTTTGATCTTGGTTGCTAGACCAATATTATGAAACACACTTTCACAATATAATAAAGAACTATATGGAATTTATTTGTGAATTATTTTGTTCCTCAATCAATGATATCTTAGAACAAAATAAAATCTCTCTCAAACTCTTTGAGACTCACAAAAGCACTTATGAATATGGTCTGGCCGAATTGGGGTTTTTATACACAATTAAGACCTATTCCAAATAGGAATCTTGTGCCAAAAACCTTCCTAAATCGAATTAGGAAATTCCCAATCGGGACACCAGGCGCCCGCCCGGTACCACCCAGGCGCCCGCCTGTTTGGGCAGAAACTCCAGTTTCTTTCTGGCTTGAACAGGCGCCCGCCTGGTGCAACCCAAGCGCCCGCTTGGTTGACCAGGAGGCCCAGATCTTTCCAGAAATTCCTTAGAAGTCCTCCGACCTTAAATGCCAATATAGTCCTTTTATTTAAGATTCGTTCTATTGTGTGTGACCCTCTAGGATTATACTAAGTTGGCAATGGGCTCAAACATGATCCCATAAGATATGATTAGGTTCTAGCAAACCGTCATACCTACCCAAATAGTATAACTAGATACAAGTTCGCATTCCTTTAGAATATGTCACAATCCCTTTGTCCACGATGTCATTGAACACAAGTCATGGTCAAACAGTCAACTTGTTTTGTTCAATACTTTCTCGATTCCGAATATGTTGATAATTCAAATGCTATTGATCCAATCAATCCATTTGAGTCCGGCCGAACATTTCATCAACATCATTCCTTCGAGGGGCCCAAGCTTGACATCTCTCCGTGGAGGGACAAATCCATTTAGCTTATTATTCTTCCCAACGGGAATCCGATTATGCCAATCATACCCTTTATAACTACCGTGTTAAGGCGGCGTTTGAATATGTCAAACATAATGTTCATCAAGTGGAAGACTATAATAACTTCATGTCTAAGGATTCAAATGACATAACTAATATGAGATATATGTACGACATAGACCATGACATAAATCTCATACAGCGGGTCATGTCCAGTACCTTGTTCCAAACAAGTACCCATAAATCTAACATGATCATCCCATGACCATTTAGCCTTTATACTAGTGCTCAACAAGTACTAGGGACGGGGATTATTATAAGTAAACATGAACAACAATAATAATCAAAACATCTCTTTATTGATATGAAATAAATGATAACAATTACAACGTTTATTAAACGTGCCTAGGGCACCACTACCAACAATCTCCCACTTGCCCTAGGCCCAATCTCCCATGTATTTAATACCCATGGACCTAACATGACCATCATGTTTAGCTTGTGGAAGTCCCTTTGTTAGCGAGTCTGCAACATTGTCATCAGTAGGTACTCTGCATATATTTACGTCTCCCCTATCAACGATCTCTCGAATGATATGAAAACGCCTAAGTATGTGTTTGGATTTTTGATGTGCTCTTGGTTCCTTTGCTTGAGAAATAGCACCATTATTATCGCAATAAAGGTCTATTGGATTAGCAATACTAGGAACCACTTCAAGTTCAGTTATGAACTTCTTAATCCAAACAGCTTCCTTTGCAGCATCCGATGCAGCAATATACTCAGCTTCTGTTGTAGAATCAGCGGTTGTACTTTGCTTGGAACTCTTCCAGCTTACAGCTCCACCATTTAACATAAACACAAAACCCGATTGCGATCGGCTATCATCTTTGTCGGTTTGGAAGCTTGCATCCGTGTAAGCATTTACAACGAGATCATCTTCCATTCCTCCATAGACCAAAAACGAGTCTTTAGTTCTTCTCAAGTACTTTAGAATCGCTTTTACAGCTATCCAGTGATTTTCGCCAGGGTCGGATTGGTATCTACTTGTCATGCTCAAAGCATAAGATACATCCGGCCTAGTACAAATCATGGCATACATGATGGACCCAATTGCCGAAGCATATGGAACATCATTCATTTTCTCACGCTCATCCTTTGTCTTAGGACATTGAGTCTTGCTTAGAGAAACTCCATGTAACACTGGCAAGGTGCCTCTCTTAGAATTTTCCATACGGAATCTTCTAATGACCTTGTCAATGTATGTACTTTGGCTTAAACCAAGTAGCCTCTTGATCTATCTCTATAGATCTTAATGCCAAGAATATATGCGGCTTCACCCATATCTTTCATTGCGAAACACTTTCCTAACCAAGTCTTCACAGACTGAAGTGTAGGAATGTCGTTTCCAATGAGCAATATGTCATCCACATATAAAATAAGGAATAGCACTATGCTCCCACTAATCTTCTTGTATACACAAGGCTCATCTTCGTTCTTGATGAAACCAAACTCTTTGACCGATTCATCAAAACGGAGATTCCAACTCCTTGAAGCTTGCTTCAATCCATAGATGGATCTTTGCAATTTGCATACCTTAGAATCTTGTTCAAAACCTTCTGGTTGTGTCATATACACATCCTCTTGGAGTTTTCCATTCAGGAAAGCGGTTTTGACATCCATCTACCATATTTCATAGTCATGATATGCGGCAATGGCAAGAAAAATTCTTATAGACTTGATCATTGCTACGGGTGAAAAGGTCTCATCATAGTCAATACCATGAACTTGCCTATAACCTTTCGCTACAAGCCTAGCTTTGTAAGTATGCACCTTCCCATCCATGTCAGTCTTCTTCTTGAAGACCCATTTGCATCCTATGGTTTTTACACCTTCGGGTGCATCAATCAAATTCCAAACTTGATTGTCTTGCATGGATTGTAATTCGGATTCCATGGCTCCAAGCCACTTGTCCGAATCAGGAGAAGACATCGCCTCTTGGTAGGTTGACGGTTCATCATTCTCAATGATTTCTACCTCATTACTATCCGTTACGAGAAATCCATATCTCTCGGGCTCGGATCGTAACCTACTAGATCTGCGAGTTGCTTGTGTACTTTGAACAAGTTCCACAACTCCTTGTGGTTCTTGTTCTTGTTCCACTATTGGTTCAATGTTATTTTCTGGGTCTCGAATTTCTTCAAGATTTATTTTACTCCCACTGATTTCTTTGGAGAGAAACTCTTTCTCTAGAAAGACACCAGTTCGGGCAACAAACACTTTGTTGTCCTCACGGTTGTAAAAGTAATATCCTTTAGTTTCCTTAGGATATCCCACGAAAATACATTTATCAGATTTGTGTGCAAGTTTGTCTGAGATAAGTCTTTTGACAAAAACTTCACAACCCCAAATCTTCATGAAAGATAGACAAGGCTTCTTTCCGCTCCACATCTCATATGGAGTCTTTTGAACCGATTTAGTTGGAACACGATTTAGTGTGAAAGCAGCGGTTTCTAGGGCGTAACCCCAAAAGGATATTGGAAGATCAACTTGACTCATCATTGATCGGACCATGTCTAACAAAGTCCGATTCCTCCTCTCGGACACACCATTCCATTGTGGTGTTCCCGGTGGAGTCAATTGTGAAACTATTCCACAATTCTTTAGATGATCATCAAATTCTTGACTTAAGTATTCTCCACCTCGATCTGATCGAAGTGCCTTAATACTTTTGCCAAGTTGTTTTTCTACTTCATTTTGAAATATTCTAAATATCTCAAACGCTTCACTTTTATGTTTCATTAGGTAAACATACCCATATCTACTATAATCATCAGTGAAGGTTATGAAGTATTGAAATCCTCCCCTAGCATTGCTACTTAATGGTCCGCATACATCGGAATGTATCAACCCCAATAAGTCGCTTGCCCTTTCACCCAACTTGGTAAAAGGTGTCTTAGTCATTTTTCCAAGAAGACACGACTCACAAGTATCGTATGACTCTAAGTCACATGAACCCAAAAGTCCGTCCCCATGGAGTTTTGAGATACGCTTCTCATTAATATGACCAAGACGGCAATGCCACAAATAAGTATGATTTACATCATTAGGTTTAGATTTCTTATTTACATGATAGACATTATTTTCATTCTTGACATCCAAGATATAAAGGCCATTAAATGAATTAGCAATACCATAAAGCACATCATTTAAATAAATAGAAAATTTCTTATTCTCAATAAGAAACTTAAAACCTTCATTATCCAAACAAGAAATTGAAATAATATTTCTGCTTAAATCCGGAACATAATAACAATTGTTCAAAACAAGAATTAATCCGGAAGGTAAAGTGACTTCATAAGTCCCTACGGCTAATGCAGCAACTCTTGCTCCATTTCCCACGCGTAGATCTACTCCACCTTCTTTAAGCAGTCTCCTATTCTTTAGTCCCTGCACATTTAGACAAATGTGAGAACCACATCCGGTATCCAATACCCAAGAATCAGTGGTAGAAAGGAGAATATCTATCATATAGATACCTGAAGTCGACGCAGCCTTGCTGCTCTTCTTCTTCTTTTGCTCTTCCAAGAAAGCCTTGCAATTACGTTTCCAATGACCAATTTCTTGACAATGGAAACAAATTGCATCCTTTTGTGAATCAGGTTTTGCCTCAGAAGCCTTGGCAACCTTTTCCTTGCTTATCTTGGGTTTGACAACTTTTGCCTTACCCTTTCCTTTGGCACTAGCCTTCTTCCCATCATGAACCAAGAGCACGGGAGAACCTTTCTCCACAATTTTCATCTCTGCAGTTTTGAGCATCCCATGCAACTCAGAGAGATTCTTATCCATTCCATGCATGTTATAATTCATCACAAACTGATTATAACTTTTAGGCAATGAATTAAGAATGAGATCCGTGGCTAGCTCCAATGGAATTGGATAGCCAAGTTTCTCAAGGTGCTCTACATAACCTTTCATTTTAAGAAAGTGAGGACTCACTTGTTGCCCTTCATTCATTTTACTAGTAGTGAATGCAACAATGGTCTTGTACCTCTCTTGCCTAGCTTGCTCTTGAAACATGGTTCTCAACTCCACGCCTATCTCATAGGCTTCCAAATGTTCCAAACTTTGTTGGAGTTTTGAACACATAGCAGCAAGCATGAGACAACTTACATCTCTAGAATCATTACGATGTTTCTTGTAATTGTCTCTTTCCACCCTAGGGGCAGTAGGCGGTGGTTCAGCGGGGAGAGGCCCATCGAGAATGTACAACTTATCTTCTTGCCTAAGAACAATTCTTATGCTTCGGATCCAATCCATAAAGTTTGTACCATTCTCTTCGAGCTTATCCTTCTCAAGGATCGATCGCAACGACATTGATTGAGTGTTATTAGTCATTATCTACAAATATGCAAAAATTTCAAAATTTAATAAGTACCGATTTTCATTAAAGAGATAAATAATGTATTTTAAACAAAATACTCCCACTAAATTATACAACCTTCTTTATACATCCAATGTATAGTATAATTTAAATGGGTTGAGATCCCGCTTTAATCTAATTTTGAGTACGCTTTGGCGCACCGCTCAAAATTAAATCAATTAGGTAGACAACTCTTGTCAATCATATCTCATATGACTCTCAATTCCTTTCATGAGATTCTTTAAGACATCCAATTTCAAAAATCATGTTAAATCTCATCTTTGCCTTAAGCCCAAAACTGTTTTGACGCTTAATTAAGTCCAACCATTTTAAACGTATAGGAAACTCTTATTCACTCATCTTGCTTAAACATGAATAAAATCAATGCACCTCGCTTTGGCGAGCCCACATAAAGTTACTCATGTATAAACAAGTGTTTTAATCATGGCATGGCAAAAGGACTTAAAATTTTCTTTGAAGGTTCATAACATATAGCATATAACACATTTATGAGCACATAATATAAACATGTTACACATTAAGTTTAGCCACTAAATTAATCCCATTAATTTAAGCATAATATTTATGTGTCATTAGTTTCTCTATAATTATGAGGATGAGACTATTTCAACTTTGGTTATTATCTCCAAATCAAGACAACAAGAAGTGCGGTCGAACTAAGCCATTAGGCAACCACAATCCCGCACTAATTCAAGAAACCAAGAAAGTAGTCCATGTGGCCGAAACTAAGCAATAGATGGTCTCGATGAACTTAGGCCAATTGCATTCACAATTCCACATGGATCTCCAATCATTGAATCAAGAACTTTGTTTCTCAATTTTAGCAATTATGAACTCTTCATAATTCTAACTTCGTTTTATCTTTGAAACTTTGATTGCGATCAATTTTGGGAA
Organism: Campanula takesimana; assembly: GCA_026119855.1. NCBI lineage: Eukaryota > Viridiplantae > Streptophyta > Magnoliopsida > Asterales > Campanulaceae > Campanula > Campanula takesimana. The sequence continues at coordinate 608,004 of JAOWBW010000768.1, read as the reverse complement.
ACACAATCTCGATGAACGCAGATTAGCCATCCAAAACTTGAACCAATCTAGGAATCACAAGACTAAACAAATAGGAAAATCAAACCCCAAAATCCACACACAAACCAACTACCCAAAACCCATTCCAGATCAGCAAGTCTGAAGTGGTCTTGTTACTGGTTTTGTCGGATTTATCGAAAAATTCCAGAATCAGATTTTGAACAAAATCAGAACATTCTGGCCTAGCGAGCGCGCGCCTGGTCCAGCACGGGCGGGCGCCTGAAACGCGCGCGCGCCTGGTCTAGCGCGGGCGGGCGCCTGAATGGTCAGAATGGTATGGAATTTTCAAGTTCGAAAATTTTGTCTCAAAATTATTTTTCCCCGATTATTAAAACTTTGATCCAATCAAAAATCAATAATCGAAATAATTCAGAATCCACCATAATTTTTATTGCGATTGAATCGTGCGATTAAAGTTGAAAAACAATAAACCACATAAAATCACAAAACACATAAACATCATATAATCCAATATTCATATCATGCTTGGCACATAAACAATTTATATACACAACATGATCCAAGTATTGAATTAATCAACATGAACGGGGCTCTGATACCACTGTTGGGTTTCCAAGAAACATGCGCAGCGGAATATAGCAATTAAAATTTTAAGAAACCCAAAGCCATGGATCCGTTCATATGATTAAATCAAATACAACAAGATGAATGAAGGAATAACTAACCCTTGATGGCTATCAAATTTTCTCTTGGTCTTTGGTGGAGAAACTTGAAGACTTGATCACGATCACAAAGCTTGAACACGAACTTTGAAGATGATGATTTTCACCCTCTAGTGGTATCCACACTTCGAACGAATATCAAAGGAGCTTCTTTGATCTTGGTTGCTAGACCAATATTATGAAACACACTTTCACAATATAATAAAGAACTATATGGAATTTATTTGTGAATTATTTTGTTCCTCAATCAATGATATCTTAGAACAAAATAAAATCTCTCTCAAACTCTTTGAGACTCACAAAAGCACTTATGAATATGGTCTGGCCGAATTGGGGTTTTTATACACAATTAAGACCTATTCCAAATAGGAATCTTGTGCCAAAAACCTTCCTAAATCGAATTAGGAAATTCCCAATCGGGACACCAGGCGCCCGCCCGGTACCACCCAGGCGCCCGCCTGTTTGGGCAGAAACTCCAGTTTCTTTCTGGCTTGAACAGGCGCCCGCCTGGTGCAACCCAAGCGCCCGCTTGGTTGACCAGGAGGCCCAGATCTTTCCAGAAATTCCTTAGAAGTCCTCCGACCTTAAATGCCAATATAGTCCTTTTATTTAAGATTCGTTCTATTGTGTGTGACCCTCTAGGATTATACTAAGTTGGCAATGGGCTCAAACATGATCCCATAAGATATGATTAGGTTCTAGCAAACCGTCATACCTACCCAAATAGTATAACTAGATACAAGTTCGCATTCCTTTAGAATATGTCACAATCCCTTTGTCCACGATGTCATTGAACACAAGTCATGGTCAAACAGTCAACTTGTTTTGTTCAATACTTTCTCGATTCCGAATATGTTGATAATTCAAATGCTATTGATCCAATCAATCCATTTGAGTCCGTCCGAACATTTCATCAACATCATTCCTTCGAGGGGCCCAAGCTTGACATCTCTCCGTGGAGGGACAAATCCATTTAGCTTATTATTCTTCCCAACGGGAATCCGATTATGCCAATCATACCCTTTATAACTACCGTGTTAAGGCGGCGTTTGAATATGTCAAACATAATGTTCATCAAGTGGAAGACTATAATAACTTCATGTCTAAGGATTCAAATGACATAACTAATATGAGATATATGTACGACATAGACCATGACATAAATCTCATACAGCGGGTCATGTCCAGTACCTTGTTCCAAACAAGTACCCATAAATCTAACATGATCATCCCATGACCATTTAGCCTTTATACTAGTGCTCAACAAGTACTAGGGACGGGGATTATTATAAGTAAAACATGAACAACAATAATAATCAAAACATCTCTTTATTGATATGAAATAAATGATAACAATTACAACGTTTATTAAACGTGCCTAGGGCACCACTACCAACAATCTCCCACTTGCCCTAGGCCCAATCTCCCATGTATTTAATACCCATGGACCTAACATGACCATCATGTTTAGCTTGTGGAAGTCCCTTTGTTAGCGGGTCCGCAACATTGTCATCAGTAGGTACTCTGCATATATTTACGTCTCCCCTATCAACGATCTCTCGAATGATATGAAAACGCCTAAGTATGTGTTTGGATTTTTGATGTGCTCTTGGTTCCTTTGCTTGAGCAATAGCACCATTATTATCGCAATAAAGGTCTATTGGATTAGCAATACTAGGAACCACTTCAAGTTCAGTTATGAACTTCTTAATCCAAACAGCTTCCTTTGCAGCATCCGATGCAGCAATATACTCAGCTTCTGTTGTAGAATCAGCGGTTGTACTTTGCTTGGAACTCTTCCAGCTTACAGCTCCACCATTTAACATAAACACAAAACCCGATTGCGATCGGCTATCATCTTTGTCGGTTTGGAAGCTTGCATCCGTGTAAGCATTTACAACGAGATCATCTTCCATTCCTCCATAGACCAAAAACGAGTCTTTAGTTCTTCTCAAGTACTTTAGAATCGCTTTGTTGAAAATGGCATCTGCTTTGTTGAAAATTGATGTGGGGAATAATGGACCTTTTGTTTTTGTCTGCTTTTACTGTGATTGTTGAGGTGGCCTTTTGCTACAGATCCAGATCGTCTGCTTGTGTGTAAAAATCATCGTTGGGTATTGTATCTCCATCGTTCATTGAAGATGAGCTTCCTTCATCACTGAGCTGGAGAATTAGTCTGTCAAGAGCTGCTGGATTCGTACAGCGGGCCATTTGTGACATGATTTGTTGTTTTTTGGCAAGAAATTCCTCATTTTGTTGTGACTGTTTTGGGGGAATGATCTTGCAAAATTCTGGATTTTCATTGAAATATTTTGTTACTGCATCCGAATTACATTCAGAAATATCTGTTTTGTCCCACCATTTTATTTTGTATTTTCGAATCAAAATTGGTAAAATGGTTTTTTGTACACACTCACACTTTTGTTCTTTGTTGGGATGAATACACTCACACATTTGTTCTTCCCTTGGGTCAAATTCTGCCATAAAAATCCATGGGACTTGAAAATTGTGATAAAATAAGGCCCAAAGAGGAGTTTGGGCAATATGCTCTGGATATGTTGCTTTTGTTGACCATTGTTCGAAGGCTTTTTGTGCACACGCTGGGGCAATTGTTTTTTTCAAGTCCAAATGATTTTCACCATTGATGGAACCAATATGGTGCTGGATAAAGGAATTGTGGACAGAAATATAAAAAATATGAAAGGGAAAATGATTTGTTTTGTCGAAAGAAAGCTTGTGATCAAGCTAAAATATAATCCCAATAATTAAATCAGGCAGAATTGTTGGAAAAATTTAAATCTCTTGATTCATTGGGTTTTTGGCCCCAATCAGAGATTGAAAGAAATCTTAATATTTTTACTTTACAATAACGTACTTTTGTATTATCAAGATGGTCAGTTGCATATTGAAAAGTGGCCGATTTTGTTTGAGTTGAGATGGTTTCATAATAAAATTGTGCTTTTGAGAAATTATCTGGAATATAATTATATAAATTTGGTAAAATGAATTCACAAATTTGGTAAGGGTGCCAATTTGTAATCATTTCATAAATTTCTGGTTCAAGAACACATATAAAATCTTTATGAGTTTTGTAAGAGTAAGTAGTAGGTGGTGTTTGTTTTGGATGAGGATTGGGAATGATTTGTCTGTTGGTATTTGTTTGAGAAGGTGGTTGGAGATGTGTATTTGTTGGTTGGGGGTTTTCTATTTTAAGAGCTTTTTTGTAAGTGGTCAATTTTTGTGATGAGGTGGATGAGGATGTGGTTTCTTTTGTAAGAGGAGGGAAAAAAGGTTTTGCTTCTGGAGAGAGAATAGCAAATCTGTTTTCTATTTTTGGTGTTTTGTCGGGAACAAAATTTGGGGGTTTTGTTAATGGTCTAATTTGTATCATAGCTTGTTTTTCTTGTCCTTGCCTTTGATTGATGATCCTGTAATCATGCTATAAACAACATAATATATTAGCATGAAAATCCATCGTGTGGCGTAAGGGAAAAGTTCATCTCTTGGATCTGCATAATAGTTATTATAAACACATCGTGCAATTCGTTTGATGGTTGAAATTTCTCCGCGTATGAGGCATATATGAGAAGAGGAAAAATTGTATTCTAAGAGTTCTAAATCATATATATGTTATCTAAGAGTTACTGTTTTGTGAAAAGGGACTTTGTTGTGAAAGTTTTTATATTCTTTTAACAATACAGCTGATTTTTGTAATAAATAATTTAAATAATTTGGATTGTTTAAATGAATAATTTTTCCATTAATAAAAACATCCCATGTTGGTTCTTGTTCAGTTTGTGATATAAGGATGGTTTCATTATTTAATTTTTCCATTTCCTTGTAGAAATTCCCTTGTTAAGAAATCAGTGATGAAATTATCTTTTCCTGCAATATGAATAATATCAAAGTTAAAGATTGCCAAAAGGGCTTGCCATCTGGCAAAGATTTGTTTTGAAGCTAAATTTTTTACATCTTTCTGTAAAACATCGTTTGTTCCTTTACAATCAACTTTGACTGTAAATTTTTGGTTAAGAAGATCATCTTGAAATTTTGTTATGCAAAGAACTATAGAAAGATTTTTTTTTTTTAATTGTAGAATAATTGGATTGTGTCGTATTCCAAATTTCAGAATAATATCGGATTATATGTTCTTTTCCATTTATATGTTGGGTTAATATGCCTCCATATCTTATGTCAGAAGCATCTGTTGAGACAGTTTTGGAGGCTTTTGGGTCACAAATTGCTAGGCATGGTAGTTTTTTAACATGTATTTTAATTTGTTTAACAATATTAGTATGTTCTTTGGTCCATGGTTTCGGTTCCTTTTTTAATCCGTCAAAAAGGGGTTTACAGATTTGTCCTAATTTTGGAAAGAAGTCTGCTATGTAATTTAATGATCCTAGAAACCTTTTTGTAATTGATTTTTGTCTTTTATTTCATCTGGTAACTTATCTGCAAAATCTATGGATCTTTGAATTGGTATTATGGTGGTTATTTCATGTCCTAGGAATCTAATCTTAGTCTGATATAATTTTATTTTTGCTTTTGATAAAACTAAACCATTTCTTAGCATTACTTTGTAAAATATGTTTTAATGCTTGTCATGTTGTTCTAGATTTTTGCTAAAGACCTAAACATCATCAATATAGACAATTATGAAAGTATATTGGTTGAAAATTTCATTCATTATTTTTTGGAATTCACTAGGTGCATTTTTTAGCCCAAATGGCATAACTTTCCATTCGTATTATCCAAACGGAACTGTAAAAGCTGTTTTGTATTTGTCTTCTTCGACTATTTGTATTTGTCAAAATCCAGATTTCATATCAAATTTTGAAAAGATTAATGCATCATGGAGTCTTTTTAGTAAACCTTGTTTGTTAGGTATTGGATATCTAATCCATTTTAATGTTGTGTTTAAAGGTTTGTAATTAATTACTAGTTTTGGGGCACCTCGTTCTATTTCTGCATTTTGGAATACATAAAATGCCGAGAAAGACCAAGGAGATTTATTTTTTTTAATTAATTTTTTGTCAAGCAAATCCTTAATTTCTTTTTTGCAATATTCTAGTAGTTCTTGATTCATTTGTATTGGTCTTGCTTTTGTGGTAATTGATTTTTCGTTAAAATCTTTTTCATATGGTAGTTTAACTACATGTTTCTTTCTTTCCTAAAAAGTTGTTGGTAAGTCAGAACATAAGTTTTTTTCAAAAAAATTTAACTTGGATGAAATTATATTTTTGTATTGTTGGAGCTGCAATTTTTCTTCTATTTTGCAATTCTTCTTTAAGGAAGTTCATTTGGTTTTGTAAGTTATTTATTTTTGAAATTCCTGTTTTTTGTAAGTTATTTACGTCACTATCTGTTACAGGATATAAAAAATTGAATATAATATGTTGTCCTAGTATTATTGTTTATACTCCTTGTTTAGAAACTGAGAAATGATATAATATTTGTAAAAAAGGATTTTCTAATATAACTTTTGTATTTAGATTTTTTACGAACATTAAACATGTTTTAAAACAAATATTAGTGTTACATACATGTGCTTCTGGTATTTTATATTTCACTTGTAATTTTGAGAAATTGGCTGCTGAAAGTTTCTGTTTTGTTTTTATAAAGTACTTTGTTGGTATTATTCCTTGTTCTACACAATTAAGATATGCTCCAGAGTCTAGCATAGCTAGTCTTGTATATTCGAAATCTTTTATTTTCATTTTTATGTTGGAGCAATGCTAGGGGCACAAAATAAGGTCCCAAAATCTTCCTCACAAGGTGATGTGGCGATATTTTATTGGTTGCATCGATATTGGACCCGTCACACTCTAATTAAAAACACCAATAACATCATTACACCTAGGATTTTGTGAGCAAATTTTTGTGACTTTTTTGTGCCCCTAGTATTATTCTTTATGTTGACATACCATTTTTGGTATCTTACCCTAGTTAATGTATATATACTATCTCCTGTGTCAGTTGAGGAACTTGTATCTGTATCTGAGGAAGATTTTGTTTTTTTAGCAAAGGGGTTTTTAAAATGTTTATCAAAATCTTTTATGTCTTTCTTGGAATTAGAGGTTTCTTAAGTTGAATGAATTTGTTTTTCAATTTCTTGTAATGCTAGTTTTGTTTCTATTTCCTTTTGTGTTTTTTGTAATTCTAGGTTACTTTGTTTTAATGTCTTTATTTCTTGTTTGATTCCTTTGATTTCATTTTGTAAATCTACCGAGGAGATTTGTTTTCTTTTATATTGAAACCTTTTTATAACTTCTTCATATTGGGCTGATTGAGATGTGTTTGGTCTTTCTTCGTTAATGGTTTTTGCTAATTGTTTTAAGAATTTTCTTTTTATTGTGGGTTCATCTATTTCTTTAATTTTTTCTAGTATCTCATCATATTGTTCTAACATGTTTAATTTGTTATTACACAGGCATACTTCATTGTTACAAGATTGACACTCCTCATCACTTGTGTCAGATGGTTGGTTTGAGGAGCTGTAGTCATAATCGTCTGTTGATATCTCAAGATTGTCTATTTTTTGTAGTATTTCTTCTGTTTTTTTTTATTTTCAGATTGTTACAAATTTGTTGTATTTGTCTTTTTGCTGGGCAATTTCTTGCAATGTGACCGGGTTTTTTAATAAGAAGCATTTTATTTCTTTGTTGTATGGTTTAAAGGATGTAAAGGGTTCTTTATTATTGTATCTTTTATTATTATTATATCTTTTCTTATAATTTGCTTTTTTGTTCTTATTGTAATATGTAGGAGGTTCATTTTGGTAGTGTTTATTTATTTTCTATATTTTCTTCGATAGGTGCTATTTTTATAATATGGACTTCTATAATGATTGTAATGTTTCTTTTTGTATGGAGATTGTAATTTATCAAAACCAAATTGTTCACACCAATGTCCTAAATCATTTCTTGTTTGAACATTATCTCTTTTTAATTTGTAACTTATTTTTTGGTCTTGGCATAATCTGAGACCCGTAAGGTTTACACAAGTAATTAGATCTCCATAAGTAAGGTCATCATAAGATAGTTGTCCATATTTTTGTTCTATTGTGTCTTTTACTTTTTCTGAAAATAACTTTGGTAAACCAGTGATAAATTTTTCTTTCCAATGGTAATTATTTGCGTCAGCTAGATTAAAAACTCTTTTTAGGAAATTCTCTTTATAACATTTAAATTGTTCTAATTTTCTACATTTTAGGTTATGTAATATTTCAGAATTCCTTTCTGTATATAAGTCAATATCTCCTATAAAATGAGTTGTAATATTAAATATTAAATTTATTAATTGTGCTGGAATTGGACTTCCATTTTCATCTAATATTGGTTGGCCTTCTTGGTTTATTTTTACAGCATCGAGAATATTTGTTTTTATATTAAGTCCTAATTGTTTATCCCACCATGTTCGTAATTGTCCCGTGAATCCTATGATGATATTTTCTACTGCTTGTCTTTCTGTAATATTTGTAGCTTTGTAAATGTTTCCTACTATTATCATTTCTTTTGTGATATTGATGATTTCCATTTCACTTAATCCATCAATATTTCATTCATAAATATGTTTTGCATTATAAGACTTTGTTGGTTGCCTTAATATTTCTAGGTCATCTGGTTCCTTTTTATAATTGTAATAATTTCGTCTCATGGCTTGAATTGAAATTGTGTTATTTTTAAAATCTTCTCCTGAATCATTTGAAGCATTATAGTCATCTTCACTAGAAGATGTTTCTGATTCTGAGGTTTTATCATTGTAGTCCGTTAATATCCTTATATTTTGAGTTGAGGTTGATTCTTCTTTTACTGGTAAATAAGTTTTTATTTTGTCCATTAAATCATTTAAGGGGTCTTTTACTTTTAGTTTGATTTCTGTTATTGTTATAGGATTTTTAGGAGGTGGTATTTGTTTATTACTCTCAATTTTATGTTAGAATCAATCCACTATATATATATATATATATATATATATATATATATATATATATATATATATATATGGTCATGCTCCTGTGAGAACCTAAATATCGTGAGAACAATGAGAACTTTGATACATTAGGTAAAAAACTAATGTAACCAATGGTTCACTTGGATACATTAGATAAAAACTAAATCATTGGATACATTAAGTTCTCACGGTTCTCACGATATTTAGGTTCTCAATTGAGAAACTACACACACACACACACACACACACACACACATATATATATATATAGGTGTTCAAATGAAAACCACAATTGTGTGAGAACCGTGAGAACCAAGCATAACCATTATATTAGAATCAAAATCAAGAGTTCAAATTATAGATACAGATACAGTTGATACACTTAGATACAGTACTTATATTTTGATATTGCACTTGGATACAGTAGCTAAATAACTACTGTACCCAAGTGTTTTTGAAAATTTCACTTGGATACAATAGCATAACCGTTTGATTAAATACAAAATCAAGGGTTCGGATTATAGATACATTATATATATATATATATATATATATATATATATATATGTATATATATATATATATATATATATATATATATATGTTTTGGAAAAGCCCTCCAAACATCCAAGCAAATCACAAGAAATCGCAGCACCCAAACAAGCACAAGAAATAAAGAAACAAAGCAAAAGACAAAGGAACAAAAGAAATTGTTTACCCAGTCGTCAATATGTTTAACTACGTCTGGGGGCACTACCAAGCCAGGATCTTGCACTATAATATGTTAAATCTGAGTTACAATGAGTATGGGGGCGGAACATTGCTTATATAGCAAACCTAGAATAAGATCTAAACTAAACATAAGAGAAATCCCGAAAATCCTGCTATTTCCCGAATCCAGATCGGGGGACCAGGCGCCCGCCTGAAACCTTTTCGCCAGGAACCAGACAACCTGATAAGACAGGTGCCCGCCTGGTTAAGACCAGGCGCCCGTTCGCCTACAGTGCTGATTTTCTTCTCTTTGTTTCTTTGAGGGATCTCTATTCCAACAATCTCCCACCTAGAGATCAACCGCGTATACAAGCCCCGTATCCGTCTTCAACTCATCCTTAGTGCCATAGTGCTCACCTCGATCATGGTAGTGCCTTCCTCCTCTCCTATTCTCCAAGCCCTATTGAAGCTATGCATAGCTTCAACTTTTCAAGGTTCACAACCTTTGTCAACATGTCAGCCGGGTTCTCCGATCCTTGAATCTTCTCCAGCCTTAAGATCTTTCTCTCCAAGAGATGTCTGATGTAATAAAACCTCAGCTCGATGTGCTTCGTTCTAGAATGAAACGCCGGATTCCTTGCTAGATGAATTGCACTCTCACTGTCACTGTAGAGAGCATTACCACTTCGCGTCTTCCCAAATTCACCCAAGAAATTCTGCAACCATACCATCTCTTTGCTTGCCTCTATCACTGCCACATATTCTGCTTCTGCAGTCGACTGAGCCATAATCTTCTGCAATTTAGAAGCCCAGGAGATAGCCGTACCACCCAATGTGAAAACATAACACGTAGTACTTCTCCTCTTATCAAGATCACTTGATGCCAAATCTGCATCAACATAACCCGCTAACAAGACATCCTTGCTTGAGAAACATAGAGCCTTACCAGCAGTACCCTTTAAGTAACGAAGGATCCATTTAACCGCTTCCCAATGTTGCTTCCCTAGATTGCCCATGAACCGGCTGACTATTCCCACCGCATATGCAATGCCCGGCCTTGTACACACCATGGCATACATTAGACTCCCCACTGCCGAAGCATATGGAGTCCTTTCCATCTTGTCACGCTCTTCCTTGCCCTTAGGTGAGTCCTTCTCAGATAGCTTAAAGTGCATACCCAATGGTGTACCCATTGGCTTCGCTTCTTTCATGCAAAATCTTGCAAAGACCTTCTCGACGTACTCTGCTTGTGAAATAACCAACTTACCCGACTCCCTATCCCGGTCAATCCGCATGCCCAAGATTTTTCTGGTCTCCCCCAAATCCTTCATCTCGAACTGCTTTGACAACTGTGCCTTCAATCTGTTTACCTCTTTACTACTAGAGCCCGCAATTAGCATGTCATCCACATATAATAGCAAGATTATGTACCCGTTGTCAGTGTTCTTGAAGTAGCAACAATGATCCGCCTCACATCTGATAAAATCAATGTCTTGCATGAATCCATCGAACTTCCTGTACCACTGCCTAAGAGCTTGTTTTAAGGCCATACAAGCTCTTAGTCAACCTGCAAACCAGTTCCTCGTTACCCTTTGACAAGTATCCCTCTGGTTATACATGTAAATTTCTTCCTCCAAATCACCATGAAGAAAGTCCGTCTTTACATCCATTTATTCCAGCAACAAATTATATTGCCAATACTATCCCCAAAACCATTCTGATAGTGGTCATCTTCACAACAGGAGTGAAAACCTCGGTGTAGTCAATACCGTATTTTTGCTGAAACCCTTTCATAACCAGTGTTTCCTTGTAACGCTTACTGCCGTTTGCCTCCTCGTTGATCCTATAAACCCACTTGTTATGCAACGCCTTCTTCCCCTTAGGTAGTTTAATCAACTCCCACGTTTTATTGGCTTTCAATTAGTCCATCTCATCATCCATCGCAGCTTTCCACTTATCACAAAGTACACTACGAACAGCCTCCGCATAACACTCCGGTTCACCACTATCTGTTAACAACAAATAGTAATTTGAAGGAGAATACCTATCAGAGATCCACGCAATCTGTTGGATCTGCACAGCGGAATATCCAGTTCTGGAGTATGTGGTTCATCTTCAGTGACCCCCTGATCTTGGTCATCATGAACCGTCCTGCTCCCACCCAAGTCTGGAATATCTACCTCAACAACCTCTGATTCCGAACTAATCCCATCAGATGCCCCTTTTCTGTCCTTGTACAAGACCTGTTCATTGAATATGACATCCCGACTACGAATAACCTTATGATTTTGGTCATCCAAAAACTTATACCCGAAGTCATCCCCACCATAACCAATAAACGTACACTTTACAGATTTAGAATCTAATTTAGTTCTATCAGCAGAATCAATATAAACATATGAAACGCAGCCAAATATGCGAAGAAAGGACAAATTTACCTGCTTGCCACTCCATGCTTCCTCTGGAATTTTATTCCCCAATGGTACCAATGGTCCCCTATTGATCAAGAAAGCCGCCATGTCAACTGCATATGCCCAGAACGTCTTCGGAAGTCCACACTTCAACATCATACTTCTAGCCCGCTCGTTTAATGTCCTGTCCATCCTCTCTGCAACCCCGTTGTGTTGAGGTGTGCCCTTTAGTGTCTTCACCATACGAATACCATTCGCTGTACAATATTCCTTGAACTCCCCGAGCTCATACTCCCCACCATTATCAGACCTCAAGCTTTTGAGTTTGAAACCCATCTGATTCTCCACCAAGGAATTCCATTTCTTAAACACCTCGAATGCCTCATCTTTGTGTTTCAAGAAATAAACCCAGACCTTCCTTGTCGAATCATCAATAAACGACATGTAGTATGACGCACCACCTAGAGAAGTTACCAGGGCCAGCCCCCACAAATTCGTGTGGACCAATTCCAACTTTGCTTCCCTCAAAGCCCTACCATTCCTTGAGAAGTTGCTTCTCGCCTGTTTGCCAAACACACAATCTTCGCAGATCCCCACGTTGACTGTCTTCAAACCCGGTAGTAATCCCTTTGAGCAAAGTACTTTCATCCCCTTTCACTCATGTGACCCAATCGACAGTGCCACAAATCCGTATCAACCTTGGCTGACGCCACCGCAATACTATCCTTGGTGTTATTCGCCAATGTCCTTTCTTTATTACCCAGAGCGATCTCTAAATTCTCCCTGGTAATAACACAGTTCCTGCAGCCAAAAGTTACCTTGTAACCTTCTTCATCAAGCTGCCTAACTGATAACAGGTTCTTTTTTCAAACCCGGAATGTGTCTGACCCCGTGTAGATGTAAGACCTTCCCGTCCTATGCTCCTATTCTGACATCCCCCTTCCCCTTGATTTCCAAAGGTTCACTATCCGCCAGATAGACCTTTCCAAAATCACCGAAAGTGTAATTTTCCATCTCCTTTTCATGCCCGCACGAGTGGAATGATGCCCCCGAATCCAGCACCCGTGATTCTAGCACACTACTAACACTTAGAACTAGTACATCTTCACCCCCCCCCTAGTTACCACATTCGCCGATTTATCCCCTCGCATGGGACAATCCTTCTTGTAGTGTCCTAACTCTTTACAATGATAGCATTGTACTGATCCCTTGGCAACCCTTGGTACATCTTGTTCTCCCTAAGCCTGTACTCACCACCTCCCATGTTTTCCTTTGATTCGGTTATCCCCTTGTTGCTAGTACCCGGCTTTCCCCTGCTATTTGTAGCTAAAGCCGATCCTGAAGTAGATGGTGTCCCCAACTTCTTCATACGATTTCCTCGCCTAAAAGAAAGTCCTTAACATCATCATACTTCTATTTATTCTTACCTGCTGAAGCATTTAACGCCGTCACCGTTCCCCTCCAACTTCCTGGTAAGGATGCTAGCAATTGACAAGCATGAACCTCATCTCCAAACGTAATATCCAACGTCGCCAATGAGTCTATAACATCCATAAACTCATCGATGTGTTTAGCTATGGATCCTCCCTCTTGCATCTTGAGATTACCCATCTTGCATATCAAATCAACCTTATTTGCAGCAGATGGAGTTTCAAATCTCTCAGTAAGATAATCCAATAGCTCTTTGGTGGTTTTTGCCTTCTTGGTAGTCTTCGCGATCCACTTTGACAAAGTAGATCTAACCACCCCTGGGGCTTTCCGATCCATAAGATCCCAATCTTCCTGCTTTTCTCTTTCTGGCTTGACTCGTGTTAAGGGATTATAGAGATCTTTGTTGTACAAGAGATCCTCTATTTGCATCTTCCAAAACCCATAGTCAGACCCATCGAATTTCTCCACCGCTTGTTTATCCTTGCCCATTCTTGATTGCTTGATAAATCCGGATCGTTAAACCGGAGCTCTGATACCAGTTGTTGTGGAAAAGCCCTCCAAACACCCAAGCAAATCACAAGAAATCGCAGTACCCAAACAAGCACAAGAAATAAAGAAACAAAGCAAAAGACAAAGGAACAAAAGAAATTGTTTACCCAGTTCGTCAATATGTTTGACTACATCTGGGGGCACTACCAAGCCAGGATCATGCACTATAATATGTTAAATATGAGTTACAATGAGTATGGGGGCGGAATATTGCTTATATAGCAAACCTAGAATAAGACCTAAACATAAACATAAGAGAAATCCTGAAAATCCTGCTATTTCCCGAATCCAGATCAGGGGACCAGGCGCCCGCCTGGTATAGGGCAAGCGCCCGCCTGAAACCTTTTCGCCAGGAACTAGACAACCCGATAAGACAGGTGCCCGCCTGGCTAAGACCAAACGCCCGCTCTCCTGCAGTGCCGATTTTCTTCTCTTTGTTTCTTTGAGGGGTCTCCATTCCAACAATATATATATATATATATACATACATATATATATATATATGTGTGTGTGTGTGTGTGTGTGTGTGTGTGTGTGTGTCTATATATATGTATCTATATATATATATAGGGTCTTGCTCCTGTGAGAACCAAATTATATGAGAACCATGAGAACTATTACCAGCCTTTAGATTAGAACAAAATGAACGTTCCAGATTAGAGGTAAAGCAAAAAAAAGGCGGTGGCAATTTTGAGAATAGTAACAAACGCAAGGGAAGAAAGGTAAATTAGCATATTAACCTACCTAAAGAGAGTTTACACACACGCGCACACACACAAAACACACAGTTGAAATTCGAGAGCCAAAAAGACCCCTCCAATGACGATTAAACCCTAGCTTCTTCTCCAGCTACTCTTTGCCTTCTTTCACCAGCGATTGCCTGATTAAAATCTCTGGCGACCTTCGTCTTCTCACAAACTACCATTTCCGACATTAATCAATACAAATGGCTGCTCCTAACGCAGAAATCAACATTGTTCATCATAATCAACAAGGTGAGGTTTCTAATTGACTACAGTATCATTTCATATGTTTTATCATTATTTTTGAAACAATAATACTACATGCAAAAGTACATTGTTGAAATTGGTATTGGATACACTAACTATATAGCTATTGTATCTAATGGCAATGTTGACACATTGCTGTTGGATGCAATAGGTATTTGGCTATTGTATCTAAGTGTATTTATATAAACATCAACCTTGGATACAATAGCTAAATAGCTAGTGTATCTAATGGCAATGTGTCAACATTGCTGTTGGATACAATAGGTATTTGGCTATTGTATCTAAGTGTATTGATATAAACATTACCCTTGGATACAATGGCTAAATAGCTAGTGTATCTAATAGAAATGTGACAACATTGTTGTTCGATATAATAGCTAAATTGCTAGTGTATCCAATAGCAATGTAGACAAATTGCTGTTGCATACAATAGGTATTTGGCTATTGTATCCAAGTGTATTGTTATCAACATTACCTTTGGATACAATAGCTAAAATTGCTAGTGTATCTAAAAGCAATGTGTAATAATGTTTGTAGGTCAACCACGAAGAATAAATTCTAGAAGACTATTAAATGCAGCAATGGAAAAATGTAGAAAAAAAATTGAAGAGAAAAAAACTTTAGGAATTTATAAACCTCTAAAAACAATTGTACTTGATGAAAGCGATGACAGTTCATCAGAACAAGATATATGTGATTATAAATATGTTATATTGTTTGCAAAATTGAATATAGTTATTTTTTAACATGCAAATATAAATGCTTACCTTTAATTACTGAATTTCAGGAGAAGAATCAACAGGAGCAACAGAAACAACATCACAAAAAACAATGATATAAACAACAGAACCAACAGCAGCAACGACAACAACAATAACATCATCACCAACAACAACAACAACAATGATACCAACAACAGAAGCAACAATAGAAGCAACACAGGCAATAGTAGCAGCATCATTGCAACCAACACCTAGAAGGTCTCATAGGATCCAAGAAATTGAAAATAGAGGTAAAAAACATATTTTAAACAAAACAGCAAGCAATAAAAATTATATATTACTTATACTAAGAACTTGTGTTCGTTTTTTATCAGACAAATTCCCGGAAGAAGAAACACTTGCAGATATGAAAAAAGCTGCTGGGAAAAGAAAAAAATGTGACGCAGATGCAAAAGATGATTCTGCTCCCAGTTCTTCATCAAAATTGCAGAGAGTAAAAATCACGGTATTAAAATATATTTTGTGTACCTTATGGATATAATAGCTAAAGTGCTAGTGTGTCTAATAGCAATGTGTCAACATTGCTGTTGAATACAATAGTTGTTTGGCTATTGTATCCAAGTGTATTGATATCAACATTGCTGTTGAATACAATATCTATTTGGCTATTTGGATATTGTTATCAACATTGTATTGGATACAATAGCTATTTGGCTATTGTATCTAATAGCAATGTGACAACATTGCTGTTGGATACAATAGGTATTTGGCTATTGTATCCAAGTGTATTGTTATCAACATTGTATTGGATACAATAGGTATTTGGCTATTGTATCTAATAGCAATGTTGACACATTGCTGTTGGATATAATAGCTATTTGGCTATTGTATCTAATAGCAATGTGTCAACATTGTTGTTGGATGCAATAGCTATTTGGCTATTGTATCCAAGTGTATTGTTATCAACATTAGATAAAATAGCTAAATTACTTGTTTAATCTGAATCATAGGGTCCTAGAATGCCAAAAAGAAGGAAGCCAACACAAAATTCAGGAAGCCCAAATCTCATGATTCAAGCAATCCAACGAATATATAAAGATGAAACTAATAGGGTAAAAATATAATTGCATACATACATTAGTTATTTATATATTGTATCCCAGTGGGTTGTTTTGAAACAAAAGTGAAATTAGACACATTACGTAAATACATAATAATAACTTGTTTTCAATCTTTATTACAGGGTCCCACAAAACCACAGACTAAAACCACAGCTCCAGATTCTGTTTGAGCTCAACCTATTGGAAACTACCCAATGTCAAAAATGAGAGGCACCCCGAGAACATTGGTTCAAGCTATAAATAGTTTATCTTCTAAGCAAATCAATTGGGTGAAAACTTCTGGTTTTGAAGCTGTATTGAACTCGAAAATTACCAACCTACCTCACAGGATAGGTTATTATGTTATCAAACATTACAACCACCATGATAACATAATAACACTGACCAATGGACAAACCATTCTTGTTAATGAGGAGGAGGTTGAGAGAATCTTGGGGTTTCCAAGGGGGAAAGAGCAATCATTATCAAACAGAAAGCCCGAAAGAATGAGAAAGTTGAGGGCTTAGTACAGAATTGGCGTGCACAGTTTGGTGTAGGAAAGGACGCTTGGAAACATAGCCCATCAGACATATTAAGGAAGATTCAGAGCAGCACTGAAGCTGATGATTTTTTCAAACAAAATTTTGTGATGTTGATTTGCAACCTTTTCATATGCCCAATGTCAAGCCACTTTGAAAATCAGGAGATTTTGTATTATAATCTCATTTTCGATGAATGCTTAGAATACAATTGGTGCGAGTATGTCATCAGACATTTGAAAAATGCAAGGTCTGGATGGGTTGAAACAGGGAATTTTATAGGATCATTGATATTTTTATGTGTAAGTATTTGATTTACCTATTTGCTCCTTCCTATTCTTAATATGATTGATATTAATTATTATTTTCAATCTAACATAATTTTTATTTTTTTTTTAGTTTCTTTATCTTGATCGAGTGGAGATAGAAGGTATAGATCTTGTTCAGAGGCATTCTCCAGCCTACAAAGCATGGACGCCTGAGTTGCTGGAAAAGAGAGAAGAAAATGAAATAGAAAACAAAACAATCAGGACAGGCAATGTCCGGGACATTTCTGTCCAACAAAATCAAGAGGTCCTTTCTAACCAACAAAATCAAGAGGTGAGAAATCTAACTAACTTAAATAAAGTTGGACACAATATATATGTAGGTAATGTATCCAATTGTATTGTATCCAAATGTATTTTATCAGCATTGCCATAAGATACAATAGGTGTTTGGCTATAGTATCTAACTGTGTTGTTATGAACTTTGTATTGGATACAATAGCTAAATTACTAGTGTATCTTATAGCAATATGTTAACATTGATGTTGGATACAATATGTATTTGCCTAATGTATCTAAGTGTATCTAATAGCAATGTGACAACATTGCTGTTGGATACAATAGGTATTTTGGCTATTGTATCTAAGTGTATCTAATAGAAATGTCAAACATTGGTGTTGGATACAATAGGTGTTTGGCTATTGTATCTAACTGTGCTGTATATAATAGGTTAAAACTTGCATGTCAAAGCAACTATTACCAAAAAAATCATTGGTCTTGTCAAACTTACAAAGTTCAGAAAACATTAAATATAATCTCATCCATACTTTCAGACATATCATTAATGCATTGAACCATTGAATTGCATATAGATTAATTAAAACATGTGTGAATACAGTAACTAAGTACCTAGTACTGCATAAAATAGTTATTGTATCTAAGAATACTAATAATGAATAATGTGTATTAGATACATTAAATACATTGCTGCTGTATCCAACTGTATTAAAAAAAATAAAAAAAATGCTATTGGATACAATAGGTATTTTGGCTATTGTATCTAAGTGTATCTAATAGCTCTTGTATCTAAGAATACTAATATTGTGTATTGGATACATTAAATACATTTTATGATGTATCCAAATGTATTACACCCTCTCCAAAAAAAAAATTATAAATGACAACTTATAAGTTAAAACATGTCAGGCCTATCATTCATTATGATATGTCTTATATGTCAGATATCTCAAAATTATTGATTAAAGTCAAAAGATACACTGATGAAAAATTTAATGTGATCTTACCTATATCTGAAACGTTATCAGACCTATCTTTAATTCATTGACCAATTGAATTGCAAGAGACAAATTAAAACAACTTTTTTACACTATAAATACATTCCAAGTTCACTTGTTTTTTACACTTGAAAAAATCATCTAAAAAGAAAACACTAGAACAAGATTATGGCTGAGAATAAACCCTCAAGTTCTGTTGCTGGCCATATGCCTGAGAATACCTCAGGTTCTAGTAGGCTTGGGGATATGCCTGAGAAGAAGCCAAGTCCTGAGTCTTCCTATTCTGAGGAAGACTCAGATTTGGAAGAACAAGGGCATAAGATGAGGACCCCTGAAGACCATATTGCCTGCTACTTCCAGAATTTCAAGGAGGGGGTGTATACCCTCTACAATAAATGGGGTCATCTCCATTGTGAATTCTGCAAAATGACCAGTACCTACAACACCCCAACCTGGACTTGGGAAGCTCTCCTAATACACGCAAACGATCGTGGGTCTACCCTTGCATACTATGGAGAGACTGATATGTACATGCATGCAGCCCTGTACAAATTTATGACCACAAATTAGGCTTAGGAGCCTAGATTTGTATCGTGGTCAATTGTGTGTATTTATTGATGTTTAATATTAATAAATAAAATTTTTTTTTTATTGTTGTTTAATATCTTAGTAATAAATGTGTGCATGGGTGATGTTTAGACATTGTCATTGGATACATTAACTACATAGCTATTTGTATCCAACAGTCATGTCTAAAATGTTATTGGTATCAACATTGCTGTTGGATACAAATAGCTAAAATGCTAGTGTATCTAATAGCAATGTGTCAACATTGTTGTTGGATACAAATAGGTATTTGGCTATTGTATATAATAGTAATTTGTCAATATTGTTGTTTGATACAATATGTATTTGGCTATTGTATCTAATAGCAATATGTCAACATTGCTGTTGGATAGAAATAGCTAAATTGCTAGTGTATCTAATAGCAATGTGTATGAACATTGCATTGGATACAATAGCTATTTAGCTAGTGTATCTAATAGCAATGTGTCAAACATTGATGTTGGATACAATGTGTTTGGCTATTGTATCTAACTGAATTGTTATGAACATTGCTGTTGGATACAATAGCTAAATTGCTAGTGTATCTAATAGCAATGTGTATGAACATTGCATTGGATACAATAGCTATTTAGCTAGTGTATCTAATAGCAATGTGTCAAACATTGCTATTAGATACAATACCCAAATAGCAAAGTGTATTCAATTACATTGTTCAAACAATTACTATAAAAATGTTGTCTTATTCATTACAGGAAAATGATCCTATCAAACAACTAGAGATTTGTTCAGTTGAAGTGAAGAATGCATTGGATAGATACAAAAATGCATATGTGGTTTGTGTGTCAGAAAGGAAAGAACAGGAGCATATGCTACAAATCCACAATACAGTTGCTCAACTGTTCACTTCAACCTTTCCACCTACATCCAATCCAACAAGTTCTTCTCATCACAATGATGAACAACAACCTATCCAACCTCCTCATTCCCCACAAAAATCAAATTTTGTAGAAGCCAATCCAGATCAAGACACAACCGTGAATGTATATCAATCCGAACTTGATTCTGAACCACTAAACCTTCAGGATATAACACGTTCTCAATGTGATCAACCACAGAACATACCAGATCAAATGCATCAAGACTCTCAACCTTTCAACTTTTTAGAACTTACAAACTCACAAATGGATAGAATGGAGAGAGGATCTATTGAAATATCAGCATTAAAAAGGCTCGTTTAACCAAAAATTCTGCAAACATCAACCCACTCTGTCCACAAGAAATACAAGATTCACAAATGGTTGATAGTTTTGAGTTTGACAGCGAATGTATGAGAAATATTATAGCGATTGAGGACCTGTATATCCAAAAAACACAACCACCACCAACAGAAACAAGATCTGATGATATATTTAGAAGTGTAAATGTTGTATTGATTGGAAAGGAAGCTGAAGGTTTATGTGAGGATGACAAACAAAAATAGATGAAGGGGAAGAAAAAGGCTGAAGATGTTGTATCTAAAAAGCCCACAGTGCCTAACGAAGGACAAGAAGTGACACAACACCAAGTTTTAACCTGATAAGCTCTTCCGAAGATCAGGAAAGTCAGGAGCAGATGGAGACGGTTCCCTTTTCTTTTCCGGTGCCCACTAGTCAGAAACAAACACCAATTTTGAAACGTCAGCCAGAGCCCTCGGAAAGCAACAACTCTCCATACAGAAATAGGGTGGTTGATATTGAAGGCAAGATACCTGCCGAAGAAAAAGCACTATTCCAGTGGATTCAACATGTTAAGGCTGACTCGGTAGAGTAAGTATTTTTATACTTATATTTAATGATTTTTTTTAATAATAATTCACTTAGATACACTTAGTTAAATAATATCTTGATTTATTTTCTACAGTTTTTTCATTTATGAATCCGATCACGCTTTTGCGCACATTGACAATTTCAAGTCCATGCTTCCGGGCAATGAATTAGAAGCGCCTATGATTGTTGTTTAGTGTAATGTCCTCAATGATTTGGAAAGATATAAATCTCCAGCATCGCCTTTACGTCTATTCTACGGGCCGGCTATAATGGTAATATATTTAATTAAACTATCATATAGATTTTCTTTCACATATATCACAAACAAACAAAAACTAACACATTTTTTATGTTGAAAAAATATGATAGATGACTTCTACGAAATCGGATGATGAAATTTGCAAAGAGTTTGCTGAGTCCCTGGATTATGTACTGAGTCAGAAACCAAACACAAAATTAAATGACTATTACATGGTAATGAAACTTAGACAACTACATTTTGTAGATACTTCACATTTATGAAAATTAATATATTGGTTTATCTGTGTATATCAGGTATTCGTTGTTGTTGTTGCTAGTGCGCACTACTGCACTGTTGTCTTTGATTTTAAAAGAGACGTTATTGAAATCCTTGACAATAGTTCTGCAGGGACCCTGGAAAAATACAAATTAGCTCTAATACATGTGGTATGAATGTACTGCTTATTAGTATCAAAAATTTAAAATGGAATTTATTTATAAAAATTTAGATACAATAGCTATATAGATTATGTATTCATTTAAAATGTATCAACATTGCCTTTGTATTCAAGAGGGTTGTTCTGACATATTTAGTATTGGATACAGGAGCTTTTAGATTTTGTATCCAAGTTCAATTCTTTTGAACAAATCACTTGGATAAAAGTAGCTATTGTATCAATTGAAATGTATCCAATTAGAATTGTTTCAACAATTGCAGTTGAATACATGTATTCAAATGGATTGTTCAACAAATTTCCTATAGGATATATGATTCTATTATTTTATATAATAATGCAATGTTACTTTTATGTTGACTTTGTGCAGCGAAAGGCTTTCTGTTATTATTTAAAGACAAACAATCACAGAAAAGCCAAACAATTTGTGAGAATTAAAGCTATTCGTAAACAACTGCCTTGGCGAACAAGCGATAATCATCTAGACTGTGGGATATTTCTTATGCGGCATCTTGAGACTTATATGATCAGCGGAAATGTGGGTGGTGATGCTATTCAAAAGGATGGTGGACTACACACGGAAGGAGTAAGTATATTTTATAATAAAAAGTTTGTGATGATGATAAAAACAAACAACTTCTAAAATGCTTTTACTTTTTCCTTTTTCAGGCTGAACAACAAAAACAGCTTGACAAGCTAAGAAGTCGATATGTGCACAGAATCATTTCATATGAAAAAAATAAAAACAGAGAAAAGGTGACTAAGGCAGCAACTGATGATTTCATTGAGAGGAAGAAAATGGACAAGAAGGAGAAGGGACAAAAGAAAAAACAACCAAATGTTAATGTTTAAAAACATGCTTGCATTACTTTCGTTTCAAACTAATGCTTGTGTTTTGTTTAACTTGCTCTATTTGAGTCTGTTTACAATCTGTCATTCCCTCTGTATTACCACTGACAACCTTGATTCAGCCTCTGTATTATCACTGGCAACCTTGATTCATAATCTGATCTATGTTGGAGACTTGAATATTGTATCTAACTGAATTGTTATGAACATTACTGTTGGATACAATAGCTATTGGGCTAATGTATCTAATGAAAAATGTGTCAACATTGCTGTTGGATACAATAGGTATTTGCCTATTGTATCTAACTGAATTGTTATCAACATTGTATTAGATACAATAGCTATTTAGCTAGTGTATCTAATGGCAATGTGTCAACATTGCTGTTGGATACAATAGGTGTTTGCCTATTGTATCTAACTGAATTGTTATGAACATTATATTGGATACAATAGCTATGTGACTAGTGTATCTAATAGCAATGTGTCAGCATTGCTGTTGGATACAATAGGTGTTTGCCTAGTGTATCTAGCTGAATTGTTATGAGCATTGTATTGGATACAATAGGTATTTGGCTATTGTATCTAACTGAATTGTTATGAACATTGTATTGGATACAATAGCTATTTGACTAGTGTATCCAATAAACTGAATCATTATCCAAAAATATATAGTATTAGATCAAAAGACTATATAATTATCCAGCAAAAATAAACAAAAAATCATAATCAAAACCTAATTATTATCTTTGAATAATAGCGGACAATTTCGCTTATCATGATGCACCATTTGGTTACATGACCTGCATAATCTCTTAGTCTTTTCCTTTTGAGCTACCGACTTCTCCGCTTCACTCAAAAACCTCTTCCTCCCACAGCCTTTGTTACGACCTTCATTAGGTGGCTTGACTATAACTTCATCAAGAATATCCGTACCAATTAAGTTTTCAATAACCGTTTTGCTCTTCTGGAAAATATTTGTACATCTGTGTTCTCTTAATTCATGCTTCAAGTCCTTCAAAACTTTTGCGATGTGATCCAAATCCTCACCATCCTTACCAACCAACCCCATACATGTGTTGAAATCAAACCAAATCTCATTAACTTTTGCCCCAAATGCCTCCATTCTAACACAATCTGTTGATATGCTATCAACCACCACACTTGACCCACGACGCAATGCATTCTTCGTCCAACGATTGAGGACATGGTCTCTAGGAATCTTAGGTGCATTAACTAGCTTTAAGGCAAAAAAAAAGCATGTCTGCACAGAATTCCAATTCTTTCAAATAGTTTGCACGAATACTGCACGTGATTAGTGTAGACACCCCGCCTTGGACCTCTCACCCCGATTGCATACATAGTATTTTTATTTAACTTATTTTTGTTAATTTCTGTTACTTCAGTTAAGTTCCTAACTGATTCTGTTAGTTTTGGACTAAACTGCATAACAGAATTAATTTTAGAGTCATTCTGTCATTCTGTCTTTCTCAGACGCGGGCGCCTCCGACACTGTCCACGGATTGCACCATTTCCCCCTCCCTTTTCTTATTTACAACATCCTTCCTTGATCACAAAAAATACTCTTTTTACATCCACATTCATCCCCCTTTATTTTGTAACTCCCAAATCCTTTATTCTAGCCTTTTCCCAAAAACAAATGATTTTATATTTATTTTTTTATTCTTTTTTATTTATTATTTTTTTTATCTTATTTTTTATTAGTCAATTCTATTTCACATGGATTGATCATCTTTCCCTCCAACCTTTCCCTCTCTTTTTTACCTATAAAAACCCCCTTCTTCTACCTTAGAAAAGGGACCTCAACATTTTCTCTCTAGCCAAAACTCTAGACTTTTAGACCTTCTTTTTTGACTTGAAATCTCTACAAAAATACACTATACACAATTCTCCCAAGAATTCTCTTTACAAGAGTTCTCCCAACAAGAGTTTAACACAACAAAACTCTACACAAATTGTTCTACAACAATTGCCTTACAACAACACCATTTTCAAGTCCAAGTTTGAAGCCCACTTTCTTAAGGTATTTTATTCTTCTTCTCTTATTTTCACATGTCTTGGTAATGTATGCAATCCCCATCAATGGGACATGACTAAATGACCACTTTACTACATTAAAGTTGGTTAAGGTTATCTCCCTACATTTTAATCTCTACTTTAATCTCCCCATTTCATTATTAATGTAATTGTTAGGATAATTCAACATGTAATCTTTAGCATAAATTAAATCAATAAAATCATTTATCTTTTTATTTTCCCCCTTCTTTTCATTTTAATTGTTAGCACTTTTTATTGAATGACATTTAGCATTAGAACACCAAAAGTTGCAAGACCCGCGTAAGCAGGGCGGAGTGGGTGTTTAAGTACTTCCCACTCCGTCACCTAACCCCCGAACCCTTCTCTTCCCGAATCTCTGGTTTTGTATATAAAATTGGCTCTTCTTAGGTTTTCTCGCGTTCCTCTAAAACGTGGGTGGCGACTCTTAAAATCAATTAGACATCCTAGGATAATTCACCGCTCTAGCCAAGTGGGGTTTTCCCGGGGTATCTACAGTGGCAACTCTGCTGGGGACTTAGAGGGTTAAACTTGCGTTTTTCATTTTTTGTATTCTTTTTACAGTTTTCTGGGCATTCTGGTGGAAAAAAGTAAGACGCGTGCGCCTCTGGCCTTCTTGGCCTAAGGCGCGCGCATCCCACCTTCACCACCAGAATCGCCCGCTTCTCATCTTGTCCTTCAAATTTCATGTTATTGTGCTAACAGTTTTTGCAGGGTAAAAGTGCTTTTATTTAGGGTCAAGGCAATCCCTTGAACCCATGAATTTGCAGGTATTGCCCAGAAGCGGGCGCCTCTGCCCTCTAGTGCCAAAGGCGCGCGCCTCCCATCCACACAGCCTAAAGCGCGCGCATCTGGGAAAATTTCCAGAACAGAACAGTGAACAGAATGGGCATTTTTAACAGTGTGTGGGCACCGGGCCTGCACATAACTGCTTTTAATTTCCTGTTTATTTGATCGGTCACACGAGTGATTCGAAAGTTGTAAATATGTGTTTACTTGCTTATTTGTTTTTTTTCTTTTCTTTGGAAAAAATAATAATAAAAAAAAAAATTGTCACTTGTTAGACCTCACACAACGCGCACAATTCCTATCAATTGCTCACTATCGAGTCGCACGAGTTTAACCCCAAACCCGTCGAGGCCCGTCCTAGAAAGTTTCAAGCTCCACTCGACCTTGACTCTTTCGAAGCGGTAAACCTCAGCCCGTTGCGTAGTTCATGACTACATGCCGGGGGTGACCTTAAGCCTCTCTTTAGCCGAGCACCAACCACACAATTCTAGTTAAGGTCTAACACTCCGTGACTAAAGTCGGTTTTCATGTGTCGAGATTTCCCTAAACTAATGTCTTCAAATCATACATGCCAAGTGGTTATCATGGACGAAATAAAAATCTGTCCCCAAGTGGTTATTATGGATGAAAATAAAAAATCCGTCCCCTTATGTATGCTTTACTACATTAATTTAGTTTAATCCCGACATGTGTAGGAATCACAAGCGTGGTGGAATCCGATGAGTATATGGGACCGCGAGAAGGTCTATATACATTTGTGTCGATTCCACTATTTTTCTAGAAACTCCAAAAAGGAATATGTCCTTCCGACTTTTGTAAATAAATTAAAAAAAAAAAGAGTCATTTTTCTTTATGTGGTTTGAGTCTTTTCTCTTGTTCGTGGGTTAAATCATTTGATTCAAAAGGTATTTGTGGGGCCAACCTAAGATCAATCGTGTTATCTCCATAGGTCCAATGGCTTCAAGCGGCAACAACAATAAGGGTGAGAATACTTCCGTGTCCAACGAAAGGCTCTTCAACATAATAAGAGACATGGGGGAACAAATGGATAGACTTGTCGAGGAGGCCCGCCGCAATGATGATTTATGGCAAGCATGTCTTGATCTCGAGAGGAGAATTCATAAGGAAGAAGTGTCCGAACTTAAGACCCATTTACGAGAGTTCACCGACAACAAGGCAAAGGTCAACGGTAAGGCATGTTCAAGTGGCTCGCCTCTCAAAAGTCACAAAGGTTCTACCAACGACCGTGTCTACACTCCCCTCCAAGGTATGACCGTCACCAAGGCCTATGAAGATCTCAAAGCAAAGGGACAAATTTCTCTTCTCCAAGGGTACAAGCAACCACAAACATTGCGTCGCAACCATGCCCACCACAAGTGGTATGACTATCACCTATGCAGAGGTCACCTTACCGAGGATTGCTTCTCCATCCGCAACATCGTCCAAGACTTGATTGACAATGGTGAGTTTACCGTGGTTGAAGAACAACAGTTAGAGAGTGAGAACATGCAAGAACTCATCAAGGAAGGGGCTCAGATTTGAAATAGGGTCTCAACAAGAGATCATGCCGCAAGGAAGGCTACAACGACAATGGGGACTACAACAGCAATCTCCGTTTCTCTTTCTCTACCTAGTAGTAGGAATTAAAAAAAAAAAAAAAGAGAGAGTCAAAAGTCCTCTTAAGTGTGCATTAATGTTTTCTCTCGTCCTATGTTAAATTTTCGAGTCCATTGAGTCATCAAATAAAGGTCGTTCTTGTCCTTATACGCTCCTCCAAGTTGTTCAATTTAATTCTTGGCAAAATGATAAAGAAATGTCTAAATAAGTTTTGGAATGAAGGCCATCGCTTGAACGCCTAGGGGCTAAACATCAACGACGGCATCAACAACGAAGACATCAACAACGACGAAATCAAGACAAAGAAAGGTGGAGTAACAATCATGAAGCAAAGTTTTCAAAAGGGGATTAAAAAAAAAAAAAAAAACTCGCTAGGTTGAAATCCTCAAAATCAACCTAGGCAAAAGTTAGAGCACAAAAATAAAAAAAAATAAAAAAAAAAAAAAAAATCCACCTTCATTCAAAGAAGTTCACAACAACAACATCATTCCACCAAAAGAAGGACGAATCAACATCAACCATCACGACGAATGGAGAATCCACAAGAGCTACGGTGACATGAGCCTCTTCACTGGAGGAACGTAGGCAACCTTCGGGTCCGGTCTCATGCAAGAAAGAAGATACGTTTAGCCCTAGCGCGTTATGGTGATCGGCCTTCATCTCGAACTTATCAAGACGTCTTTGTACGATTCATTTGCCAATGAATTAATCACCAAAAGATTGAACAACTTTCTTAGATTTGGAATCGCTTTCCGTTCCTTTTCGAGTCTAGGGGTTTCTCTTCTTTTTGTGATACTCCCAGTTTCTTGCAATCAAACTGGGGATTTCTTTCTCTTCACTCTTAATGACTTACTTGCCTTCGTGAGTCATTCAAAAAATATACATACATGAAGTCAATACTAGGGACACTTCCCTAGTCGAGTCAATGTCACTCATCTTTAGTGACAAGAGGTCTTCACCGCAAAATCACATGTCTCTCATCCTCCGCTAGAGTCAATGCACACTTTCTCATTAATCGAGTCAAAATGAAGACACAAAAGAGATGCCCGCTAGATTAACCCGAAAGGGCGGTCTAGGCAAAAAAACAGGGTGCGTCATAATAAAAAATGAGAGAGTGAGAGAGAGAAAGGAAAGAGAAATGGAGATCTCCGGCCTCTAAGGAAGACAACTGCACAAGTTCTACATTGGGTCTCCTCAGCAAGTCAATCCCCACCGAGCCAACTTTGGAATTGCAAAAGGCTTGACGAGATATGGCACCATCAAAGGTCATTTTGGGTTATTGAAAGATTATTCTTGCAATGTGAATCTTTGGGCTCATGAGAAAGAAAGCCCGTGGTAATCAAGATCCGTCCGAGAACGAGCCTATCATTGAAGGGGTACGGGGTTGCACAAAATAATCCCCAGCTAGTCAGTTGGTTTGGGCAGCGAGCAACAACATGTAATTCAAGCTTCTACAAGCATGTCCCTCTAAAGTATGCCGAAAGACTCCCGAGAATGGAGTAGCTCTTGCCATGTCCCCTTGTGTTTGTTCCCCCACACGAGGACGAGTCTCTTGTTTTGCTCGACAAATGATAACGCCCTAGGGGCTATGTGACTCAAGAACGAGAGCTTCTTTTGCTTCATTTGACAGTTAATAAGCCCTAGGGGCTACGATCAAGAAAGATGTGTGAGGCTATCCTTAAAGTCTCTCAAAAGGAATGTCGAGAAGCACCTTCTTGTCATGTATGCTCATACTTGTTCCCCCGATCAAGGATAGGCCCTTCTCGTTCCACTCCTAATCAATAGTGTCACTCTAGGGGGTACGATCAAGTTTTAAAGGCTCCCTCGGCAAGAAGAAATTCACTTCAGTGTCCCCGGCGGAGTCATGTGCAACATTGGAAGCTTCCTCAATTCGGCACCGAAGGTCTCAAGGGGCTTCGCAATCTACAATCTTTTGGGCTACGTCATTACAGTGATACAAGCAAAGGGCATTATAGGGGCTTCGCAACCGACAGTTTTTTGGGACAACAATGCTCAAGCAATGAAATGTAGAGAAGTCTTATATGAAAGAGATCAAGCTTCAAGGGTCTCCCAACACCTCAAGTCAAAGGTCTCTTGGTTTTAAATGAGGGCTCCGATGTTATGAATGAATTTGATGATTTTTGTTAGAACTCACAGCGAGATTATGAAGGAAGTCTTAGATAAAAGGAAAAAGATTCAATATGCTAGACTCACCCGGCTGAGTTATAGCGGGCAATGCCAATATGTTAACTCTATAAGCAGAGTTACGGTCAATCCCAATGTTTCTGCAATACAGCACCCCCTTCTCCAAGATCAAAAGCACAGGCTGCATCCGAAGATCCGCCGTCGGTTCAACTCAAGAAGACTCAAACAACCATACCGTTTGAGACTATCACACCAAGACCTTATCATCTGTAACAACATCACCATCTCCCACGAGACATTTCCCGAAGATTCTACTGCATTTTCAACATGGACCCTCCGCCACTTGGGTACCAACCATAAAAAAAAGGGGCCATTCATCTCCAAACAAGAGGAAGATCACTTTCATGAGTTCTACCTAATGGTGCTCTCAATACAATGCCAAGATAAGTTGGAGCTTCACACCGAAAAGTCTTCACATCCCGCCATCTACAAGCTCGCAAACAACAATCCCACGACACTTGGGGCTTAGTAATCTCTCGAAGCTTGGTATCAATGATATTCTCTTGGAGCTTGGTCACATCAACAGCAAAAGGCGATTTATTTGAAAAGGTCAAGAGTCGATTCATCTTGGGGCTATGCAAGTCTCTCATAGTTTGGCATCAAAGGCATTCTAGGGGCTTTACAATCAGCAACCCCTTATCTCGGCATCGAATGTCTTTTGGAGCCCCATAACTGACACATCTCTTAGGGCTAGAAATCACTTTTCGTTGGACACAACGGCAACGACGACAGAATTCAAGCAAGGCAATCCGGACTTCGATTGAACATGACTTGATCTTGGGTTGGCTTTACAAACACACAATGGTTAAAATGGTTCACCCACGAACTAAAAAAAAAATCTTGTTTTTCACGTGTGTGCATATTCTTTTCTTTCTAATTAAAAAAAAAGATTTTATTTTCTTTTTTCTTTTCTTGCGCAAAAGTACGTGCATCATTTTATCTTGCTCCTAGCTTCCTCCCCAGCATTCCCCAGCATCTTTGAACTACGCTGGTCTGATTCTCTTAAAGGGATACGTAGGCAGCCATTTGGCACGACCAACCCACCATTCAGAATACCATCTCACCGACACTCCATCAAAGGCAAAAACAATTCATCATCACCAACATCATCATTCTCCATCCAAAGCATGGACATTCTTCATCAAAAGCATCAAGGCATCCACCACCACGACACTAATCCATCCAACGGCAATGGTAAGTGAAGGAATGAATGCATCCGAGGCTTTCCTCAAATCACACCGCACATAAAATCACTTTATCCATTCTTATAAAAATTCTCTCTCATGCAAAACTGCCTTCAAATCACATCACACCACAAGCACAATTTCTCTCATAACTTCCATTTCACATCTCATACATGTCACAAGCACATATACCTGCAAAGCACACACTTAACAAGTACCACCACAAGGTCAACAGCATCTGCAACTCAAGGCACTTCATCCCCAGCAGAAAGTGATCCGCCGTCAACTACGCCTGCATCCCACAGAGTCAAACAATTACAGTTCAATGACAATAATTCGGTCCATGGTGAGCCGCAAAATCACCACCTTTCCATCAAGCAACACAATAATATCACATATAGGCAGACGGAGCCTCGGTTCCCGCCATCCGCAAATGGATCCCGCATCAGCAAACGGATCCCGCATCAGCAAACGGATCCCGCTTCAGCAAACGGATCCCGCATCAGCAAACGGATCCCGCCATCAGCAAACGGATCCCGCTTCAGAAAATGGATCCCGCATCAGCAAACGGATCCCGCATCAGCAAAAGGATCCCGCTTCAGAAAATGGATCCCGCATCAGCAAACGGATCCCGCATCAGCAAACAGATCCCGCTTCAGTAAACGGATCCCGCTTCAGTAAAACGGATCCCTCCATATCCTTTCTATATCAATAAAGCCGCTCACACAGGGAGCGCACCCCTATCCTTCGTAAATTTCAAATTCATGTTTTATCGAGTCTTTGTTTTCTCTTGTCGATGTCCTCGGCGGTTGTCTTTCTTTCGTCGACGCGTTTTTCTTTGCAATCCACGACGCCGAGGGGCTCTGTAGACACCCCGCCTTGGACGTTGGACCTCTCACCCTGATTGCATACATAGTATTTTTATTTAACTTGTTTTTATTAATTTCTGTTACTTTGGTTAAGTTCCTAACTGATTCCGTTAGTTTTGGACTAAACTGCATAACAGAATTAATTTTAGAGTCATTCTGTCATTCTGTCTTTCTCAGACGCGGGTGCCTCCGATACTGTCCACGGCCCGCGCGCGCCTCTCGCCCCAAAAGCCAGAAGCGCGCCCTTCCCGATATGGCAGTAACGGATTGCACCATTTTCCCCTCCCTTTTCCTATTTACAAAATCCTTTCTTGATCACAAAAAACACTCTTTTTACATCCACATTCATCCCCCCTTATTTTGTAACTCCCAAATCCTTTATTCTAGCCTTTTCCCAAAAACAAATGATTTTATCTTTATTTCTTTTATTCTCTTTTATTTATTATTTTATTTATCTTATTTTTGATTGGTCAATTCCATTTCACATGGATTGATCATCTTTCCATCCAACCTTTCCCTTTCTTTTTTACCTATAAAACCCCCCTTCTTCTACCTTAGAAAAGGGACCTCAACATTTTATCTCTAGCCAAAACTCTAGACTTTTAGACCTTCTTTTTTGACTTGAAATCTCTACACAAATACAATATACACAATTCTCTCAAAAATTCTCTTTACAAGAGTTCTCCCAACAAGAGTTTAACACAACAAAACTCTACACAAATTGTTCTACAACAATTGCCTTACAACAACACCATTTTCAAGTCCAAGTTTGAAGCCCACTTTCTTAAGGTATTTTATTCTTCTTCTCTTATTTTCACATATCTTGGTAATGTATGAAATCCCCATCAATGGGACATGACCAAATGACCACTTTACTACATTAAAGTTGGTTAAGGTTATCTCCCTATATTTTAATCTCTACTTTAATCTCCCCATTTCATTATTAATGTAATTGTTAGGATAATTCAACATGTAATCTTTAGCATAAATTAAATCAATAAAATCATTTATCTTTTTATTTTCCCCCTTCTTTTCATTTTAATTGTTAGCACTTTTTATTGAAGGACATTTAGCATTAGAACACCAAAAGTTGCAAGACCCGCGTAAGCAGGGCGGAGTGGGTGTTTAAGTACTTCCCACTCCGTCACCTAACCCCCGAACCCTTCTCTTCCCGAATATCTGGTTTTGTATATAAAATTGGCTCTTCTTAGGTTTTCTCGCGTTCCTCTAAAACGTGGGTGACGACTCTTAAAATCAATTAGACATCCTAGGATAATTCACCGCTCTAGCTAAGTGGGGTTTTCCCGGGGTATCTACAATTAGTTTCTAATACGTGTTTAACCTGTGTAATATTCAAAAGCTAAATTAGTACAAGATACAGCAGAAGTTCTGTGCCACTTGGATACAATAGCTAAATTCCTAGTACATCTAATAGCAATGTGTCAACATTGCTGTTGATACAAATAGGTGTTTGGCTATTGTATCTAATTATATTGTTTTCAGCATTGCATTGGATACAATAGCGAAGTAGCTAGTGTATCCAATAGCAATATGTATGAACATTTCTGTTGGATACACTAGCTTGTTAGATACAATAGGTGTTTGGCTATTGTATCTAATTATATTTTACTCGTATAAAATATCTAATTTTCTTATGTATACAACTGCATTGTTATTTACGTAAAAAAATGTTACCTCAAATTCTTTGCCTTTTGCTTTCCCATATGTCAACACCAAGTTCTTAACAGAATCATCACCAGCCATAGATTTCATCCCCAAACTGTAACATGCTTCTTTAATTTCATCCTGAACCATATAAAAAACCTCTCGTGTGTAAATTTCTGCTGCATCTTTCTCGATCAACAACGGAGTCACGCTCTTGGGAAGTTGTGTTGAACACTCGTGGCTCAATCGTCTATTGGTCTGACGCTGCTTGTCCATTGCTGTCTCAAAACGTACGTAAAACTTCATTAACGTGTCCTTCTGCTTCGTGTACTTACCAAAAAATGCATTGGCGCTTTCTGACAACGATGTTGTACGCAATATCCCGAGCAATTGATCATCGCTAAAATATGCAGGAATCCAGCTACTCCTATTCTCAAACATAGTCGATAACCACTCATTCTCTTGCAAACCAAATTCTTCTATGACTGTTTTCCATCCCTCTTCAAATTCTGATGCATTTAGGCAATTGTCCCAAACGAAACCTTTAATCTTTGACATCAAATCAGCCTCCTTGCACAAATGAGAACTAACCTGCACAAAAAGTTAATTACCTACTTAATAAAAGCATAATATTATAATTTACACTTGGATACATTACATAAAATAGATAGCGTATATAATTATAATAGGTGTTTGCCTATTGTATCTAACTGAATTGTTATGAACATTGTATTGGATATAATAGCTATGTGACTAGTGTATACAATGAATGGGTTATGCTATATTTCAATCATTGGATACACTAGTTATGTAACTAGTGTATCTAATAAAAATTGTTTACCTTTGTTGGAAGTTTGTTCATGATATGCCACATGCACCAACGATGCCTCATTGAAGTGAAAACAGCAGGTATTGCCTGCTTCATAGCAGGGCATTGGTCCGTAAGTAAGCAAAGTGCTTCCCGCCCCATTGCGTTTAAAAACGCCTGAAAAACCCAAGTGTAGTGAGGAATATCTTCTCTTGAAAGTAACCCTGCTGCAAATGTCACGCATCTCTTATGATTATCCACACCGCAAAATGGCACAAATACCATATTGTACCTGATTAGAACATACATAAACAAAATCATTAAGCAAATAATAAATATCAACATAGATTCAAGTTCAACAAAAATACACATTTGCCCAAATTGTATACACTTAGATACAGTCAGTGAATATCTTGTGTATCCAACAGTATTTTTCAACAATACACTTGCATACACTTAGATACACTCAATGGATAGCTCCTGTATCCAATAATATAAAATATTCAAAAAACACTTACTTATTTGTGCCAAATGTCGCATCAAAGGAGATAACATCACCAAATACTTCATAGTTTCTACGGCCTATAGGATCAGCCGAGAATAACTTAATCAAACGACCTGATTCGTCATCCTCATATTCATAATAAAAAGAATCAGTCTGTTCCTTCTTAGCCTTGAACTTGTCCAAAATGATCTAAGCATCCTTCTCCCCAATACCTTGCTTAAAATCCCTACTCCAATTCCTAAAATCTCTCACAGTAGCTCCAACATTTTCATATCCACCAACCAACTCTTTCATCAAACCATGAGATTTTGATGCACCTATTTTCACCTTAGATGCATCAAATGCAAAATTCTTATGTGCCAATGACATTTCCCTACCAAAACGTAAAAAATGCCTACAATTTGGAGCTACCAGTTTATGATTATGCCGCTCAACAAATTTATACACAACTACCCCACCCTTCTCATCATAACCAGACAACTTCAGTCCAATCATCGCTTTACAATCACAACTAGAAAACATCATCTTTCGACCTTGTTTACTGCTCTCACCATCAGTATAATCAGATTTTTTTACTTTCTTATCAATCACCCCTGCCCTATGGCAAACATAATACTTCAAACTCATTCTTCGATTACTTGATATCTTAACAGTACTACGACGGACATCAAAACCACACACACGACCATATGCTTCGTAAAAACAGAAACCATCATCATAACTTCCAAAAGACTGACCAA
The DNA here is from genome assembly GCA_026119855.1 of Campanula takesimana. Lineage (NCBI taxonomy): Eukaryota > Viridiplantae > Streptophyta > Magnoliopsida > Asterales > Campanulaceae > Campanula > Campanula takesimana. The sequence continues at coordinate 572,924 of JAOWBW010000768.1, read as the reverse complement.
TAACCGGCTTATAAACATCATCACACACAGGAACCCAATACCGACTTTCTTTTGGTGTTACAATCAACTTCGAGCAAGCATCATCACTATCAGCGGAGTAATATCCAACATGATTATCACTTGCAACACCAATATGATTGCTTCCAACAGCTACAACAAAAACAACAACAAAAAAAACACAAATTTGTTAATATCATACATTTAGATACAGTAAACAAATAACTATTGCATCCAACTACACTGCTCAAAAGAAATACAATTAGATACATTTGGATACACAACCTAACATAGCTGTTGTATACAAAGTGTATTGACAGTGAAAATTTATCACTATTACACTTAAATACAGTAGCTACAAATCTACTGTATCCAATATGTATCAACATTGCTGTTGGATACAATAGGTGTTTGCCTATTGTATCTAACTGTATTGTTATGAATATTGCATTAGATACAATAGGGAAGTAGCTAGTGTATCCAATAGCAATGTGTATGAACTTTGTATTGGATAAAATAGGGAAGTAGCTAGTGTATCTAATAGCAAATACTTATCACTATTACACTTAGACACAGTAGCTATAAATCTACTGTATCCAACTACATATTTAAGAACAACTTTTTCATATCATGTTTTTCTGTGTATAGTACCTACAATAGTTATTTTAGTGCAATTGCATTATTCAAACAAAGATACAATTTGATACATTACATATATTAAACAATGTATCCAATACAAACTTTAAACAATTGCTAGAAAATTGCATAGAAAACACTCGATTACAAATCAAATAAATTATTAACATAAAAAACACCTGAATTCGAAGCTTGATTTTGTTCCATCACAATCCTGCCTTAGCTATTCAAAAAATCCTCTTCTAAACACCAAAAACGAATATCTTCAATAAAAAACTTGAAAAATCACTTCGTCGAAGAATGTAAAATACGCCGGAGATAATAATCGAACTGATGTTGTAATTTCGCCGGAGAAAAGGTAAAAGACGACGACGGAGAATGTGGCGCCGTCTCTCTTTCTCTTTCCACGATTTATTCAATCGCAGAGACGCGTACAAAACATAAATATAGAATACCTATTCTACCCTTGACACTACGACTTATTTCAAAACTGCCACCGCGTGCTCCCAGTTTAAAATCTCATCTAGACCGTCCTTTTCAACTAAATCCAAGGGCTATTAATGATTCTCATGGTTCTCACAATATTTAGGTTCTCATTTGAGCACATACCTATATATATATATATATATATATATATATATATATGTGTGTGTGTGTGTGTGTGTGTGTGTGTGTGTGTGTGTGTGTGTGTGTGTGTGTGTGTGTGTGTATGTGTGTGTGTGTATATATATATATATTTAAATAAGTAAGTGCTCAAATGAGAACCTAATTATCATGAGAACCATGAGAACCAAGGATAGCCATTGGATTAGACACAAATCAAGGGTTTAGATTACCTTTTTAGTTTAAAAATTCGGTGGCATTCTTGTAAATAGGTTGATAGATAAAGGGAAGGGTAAAATACAATGTGTGTTCTAGAATTTGCCACGTCATCACCCAAAATTTCCCTAAATTTTAAAAATTAAATATCTCATTAACTACAAATCGAAAAAATAATCCGAGAACACTGATTTTTTTGTCTCGACGAGACGAATCAAACTACATCCCTGAAGATAGGGTTTTGAAAAAATAATATTGAACAACGTCTAATTTTTAAAATACGCTTAGATATAATATGTGTTTGTCTATTGTATCTAACTGCATTGTTATGAACATTGTATTGGATACAAATGGCTATTTAGCTATTGTATCTAACAACAATGTGTCAACATTGCTATTGGATACAATAGATGTTTACCTATTGTATCTAACTGAATTGTTATGAATATTGTTGTTGGATACAAATAGCCATTTAGCTATTGTATCTAACAGCAATGTGTCAACATTGCTGTTGGATACAATAGGTGTTTGCCTATTGTATCTAACTGAATTGTTATGAACATTATATTGGATACAATAGCTATTTAGCTATTGTATCTAACAGCAATGTGTCAACATTGTTGTTGGATACAATAGCTAAATAACTAACAATAATGTTGACACATTGCTGTTAGATACAATAGCTAAATAACTATTTGTATCTAACAGCAATTTTCATACACATTGTTATTGGATACACTAGCTACTCCCCTGTTGTATACAATGCGATATTCATATCAATATAGTTAGATACAATAGCAAACACCTATTGTATCCAACATCAATGTTGACACATTGCTATATAGATACAATAGCTAAATAGCTATCGTATCCAATACATTGTTCATAACAATTCTGTTAGATACAATAGGCAAACGCCTATTGTATCCAACAGCAATGTTGACACATTGTTGTTAGATACAATAGCTAAATAGCTATTTGTATCCAATAGCAATGTTCATAACAATTCAGTTAGATAAAATAGGCAAACACCTATTGTATCCAACATCAATGTTGGCACATTGCTGTTAGATATATATATATATATATAGGTAGGTGCTCAAATGAGAACCTAAATATCATGAGAACCATGAGAACCAATGATAGCCATTGGATTAGACACAAATCAAGGGTTTAGATTACTTTTTTAGTTTAAAACTTCGGTGGCATTCTTGTAATTAGGTTGACAGACAAAGGGAATGGCAAAATACCATGTGTGTTCTAGAATTTCCCACGTCATCACCCAAAATTTCCCTAAATTTTCAAAATTAAATATCTCATTAACTACAAATCGAAAAAATAATCCGAGAACACTGATATTTTTGTCTGGACGAGACGAATCAAACTACATCCCTGAAGATAGGGTTTTGAAAAAATAATATTGAACAACGTCTAATTTTTAAAATACGCTTAGATATAATATGTGTTTGTCTATTGTATCTAACTGCATTGTTATGAACATTGTATTGGATACAAATGGCTATTTAGCCATTGTATCTAACAGCAATGTGTCAACATTGCTGTTGGATACAATAGGTGTTTGCCTATTGTATCTAACTGAATTGTTATGAACATTGTTGTTGGATACAAATAGCTATTTAGCTATTGTATCTAACAGCAATGTGTCAACATTGCTGTTGGATACAATAGGTGTTTGCCTATTGTATCTAACTGAACTGTTATGAACATTGTATTGGATACAAATAGCCATTTAGCTATTGTATCTAACAGCAATGTATCAACATTGTTGTTGGATACAATAGGCAAACACCTATTGTATCCAATACAATGTTGACACATTGCTGTTAGATACAATACCTAAATGGCTATTTATATCAAATACAATGTTCACAACAATTCAGTTAGATACAATAGGCAAACACCTATTGTATCCAACAGCAATGTTGACACATTGCTGTTAGATACAATAGCTAAATAGCTATTTGTATTCAACATCAATGTTCATAACAATTAAGTTAGATAAAATAGGCAAACACCTATTGTATCCAACAGCAATGTTGACACATTGCTGTTAGATACAATAGCTAAATAGCTATTTGAATCCAACAACAATGTTCATAACAATTCAGTTAGATACAATAGGCAAACACCTATTGTATCCAACAGCAATGTTGACACATTGCTGTTAGATACAATAGCTAAATAGCTATTTGTATCAAATACAATGTTCATAATAATTTAGTTAGATACAATAGGCAAACACCTAATGTATCCAACAGCAATGTTGACACATTGCTGTTAGATACAATAGCTAAATATCCATTTGTATCCAATACAATGTTCATAATAATTCCGTTAGATACAATAGGCAAACACCTATTGTATCCAACAGCAATGTTGACACATTGCTGTTAGATATAATAGCTAAATAGCCATTTGTATCCAATACAATGTTCATAACAATTCCGTTAGATACAATAGGCAAACACCAATTGTATCCAACAACAATGTTGACAGCTGTTAGATACAATAGCTAAATAGCCATTTATATCCAATACAATATTCATAACAATTCCGTTAGATACAATAGGCAAACACTTATTGTAACCAACAACAATGTTGACACATTGCTGTTAGATACAATAGCTAAATAACTATTTGTATCTAACAGCAATTTTCACACACATTGTTATTGGATACACTAGCTACTCTCCCCTGTTGTATACAATGCGATATTCATATCAATACAGTTAGATACAATAGCAAACACCTATTGTATCCAACATCAATGTTGACACATTGCTATATAGATACAATAGCTAAATAGCTATCGTATACAATACATTGTTCATAACAATTCAGTTAGATACAATAGGCAAACGCATATTGTATCCAACATCAATATTGACACATTGCTGTTAGATACAATAGCTAAATAGCTATTTGTATCCAATAGCAATGTTCATAACAATTCAGTTAGATACAATTGGCAAACACCTATTGTATCCAACAGCAATGTTGACACATTGCTGTTAGATACAATAGCTAAATAGTCATTTGTATCCAATACAATGTTCATAACAATCCAGTTAGATACAATAGGCAAACACCTATTGTATCTAAGCGTCTTTTAAAAATTTGACGTTGTTCAATATTACTTTTTTCAAAACCCTATCTTCAGGGATGTAGTTTGATTCGTCTCGTCGAGACAAAAAAATCAGTGTTCTCAGATTATTTTTTCGATTTATAATTAATGAGATATTTAATTTTAAAAATTTAGGGAAATTTTGGGTGATGACATGGCAAATTCTGGAACACACATGGTATTTTGCCATTCCCTTTGTTTGTCAACCTAATTACAAGAATGCCACCGAAATTTTAAACTAAAAAAGTAATCTAAACCCTTGATTTGTGTCTAATCCAATGGCATATATATATATATATACACACACATACATATTTATATATTTATAGAAGAACAAGAAATTTGCATCAGTAAGTGAATAATTCTGCTCTGCACTGATATAATAAAGACGTCATATATATATGTGTGTATAAAATTATGATGAAAAGAGAAAGTACTTATTCATATAATAATCATTTATTTATTGATCAAAGTACAATTGGACAAGCGTCACCAATCATATTTTTTCTCCCATTTATTCTCATAACCAGGATATTTGCTAAAATAGAAACCATCTGCTCTTACCTGCCATGTGCAATTATTCGAACTTCGATTAGGTTCTCTAAGTTCACAGTCTTTGTGATGTTTTTCATAAAAAACATCAATTATTTTATCCTTTAATTCCCACCAAAAATGACAATAAAAATGACGCGTTTGAAAAAATAAATGCTTGAATTTCCAAGCAAAATAAGCATTAGGTTGCATAAGATAATGTCCGGAGTCCCAATGTTTATCAAAACAATCGAAAACCAGGAGGTTTGTATCGTCTGTAAGACCAGAAGTTATGTTAACCAACCAACCACCATTGATTGGGGGAATACAAAATATCAGAATAGTGATAGTACAAAAGAATTGTCTACTCATGAGTCTCTATATTTGTAATATAACTGCTCAATGAGTTATGAGTTATGAGTTATATGAGTTACTATGCTTCTTCACCTTATATAGGCTCTTCGTCTCATAACAAACAAAGTATACTACTATGTCCCGAAACAACTTGTACACTTTGATCAAAATTGGTCAAATTAGTAACACTTTGACTTCCACTTTGTAAAAGATTCGATGATTCAAATAAAAATCTAAAAATTGTTATCTATAATATTTTTTATGGTGGGTTAATAACAAATTTTAATTTTTTTATTGAGATCATCAATTTTTTATAAAGTCTTGGTCAAATTACACTTAAGTTGACCATTTTGGTCAAAATGGTGCAAGTTGTTTTGGGACGGAGTGAGTACATTTTATTTTTAATAATTAGAAATTTTGGAAAAAAATTAGTAGAAAAGTAAGTGGTATGAGTGGGTAGGAATAAAAAGTGAGGTAAGAAATAGGGAGCGTAGTTGTTATAAGTAAGACAAGTGAGTCTCATTAATAACGAAAAAAATGTTTTTTTTATTTAATAGAAAGTTACTACTCCCTCCGTCCCAAAATACATGTAGTTTAAGGTGTTGAAATTTATCTCAAAATGTTTGTAGTTTTGCTTTTATCTAGATATCTTTTACATTGTTTGTCAAATATACCCTTATTTATGATGGTAGTTGTCATTGTAAAATCATTTAATTGTCTTGGTACTTGACATATTTTAAGGGTAATTTAGTCTATTAGACATGCATTAATTGTTTTTCTTAATTTGTGTGAAAATCCTAAAACTACAAGTATTTTGAGACGGGGGAGTATCTAATAGTGCAGTGAAAATAAAATGACAAAATAAATAGTTATAGAATAGAAGGGGAGTACGCAGTTCTCAGTTGACTTTAAATCTTGGAGTTTTATTAGGCCTTTCTAAATTATGAAAATCTTGGAGTTTATCACGCCTTTACAAATTACATAGATCATAAATTTAAGGGCTGTCAAGCCAAGCCGCAGAGCCAGTCAAGCATTTTTCTTTTTTCTTTTAAAATTTTTTTTGCTCTCCAATTTTTTTTTCCCTGTCATTTTTTGCTTGTCAGCAAAAGTAACACTTTTTATAAAAAAATGTAACACTTTTTTCTCATATGTAACACTTTTTTTTCAAAAGTGTACCACAATTTTGCTGAAATAAATTAAAGATAACATAAGATTGACAACTAAAACCAATGTTACATTTTATAATAAATGAATGTAACATTTTTTTTTTTTCAATTGTAACACTTTTATAGGGTTTTACATTCAATAGAAATGAAAATCCGATTATATACATGAATTTTTACTCTCTTTTTTTTAAGAAAAAAAAAGTACTCCCTCCGTCCCAAAATACATGTAGTTTAAAGGGTTGAAATTTGTCTCAAAATATTTGTAGTTTTGCTTTTATCTAGACATATTTGACCTTGTTTGTCAAATTTACCCTTATTTATGATGGTAGTTGTCATTGTAAAAACATTTAATTGTATTGGTACTTGAAATATTTCAAGGGTAATTTAGTCCATTAGACATGTATTGGTTGTTTTTCTTAATTTGTGTGAAAATTCTAGAACTACAAGTATTTTGGGACGGAGGGAGTAACATTTACTTAAAAAAAATGTTACATTCATTTATATAGAAAATTATAATCATATATGCACTCTGTTACACTTCAAATATTACTTTTTCTAACCACAAAAACTATCAAACTATTTAAATTTTTTTACAAAACTGTTGTTACATTTGACAGTAAAAAGTGTTACTTTTTGAAGATGAAATTGTTACTTTTATCAGAACATAGTGTTACATCTCAGAAGACGAGCAACTCACTTTTTTGTGTGTTAAAAAATATGTTTTTTTTAAAAAACAATCAAACCATATCATGGTCTATCTAGTTTTGTTCGTCGCGTTGAGACGAATACAACGGTAGTTTTTTTTAAAAAAAAAATGACTTCAAAATCTCAAGATATAGCATTTTAAAGTTATTGGGGTTTTTTTTTAAAAGGCGACACATGTCGTGCGCTGGGAGGTCAAAGAGGACAGCTGGGCGGGTTAGGCTGACGGGTTGTGGGCATTATCTATGGATGATCCATGGGTGGATCCGTCTCACAAGGTGAGACGGTCTCACCCAAGTTTTTGTCAAAATTTAATACTCTTCTTTTGAACTTCAATGACTATTTAAATTTATTTTTTATTTTGTTAGTTATTAAACGGTTCTCAATTTTTTGCTCTTTTTATGAAGCAAATTCTCAGTTTTTTTTCCTTCTGAAATCATAGGCCTTGTTTTGGTAGAGCGGTGAGTTTAATATGGATTGAAAAAAAGTCAGTTTTTTGCTAATTAAGCGTCTCAATGGAAAGTTTTTAAGCGGAACTTTTTAAAAAAATCTTGGCCAATTTTGGCTGCTCAAAATACTCGCGTCCAAAAAACTCTTCGTTTAAAAAATTTCCGCTTTTTAAAACTACATAATAAACCACTTAATTTCAAGTCTAGCCAGCATGGAGTATTGAACCCAAAATCTTTGCGATAGAGAGACTTAAACCTGCTCAAGATACCGCTTGTGCACAAACCCTTTGCATATTCTCAGTTTCTTTAAGTCTTGGAATTTATTATGCCTTTGTAGATTATGAAAATCTCAAAGTCTTTCATTACTTTATAAATTACGAAAATTATATATTACGAGAATTATAAATTTAATATTTTACTTCACAATCTCTAAATACATGTTGTCGTTTGGCTAGTCTCAGTTTCATTAAATCTTGAAATTTTTTATGCCTTTATAAATTATGACAATCTCAAAGTTTTTCATTTCGTTATAAATTACGAGAATTATAAACTTAATATTACTTCATAGACTCTAAATAAATGTTTAAAAATACATTTTAAGACATTCAAAGTCGAGGTTGTTGTTGTTGTTGTTGTTGTTGTTAATCAATTAATTAAGACAATATCCTTGGTTGTTATCAAAGTGAAAGTATGAGCATTACCTAAGGAGATCATAGTTTTTATGTTATATTTGCGTGTTACATTGTGTATATTAGTGTATATTAGCGATCAACTGATACTTCCTGGTGTGTAAGGAATATATTTCATGAATATAGTAGATTTCAAAATGCATTTAAGAAATGAAGTAATTTCATGCATAAAATCTAGACAAATTGTACAAAAGTTAACATCTAAAAGCCAATGTTAGACGCGTTTTTTTTTAGAGATTGATTTGTCACTATATAACCTGGAGTGTAGGGAAGATTTATTCGTCACTATTTGTTAAACGCATTTTGAACTCTAATATATTCATGAAATATATTCCCTACACATTATTTAACAAAAGTTAGCATCTAAACGCCAATGTAAAACGCATTTTTATGGAGAGATCGCCATAAAAACGCGTTTAACATTGGCTTTTAAATGTTAACTTTTGTTTCAAAGTTCATGTACAATTTGTCTAGATTTTCTGTAAGATATTACTTCATTTCTTCGTCACTGTATAACCTAGTGTGTAGGGATATATTCATGAAATATATTCCCTACACACTAGGTTATATAGTGACGAATAAATCTCTCCATAAATATGCGTTTAACATTGCCTTTTAGATGTTAACATTTGTTTCAAAGTTCATGAACAATTTGTCTAGATTTTATGTAAGACATTACTTCATTTCTTAAACGCATTTTGTAATATATGAATGAAATATATTCCTTACACACTAGGTTATATAGTGACGAATAAATCTCTCCATAAGAACACGCTTAACATTGGCTTTTAGATGTTAACTTTTAGCCTTATATGAACAATTTATCTAGATTTTATGTGTGACATTATTTCATTTCTTAAACACGTTTAACATTGGCTTTTAGAAGTGATGTTTTATTTCAAATTTTACCGAAATTTGTCTAGATTTTATGTAAAACATTAATTCATTTTTTAAACGCATTTTCAAATCTAATATATGAATGAAATATATTCCTACACTAGGTTATATAGTGACGAATAAATCTCTCTATAAAATACGTTTAACATTGGCTTTCTAGGTTATATAGTGACGAAAAAATCTCTCCATAAAAACGCGTTTAACATTGACTTTTAAATGTTAACTTTTATTAACAATTGTTTCAAAGTTCATGAACAATTTGTCTAGATTTTATGTAAAATAAAGTAATGTCTTACATAAAATCTTGACAAATTGTTCATAAAGTTTGAAACAAAAGTTAAGCCAATATTAAACTCTTTTTATGGAGATATTTATTCGTCACGATATAACCTACTGTGTAGGAAATACTCCCTCCGTCCCAGCACAAGTGACACTTATTTTCTTTTCAGTCTGTCCTAACACAAGTGACACTGCCTAAAATGAAAATGTTTTAATATATTTATATTCAACCAACCTCACTATTTAACCCCACTCATTCTCTCTCTTCATTTTCCATCACTTATTTTATTCAACCAACACTACTATTTACCCCACTCATTCTCTATCTTCATTTTCTACCACACATCTACTACCTTTCCTTAATCTCCGTGTCTCAAAAGTTGGTGACACTTCTGCTGGGACAGAGGGAGTATATTTCATTATTATATTAGATTTCTTAAATGCGTTTAAAAAATAAAGTAATGTATTGCATAAAATTTGGACAAATTGTTCATGAACTTTGACACAAAAGTTAACATCTAAGCCAATGTTAAACGCTTTTTATGTTACTTCATTTCTTAAACACGTTTTGAAATCTAATATATTCGACAAATTGTTCATGAACTTTGAAACAAAAGTTAATATCTAAGCCAATGTGAAATATATTTCTCACACCCTAGGTTATATAGTGACGAATAATCTCTCCATAAAAAAGCGTTTAAACATTGGCTTTTAGATGTTAACTTTTTGTTAACTTTTGTTAACTTCTGTTTCAAAGTTCATGAACAATTTGTAGTAATGTCTTACATAAAATCTAGATAAATTGTTCATGAACTTTGAAACAAAAGTTAACATCTAAAAGCCAATGTTAAACTCGTTTTGATGGAGAGATTTATTTGTCACCATATAACATAGTGTGTAGGGAATATATTTAATTCATATAGTAGATTTCAAAACGCGTTTAAGAAATGAAGTAACATCTTACATAAAATCTACACAAATTGCTCATGAACTTTGAACAAAAGTTAACAACTGTTAATGAACTGTGGAACAAAAGTTAACAAACGCATTTTTATAGAGAGATTTATTTGTCACTATATAACCAAGTGTGTATGGAATATATTTAATTCATATATTAGATTTCAAAACACGTTTTGAAACAAAAGTTAAAATCTAAAAGCGAATGTTATACGCGTTTTAATGGAAAGATTTATTCGTCACTATATAACCTAGTGTGGACATGTTAACTTTTGTTTCAAAATTCACGAACAATTTGTCTAGATGTTATGTGTAGGGAATATATTTCTGTAAAATAGATTTTAAATAATGAAATCTTTTTTAGGCATAAAGCCTTGTTTGTTGTAGTTAAACCAGCAGACAATTAAACTCTGCGTTCTTTATTTTCGCTCCTAATTTATTATTTGTATACAGTTGTGTCTTATAACTGTGCACACATCTGATCTATGTTCTTTGTTGTTTAAATTCCATCATTTCTAGCTAAACTAAACTTTCACAATTAGATGTATATAAATAAAGCATCTTATCTTAATAATATTAAAATGCAAGCAAGACAATGCTATGTATGCATACAAAGGTTGTAAGTGTTACACCTTCTGCTCAAATTATCATCCGTCCATGCTGTCAATGTTTGTGCTTCATCGCTACATCTGCAAGTCCTCCATATATCGCCATCACTACCCTCTTCTTTCTATTCATATATGCTTGTATTAAGAACGAAATTAGGGTATTAATTTGAAAAAGTATACTTTTCATAAACAAATAACACAAGATTATAGCCCTAAAAATTTCGAGTTTTGATTTCAATTTAACATGGTTATTGAAGAATTGAAGAGAGGAAAACTAGAGCTCCATTTAGTATTTTCTTTGATCTTCAAATAACGAAGATTATTTATCATCAAAACCTTTACAAACAGTAATGTGAGAATCACGTGAGATTTCATTATCTACATGGTGTATGACGTGGTTAGAATAATTTATGATGTGCATATAATTTCCACGTCATGTTTCGGGTAGTGATAAATGACGTCATTCATCACAATTGCATTATTCATAAAAAACATAAATAATACATATCATTATGTTGTCATTAGATATTATATTATATTTGATGTAACAAAGGTGTAGTATAAAGCATAATTTGGTATTTATTTCTAATTTCTACCCACTATTCATACTTACAAAACTTTATACAATACTAGCGGGTAACCCGTGCTTTGCACGGGAAACCAATACTATGTCTTAAAAAATATTTTAATTATAGTTAACTAATATAGTAATCATCATTTTAACTAATACTATTAATAATAAAATGAATCTATATGATTACTATTATTATAATAACTATTATAATTAATTAATACTATTGATAGTAATAGTTAATAAGTATATATTAATAGCAATGATTAATATATAATAATAATAATAATAATAATTAATATAATTATTATAATAAAATAATATTATTAATAGTAATAGTTAACTGATATAGTAACTATTATGATTAATTAATAATAAAAATTAATAATCTAACTTATATAATAACTATTATAATTAACTAATACTAATAATAGTAATAGTTAATGTATATGGCCTATTATAGTTAATCAATACTATTAATAGTAAAAAATAACTTATAAAGTAACTATTATGGTTAACTAATACTATTAATAGTAATAATTAACTTATATATAGTAACTATTATAGTTAACTAATACTATTAATAGTAATAGTTAACTAATATAGTAACTATTATAGTAAACTAATACTATTAATAGTAATATTTAACTTGTATTGTAACTAATATTGTTAACTAATACTATTAATAGTAATGGTTAACTTATACTATTAATAGTAATAGTTAACTTATATTATTAATAGTAATAGTTAACTCATATAATTATTAATATGATTAACTAATAGTATTAGCTAAGAATGAGAATATCAAAGGTCATTTAGATTTTAAGATGATGTTGATGTGGCTTCTCTAAAATCAAGTTTTTACTAAAATATGTCCACATGTCAAATCCACAACACTCCTCACCAACTTTAATATATATATATATAGATTTCTTCTCAAATCATGTGCACGACAGTTTTTTTTTTTCAGTTGGAACTGAAACGGAAGGAGTAAGTATTACTTTGTTTCTTCTCGACAAATATCTATTTCCAGATCAAAAACACTTTTTAGTTCTCCACTAAGATAATTAAAATTTATACATTAATTGTTAGAATTGCTCCTCACATTGAAAAAAAAAAGAAGAGATGAACTTGTATTGATTTTATTAATACATGTATCAAGGATAATGAGTACATTTATATTTGGTGATGCATGTATGAAAATAATAAATGTATATGTGGATAAACATATACATTAACCATTAATCTGATCTCTTGGGTGAATGCAAGATAGTCTATTTTGAAGAGAGAGTGATAGACTATAGGAGCAAGCGATAATATTTCACTAGGATATATTGGGAGGGTTGTGTACAAATAATTTGGGTTGGGTACAATGAGTGTTATATATGTACGATGTAATTTCTCTAAATTACTGAAATTAGTTCTCACCGTCATAGACGTAGGCGGAATTCGCCGGACCATGTAATTATTTTTTGTTTCTTTCTTGTTATTGGGTTTCATTTATTTTTTCGTATCGCCATTGTTTAACTTCACAAGTGTTAGTGGTATTTTTCGTTCTGCTGCGCCTATGAGAATTAATGATAATTTAGACCCTGAACTATGATACCACCCTTCCAATCGAGCCTTGCATGTCTTTTTTCGCCAGATCGGACCCTGGGGTGATTCATTTTCGTCAGGTAGGGCCTTTTTGACGGAATTCGTTAAAAAGTCAGTTAAAAGGCATGTGCCGTGCACGTGACTAATGGAATTGGGTTGTTTGAATTAAGATTAACTATTAAAGGTGTTAAATAGCATATCTAAAAACTGAAGGGAGGGGTAAACAAAAACTCAAAACTTTATAAACCTTTCCCTATCCTCTTTCCCTATTCAGAAAAAAAAAAAAAAAAATGGTGATCACTCCACCCACCTTCCCCCTCCTCCCCACTTTTCTCTCTCCTCGCCCTATCCAACTCCATCTCCGGCGAGCCCGACATCGCTAAACTCCTAAACCTATAATCCCAATTCGCCGTCAATATACGCCTCGTTCCTCCACCGCCATTGACCTTAAATCTGATTCCGTCCAGATGGAGGCCGGTGATTTCTTTCTTCCCAATTTCGCCGGCGACGCCGACGGTTATGAGACGGCCGTCGTTGTAAAGATGGGGATGGGTGGTTTTGACACCGCTGACGAAGACGGTGGTGGTGGCGGTGACGGTGCTGGTGGATGTGATTGTGAGGCAGCGGTTGTAGGCTAGGGTTTCGATTTTGGTACCGAAAATGGAGCTGCTGCAAGACCTTCAATTGGTAAGATTTCTTTAGAAATTCTTGTTGGTTCAGTTAAGATTCTTCCCAATCTGCTTCTCATTCTCGAATTCCAGGTTGTTTATTTCGATTTGGTCCATATTTTGCTTGGATTTTGTGAATTTTTTCTGGTGCAATTTTGCTACAATAATTTGAGTTCCCAGTTTATATGGTGTTTTTGATTTTCGAATATGATTAGTTAGATCTGGGTTTTGATTTTTGAGTCTACCCAGATCTAGGTTTGAATGGTGGCCGGTGGTTTTAAGATTGTGTTGACAATGATAGTGAGATGGTGGCAGAGGTGTGTTGATGGTGGCTGGTCGGTGGTGTCAATGGTGGGTGTCCGATGGTGGTTGTGCGGTGGTGGTGTGGTTGTGTGGTGGTCCGGTGGTAGTAATGGTGGGTAGAAGCTGGAAGGATGGTGGGAAAGGGGTGGTCACCGGAGGAAAGGGAAAGGGAAAGGGGTGGGGGTTTGGCCGGGTTTGTTAAAGATGATGGTGGCTGCTAATCTAAGATATATTTTTTCTTTCTTCAAAAAAAAAATCTAAATAAATGATTGTAACTTATTTTAATTTCCTATTACAAAATATAAAATGTTGCATATTTATTTAATCTAAGATACTCAGACTCTTTTGTTTACCTCGTCGGACTCGTCTCGACAAGACTAAAATACGTGTGTCCGACACGGCTACGGCGGAGTAAATTAAAGAGTCCGAGCATCAGAGTATTTAATGATAATTTTCTTTGGTAAACGTAAAAAACGGTTTGGATAACGCATTTGCTAAAAATATACTCCCTCTGTCCCGCCCGACTTAAGATTCTTGGTCAAACAATCATTTTCTTTCATTTAAGTAGTTAGTATATATATTGAAATTATTTTATTTTCAGTTAAAATTAAATTAAAAATTATTTGGTTGGTGTTATACACACCCGTAAAACTTATGAATACACCCGTAAGTAGCTTGAAAATTTAAATGGTACAACACTGTAAAGCACAGTTACGGGTGTATTCATAAATTTAAATACACTATCAATTTCAAGTTAACTAACAATAAGTAAATTAATTCATTCATAGTACTTAGTATAAATAAAATTAAAAAAATGGTAAAATAAAAAAATAGTAACATTCTTTAGTATTTATTGTAAATAGTGGTAATTACTTTATTTTGTTTTAAAATTTATGTATTTGATTTTTTTTTTTAATTTATCACTTTGAAAATAACTTTTAAAAATATTTATTTAATATTTTGATAATTATTTTGATTTCCAGTCTTATTAAGTTTGAATATGTCATTTAAGCCCCTTGAAAGAAATTTCAACTTCAAACTAACCAATTTTGTTAGACATGTGCATGGCACATGCTTTTTAACTGACTTTTTAACGAATTCCGTCAAAAAGGCCCTAACTGGCGAAAATGAATCACCCCAGGGTCCGATCTGGCGAAAAAAACATGCAAGGCTCGATTGGAAGGGTGGTATCATACTTCAGGGTCTAAATTGTCATTAACCCTTATTTTTTGTTTCTTTCTTGTTATTGGGTTTCATTTATTTTTCCGTATCGCCATTGTTTAACTTCACAAGTGTTAGTGTTATTTTTCGTTCCGCTGCGCCTATGAGAATTAATACACTAATTCTAATTCCATTGATCCGGTTCCGATACTTTATTGATTATTTAAAGTTACTCTTTTCTTTCCATTTTTAGCTCATTACATCCACAAACACAAACACAAAAAAAAAAAAAAAAAAAAAAAAAAAAAAAAGAGTTCTTGAAAACAATTTAAGGCATGACTAAAAACTAAAACACATATCATTCTCAGATATCATGGAGATTGGAGATTAACAAGGTCTACTCTAACAATTACACGTAAAAAAAAAAAAAAGATTTAGTAACTATTCATGCAACTGCAAGTCCATTTATCAAACCGTAATCTTTAACTGCTGCTTGCTGCTGCTGCTCTATATACTGTAATACTACTACAACAGTTGGACTGGTCCTATAACTTTTGGTGCTATGTTCATAATTTACACTTGGGCCCTAAAAATAAATATAAAAAAATATAAAAAATAGAATATTGATCGAGCATAAAATGCCGTCAACGTCGGATCCACGGTAGGATACTAGAATGCTTGCTTGGACCTGCACAATGAACGCACGTGAGCTTGGCCGGGGTTGCACCGGCGAAGACCCTCCGGCGTGAGAATAAATCAGTCCGTTCAATGTACAGAGAGAGAAGTTAGTAGTGATTTTTTAGAGAGAGAGAGTGAACCTGCAATAGAAGGTCAGGCCTGACCTTCTATTAAGAAGCTCAGCTACAGCCTCCAACACAGAAGACTCTGCACCTTGATAAACCTTTTTCATTTGCAGAATCCATCATTCTCAAAAACGATTTAGCAGCGTGATTTGGTTCATCTTCAAAATTCAGTGCCCAATCAAACGATGGACCAGCTGCATCTCTAACCATATCTTCCATACCCAGAGATTGTGCTTCCTCTACAATCATTGCCTCTGGTTCATTTATGGAATTTGTAGCTACAGATGGACGCCTTTGCACATCTCTAAAAGCAATCTTTGGCTCGCCATGCAATATCCACCTCTTATAGTTATCAACAAACCCATTTTTCATAAGGTGCAACTTGATGCAGCCGTCTGTTTGGGGTTTGAGATTGCGACAACTACTACATGGACATCTAAGCATTCCATCACGTATACATTCAGGATGTGATCTAGCAAATTCTATAAAATACTTCACACCTCGTGAAATTCTTCTGTACGTTCCTTTCGGTTATCCATCCAACTACGATCTTCCCCTACCATTAATAACACCTACATTCACCAATAAAACTATTTATATGATTTTATCACCTTGTTATGATTTACACTTTTCATAATTTGTTTAATGGTTATGTGTTTGTTCACGATACGTATTATTAAGCTTAAACTAAGAGAAGGTTAATATTAAATCACTCTCTTTGTACCTAATTGA
The DNA here is from genome assembly GCA_026119855.1 of Campanula takesimana. Taxonomy (NCBI): domain Eukaryota; kingdom Viridiplantae; phylum Streptophyta; class Magnoliopsida; order Asterales; family Campanulaceae; genus Campanula; species Campanula takesimana. The sequence continues at coordinate 555,861 of JAOWBW010000768.1, read as the reverse complement.
ATGACCTTTTTTATCACAAGTATGTTGGGACAGAGGGAGTACTTAATAAAAGAAACTCATCCCTCAATGATTTTTTACCAATTTTTTTTTTTTATGGTTATGTGAAAAGAAGAATATTATGTACTACAAATCTACATTTTCAAAATGAACAAAATAGTCATTTATTTTGGGACGGAATGAGTAAAAGCATAACAAGAGCTAACGAGCTATAGACCATTTTTTAAAGTTGGATAAACTGGATAACTACAACTATTTAAAGAAATGCAGCATTTAAACAGACAAAACAAGTTGTGAGAATTGTATCGGAAAAGAGTTGTAGTACCAGAAGTGCCCTGTTCAGAGGTCATGAAAGGGAAAAATGCTCTACATGAAAATTTCTGGTAGTGAAATAATCATCTAGTTCACAAGATCATGAGAAACAAAAAAAATACAAATATTCCCTTTATCCTCTTTAATATTTTTTTAAGGTTGTATATGAATTGACAAAGCCAAATACATGTACCATTATCAGCCAGCAGCCGTAAGGTCACATTTATTTTCTAAAAGACTCTAAGTGACACATGTAATGCTCAACTTATAACTCAAGTCCATATTTCTCCTCATCTAATAAAATGGTTCATTTTTTAAAGAATGTTTAAGAATTTATTGTGCTTTCATGTGAGTTGCAAACCCTCTAACATAGCATTATATAATACTCCCTCCGTCCCACTTTAATCTACAAAGTTAAAGCAAAATTAGTCAACTCAATTGATCTTTGACTAAAATTTACAAAAAAAAATAATTAATTTTTTAATTCATTCTCCATTAATAAAATACTCATTTATAATTTTTACTTACTCAAAATGATAATCATATTTTCTGTAAAATTTTGGTCAAAGTGTGATGAACAGTTGGTATGCAGGTTTACGACACTCACAATTCACATGGAAATCAAACAAATTGGTCCCAACAAACATATTAGTTTTATGGATTCTTCATTAAAAGCATGTAAATGTATAATGTATACTGTATACGAATATATATGTATATATGTGAGTGAGTGAGTGAGTGAGTGAGTGAGTGTGTATGGCCAATATACTTGAGTAAGATCCTCCATATTAGAACAAGCCTAAAGAGTGCTACAATCAAAATTAAAGACCCTAATTAACCTGTTATCCCTTGAACAAAGAAGGATGGAAAAACCCTAACTTGTTATACCTTGAACAAAAAAGGATGGAAAAACCCTAACTTGTTATCCCTTGAACAAAATAAAATTTGTGCGAATGAGTACCTGTTAGCAATCAATCACGAAATTCAATTGAGAATTAATAATTAGAAACCCAGCAAACAAAATCGATTGAAATAACAAACACATACATTTAGAAAGTAAAAAAGAAATGAAAAAACAATGTTAGGTTAGATTTTATTGGGGAGAACAAGGCAGAGGAGAAGAGAGAAACATAATGGATGTTGCTTCCTGTATTTCAAACTAGGAGAAAGAGAGAGGGAAAACTCACCGGCGGAGGCTTTACAATTGTCGTCGACCCTAGAGAGAAAGAGAAAGAATCGTGAAAGTGTGGAAAAATAAGAAAGGGGCTAATTTGGGAGCTGAGGACGTACTTATATACCCGTACATCGACCAGTTAATGGTTGCCAATTAAATTCGCGTGTCCCAATTAAAAATTGGAAACGATTTTGTGGTAGCCAAATATTTTCAATTCCTGCTAAATTTCGACAATTTCCCCCTTTTTTGTCTGGCGACGTACATTTGGTCTCAAATTTAATTAGTGGTCGCCAAAACAAAATAGCAACAACTTTATGGTCTCCAATTTTCAATAGCATTTGGCGCATGCTTTGCAACCATTTATTGGTTGTGATATTTAAATTGTTGGTCTCTATTTTGTGTCCATTGTTTTGGTCTCCAAATTTTGGTCCCTAAATTTGTTTATTCTAGTAGTGAGGACCTCCTATTTATAGGACCAATATTGTCTTGCTCCCCAAGTAGTAGATAAGGTGAAGTCAGCTTTGTCCTTATGCGAGGTCACCCGTGTCGTCCTTATGATTATTAGGGTTCCGGAGAGGCCAAGGCCCAAACATCCTTGGTGGATTGGGCCTGTATGGTCTGTACTTGCTTCTAGGCTCCTCTAGAAGGCCCAGTATAGGAAGAGGACGAGCCGAGCTGGATGTTAACCGAGCTCACAAACTGAGCTGACCCTTGTGACATTCTTGACCTTAACTTTAATCATCACGTTTGACAATTGTTTAGTGGGCTCGTGGACCTCGTTGTTGGGCTCAGCTCGCGGACCGAGCAAGCGAGCACGGGTAAGGGTCCAGAACCGGCTTCGGGTTATCCCTCTCAGTGGCCCCCTGCTTCTTGGTCATGCCTAGGTAAGAGCAGGAAGCATGAGCGCATCTTTGGTAAGGAAGGATTGGGATACAGCTTGCCTTCAGGGGACACGTGTCATTTGGTGGGAGGTTGATTGGACTAGCTGGGCAGGCGTGTAAGCGTAGGAAGAGTGATGCGACAGTTGGGTTCTTTTGGGGTTACTGTGTCGCTTTCATCATTGGGAGCATGAAACGAGGCAGACGTGTCCCTTGGGAAGGTACGTCCTGTTGGGTTTTGAGCAAACATGCGCAGCGGAATTAAAACCCAAAAGCCTAGATCCGATCACGATGATTAAATTAATACGAGGATGAATTTAGAACACTAACCATGACGGAGCTTTAAAATTCTGAGATCTTCAATCTTTGTTCTTCGCGCTTCTTCGAATCACGAACGCAGGAACGACCGCAACACTTGGATCACGAACTTTGAAGGATTTGATGCCAACGCCCTCTATGTTTATCCACACGCGAACGAATATCTAGAACGATTCTAGATCTGGATTGCTAGACCCATTAGAAAACACGCTTTTCTAATCTTCAAAGGCTATATGATTTTATTGATGTTCTTGAGCTTTTGATTCTCAATCTAAACTCAAGAGTATGTTTCTCAAACACATGGAGGCTACCAATAATGATACAATATCAATCATACTGATTAGGGTTAAGAGAGAGGTATTTAAACTCATTAGTCCTAAACCTTTTAGGAGAAATAGGTCAAAACCCGTCAAAACACGAAATCAATTTTTGGCCCAAACTGGGCCTGCTCGGCCGAGTCCTTTGAGGTGCTCGCCGAGTCCTTTGAGGTGCTCGGCCGAGCACCTTTGCTCCAGAAAACTGACCTTCTGATGACCCTTTGCTCGGCCGAGTCCTATGAGGTGCTCGGCCGAGCACCACCAGAAATCCGTTTTTAGCCTTTTAAACAATTCGTTCTTTGTGTGTGACCCCATAGGATTATATTAAGTTGGCAATGAGTCCAACCAAGGTCAAACTCATAAATCATGAGTGGACTCTAGCAAGCCATCATGACTACCCAAATAATATAACTTAAAGAAGTTCGTAATCCTTAATAGAGCATATCACAATCCTTTTGTCACGCGATATCATATTGAACTAAGTCATGGTCCATGTCAACTTATCTTGTTCAATGCTTTCTCGATCCAAGTAGATGATAATGAGCAAATGGTATTGATCTCATCAATTCATTTGAGCGCGGCCGACGCATTTCATCATCTCACTCTACGAGAGGCCCAAGCGGATATATCTCTTGAGAGAGGGACAAATCCCATCTTGACTTATTACCTTTCCCACATGAATCCGATTATGCCAATCGTAGCCTTTATAACCACCCGGTTTAGGGGTGACGTTTGAGTACGTCAAACATAATGTTCATCATGTGGAAGACTGTAATAATCTCAGGTCTAAGGATATCAATGATATAACTATTATGAGATTTAATTATGACATTTGACCATGACATAAATCTCATAGGTGGGTCATGTCCAGTACATGTTCACCAACAAGTACCCATAAGCTTAATCTGTATCATATACACATGATCATCACATGATCATCAATTAAACTTATACTAGTTCTTCATAAGTACTAGGGACGGTGATTATTATAAATAACATGTAAAACATATAATAACCCAAGGTTGTTATCTCCATAACAAATGAGAACATGATGTAACGTAAGGCCTTTCTCAAGGGCCTAGAGCATAATTCCAACAATCTCCCACTTGCACTAGGCCCAATCAACGTGTATCCAATACCCATTGAGCTAAGTTATGATCTCCATCATCTTTGCAAGTGAGCACATGTAAGATAATTATCCTGTTATCATCATTAAGGCATTTTGCATATTTTGACATCTCCCATATCAACGATTTCTCGTAGAGATAGAAACGTCTGAGTGCGTGTTTGGATCATAGATGAGCCCTTGGCACTTTAGCTTGTGCAATAACCGTTATTTCACAACAAAGGTCCATAGGATTATTAGTACTAGAAACTATTTCTAGTTTTACTAATAACATCTATATTCAAACAATTCCTTAGTTACAACTCTTGTAACCAAATATCAATTTTATTCGTAGAATAATTTATAGTGTATTTGCTTGGAACTATTCCAACTAATAGCACTTACTTTAAACATATGTTTATACTGCGATTTTTAACTACTCTTGTTGATGTGGAAGCATGCATCTACGTAACTATTTACTAGATCATCTCCCATTCCAACAAACATCAAGAATACATCCTTAGTTCTTCTCAAGTACATAAGGATATTCTTGACCGTTATCTAGTGACTTTCACTAGGATATGATTAGTATGTTTCTCATCATACTTTAAGTATACGAGTTATACCGTCTAAGTACATAATATGACATTCATGATAGATCCAATTGCCGAAGCATATGGAATCCTAATCATGTATTCTTGCTCATTAGTCTTCCACTAAGACTAAGTCCTGCCAAGAACACTGTCATTAGACAACTTTGCAAGTTCTATTCCAAGAGTCTTGCATACTGAACAATTCAGTACTTTGTCTCTACAAGTACTTTGACACAAACCAATCAACTTCTTAGATCAATAGATATTAATTCCAAGGATATAAGCGGCTTTTCCTTAAGTCCTTCATTAAGAAACTCTTTCAAATGAACTATGTGTTAGACACATATACAAGACTAGGAATTAGACTATGCTCCACTAATTTCTTAGCAAACACAAGTCTCATTATGGATGATTTCAAACGATTTGAACACTTCATCAAAATGATTGTTTCAACTCCAAGAAGCTTGCTTCATTCCATCCCATGGATTTCCGCAACTTACATACTTTATTAAACATTTCTAGACTATCAAAACCTTTAGGTTGTATCCAATACATCCTTAAGTGAGTTCCCGTTAAGAAACGCTGTTTTGATATCCATTTTGTCAAATTTCATATTCCAAATATGAAGATATGACAACGAGAATTCTAATAACTTAAAGCATGACTTCAAGTGAGAAAGTTTTATCATAGTCGAAATATGAGTCAACCTTTTCACATTTAATCTTGCTTAATTAGTATGTTTCCTTTGTTACCCATGTTAGTTTTCTCCAAGAAAACTTAATTCCATCATTTGGTTTTTACACCTTAGGGTTAGAAAGATCAAGTTCCAAACTTGATTAATATACATGGATTGCCTTTTAGATTTTATGACTCCAAGCCATTAATCTAAAATGGAGCGGACATTGCATTTTGATAGGAAGTAAATATGTCATTCTCAATGAACTTTACCTCTTATACTTTCTTTTATAAGAAATCCAATATTTCTCATTATAGATTGTATCCTATCATAATGCAATTGACTTGTATAACTTGAACGCACTTTCACAACTCCTTGCGAAAGTTCATTCAACTTCCATCTAAGGTTCTATTTTATCTTCTAGGTCTCGAACCATTCGAGATATATTTTACTCCCACTGATTCTTTTAGAGATAAACAATTTATCTAGAAAAGTACCATCATAAGCAACAAACAATTGTTTCTTAGAAGTAAAATAATATCCTAAAGTTTCCTTGGGATATCCCATGAAATATATTTATTAGATTTAAGTGTGAGCTTGTTCCAAACAAGTCTTTTCGCAAAAAGTCTCACCATGTTTAAATCTTTATGAAAGACAAACCAAGTTTTCTTTCATTCCATATCACATATGGCACCTTTGAACCTATTTTAATGAAACTCAAATTAGTGTAATTATAGCGGTTTCCAAAACATAACCCCAAAATAAATAATGGAAGATCAATTTGACTTTATCATCTAATGAACCATATCCAATAAGGTTCTCACCTCCACGTAGACACATCATTCTAAATGGTGTTCTTGGTGGAGTTAATTTGTGAAACAATTTCACAACCTAAAGATGATTGTCAAAATTCTTGGTTCAATTATTCATTATCACGATCGAATCGGGATCTTTGAATAGTTTTTGCCAAGTAGTACCAAAATCCTCATTTAGCATTGCCACTTAATGAACCATATACATCGACATGTATTAGGTCTAATAAGATATCAGCCTTTTACTACTCCTAGTAAAAGTTGCCTTAATCCAAGTAATAAGATTTGCATAAATCATATAATTCAAAATCGTATGACTTTAAAACTCCGTCTCATGGATTTTAGATATGCGTTTCTCATTTATTTGATCAAAAAAATAATGCCTTGAGAATTTAATTATTTATGTTATAGTCTTATTTATTATTTTGTTCTTCAAGATTTAGAATATGAGATTTATTTATATGATTTAACAATACGATAAAGCAACTCATAATAAATAAAGCTCTTTCTTATTCCAAATAAGAAATAATATCATTCATTATCTTATAGCAAAATAATACTTTCTACTTAATGAGCAAAGCCACTTCATAAGTGTTCCACGAACAATGTTGCAACTCTTGCATCATTATTATTCGCAGATTAACTTTACCTTTTATAAGTAGTCTTTCTTTTTATTAATTGTTGCATATTTATACAAATGTGGGATCCAATCCGGTATCCAATACCCAATGATTAAAATTAGAAATATTAATTTTATAGCATAAATATCATTTGTGGTTGTCTCACTACCATTCACCTTTTATTGATCATCCAAAATTTTGATTGCAATTTTAAATGGTCAATCAAATTGCCACATTACCAAATTGCATTATTCAGAGTCATTAATTTTAGCCACAATTATTTCTTTTAGGTTTGACAACGTTTGTCTTACCTTTAGCTTTTAATCCTTCCTTTTAGAAATCATAAGTCAAAATCGAATTTTCGACTTAGGTCATCATCTTTCCGCAGATAGTTCAGATATTGAGAGCACAAACCAATGTCTCATCAATTCGACTAACTTCAGCAATCAAGAACAATTCAGATTCTAATTTTAGTTTATCTGAATTCTTAATTGACATCACTTTTCAGGAAACTTGGTTTCGCAAACCAGCCGTCTGAAATTAGATTCAATCCCAGATTAATCTTGAACTTGACATTTAATTTCAGGAAACATGGTTTCTGAAACCAATCATCTGATAATTAATTCAACTCAAAATATTTATCTTAGAAGCGGTAGATTTTAAATTTCCAAATTTATCCTATAATTGCATTTCTTGATTCATTTAGGAGTTGGTGCTCATGTGATCAATCACCATGATTATCAAAACCAAGAATAAACAATTTATTCATGAATCTAAGATCATCAACAAGTTAATCAAATTAAATTTTGATGATCCTACGGAACATATTAATCAAATTAATATTGCAATTTAGGTTACTCAGGATTATTAAGAATGTATAATTCCATTCTTGCTTTAGAACAATTCTTAAGCTCATGAATAATTTCCATTCTGAAGAACAGATCGCAGTAATAAACATAATTAAAGTTTAAGAAAATTCTACACAAATATGCAAATAAATATACCCCTATATTTCATACCAGTCATTTAAGAGATATATTAGATTGTATTTCATACAATACTCCCACTAAATTATATAACCTTCATATACATCCAATGTATAATATAATTTGAATGGGCTAAGATCCTTCTTTAATTTAATTTCAAGTCCGCTTTGCGATATACTGCCAAAATTAAATTAATTAGGTAGACAACTCATTGTCAATCATATCATATATGACTCTTAGATCTTTTATGAGATTGTAGATATCGTATATCTAACATGTTTAATTCATCTGTGCCTTAGGCCCAAAACTTTGTCTTTTGATAGCCTAATTAAGTCAAACCATGATAGACGCATAGGAAACTCTTATTCACTCATCTTGCTCATACACTGATAGAATCAATGCACCTCGCTTTGGCAGAGCCCACATGAAAAATACCCGGTGTACTCACAAGTGTCTATCATGGAACGGGTTGGCACATGACTTAAAATTTTAAGAAGGTTCATCTCATATAGCATACAAACACGTTAATGAGCACATAACATGTAAAGCATCGGTTAATGATTTAATTAATCTCATTAATTAAACCCATGATATCATGTGATTGATTTATGGGGATAAATTCTTTAAAACATAATTGAGGAGCCACGATTGTACGTCGAAACTAAGCCAAGAAGGCATCCACAATCACGTACCAAATTAGAAACTAGAAGAAACAACTATGTAAGGTCGAAACTAAGCCAAAAGGCATCCAATCCCTTCCATAAAGTAACTCGATTCTAAATTCTTTTGTCTCATCAATTTATTACTTTGACCTTGAGATTTGTTTTCAGGAAACACGGTTTCTTAAACCAGCCATCTGACAAACAAATTCAATTCCAAAGTGATTTCAAAACAAGACATTTAATTTCAGGAAAATGGTTTCCAAAACCAGCCATCTGAAAAACAATTTCTGTCCAAAATCCTTCTGCTCGGCCGAGTCCTTTGGGGTGCTCGCCGAGCACCCTGTGCGTTTTAAAATCTGTACCCTTCTGATTCATATGCTCGGCCGAGTCTTATGAGGTGCGGCCGA